>OZ014530.1:145932455-146152455 GCA_963966105.1 Volucella zonaria | reverse complement strand
AATATAATACGGAAGATGAGCTCAAGCGAAGAAAACTGGCAAATAATCCAAAAATATGTTGAAAAAATTCTTAAGTCCAAACAAAGAGACCTCGAAGCCGCAAGGTAAGGCCTCAAATAGCAAAGATAGCAAAGAGAGAATAACCCAAGCGTGGCCTGGACGCAGGCATTTCACGTAGATGTCAAAGGGCGCTACACGAAGGACCCCACCCTGAAGTAATGGCAAAAGTTTCGGTACCAGGTTGGAAAGAGGTCCGCGAAGGAGGGGGAAGTTTTTTAGTGTTTTTGTTTTTTTTCCACATACCATTACTGTGACGACAGTTTTGATGATGCGCGAAGCATTTTTGACCTCCTCACACAAAAAAAAAAAAAAAATTATTATTATTATTATTATTATTATTATTATTATTATTATTATTATTATTATTATTATTATTATTATTATTATTATTATTATTATTATTATTATTATTATTATTATTATTATTATTATTATTATTATTATTATTATTATTATTATTATTATTATTATTATTATTATTATTATTATTATTATTATTATTATTATTATTATTATTATTATTATTATTATTATTATTATTATTATTATTATTATTATTACTCGTATTATTATTATTATTATTATTATTACTCGTATTATTATTATTATTATTATTATTACTCGTATTATTATTATTATTATTATTATTACTCGTATTATTATTATTATTATTATTATTATTATTATTATTATTATTATTATTATTATTATTATTATTATTATTATTATTATTATTATTATTATTATTATTATTATTATTATTATTATTATTATTATTATTATTATTATTATTATTATTATTATTATTATTATTATTATTATTATTATTATTATTATTAGCGGACAGCGGCTTTGCGCATAGCTTCGGCATATCGCACTGTATCTGACGCAGCAATACGGGTAATAGCGGGAGTGGTACCAATTGACCTTCTTGCTAAAGAACGGCACAAAATATGGTAAATGAGGACAAACGGCGGATACACGGCGCTAGCAGCAGCAGCGATAAGGCGACAAACCATATGTACATGGCAAGATACATGGACAAATGATGACCGTGGCAGATGGACGGCCCGAATGATACCGGTGTTAGAACCTTGGCTTAATCGGCGTGCAGGCGAAACCAACTACTATTTGACGCAAATGCTCTCAGGACATGGCTACTTCCGAAGATACCTTCATCGCATACATAAATGCGCGCAACCAAGCTGCTTATATGGAGATGCCGAAAGTGATGATGCGAAACACACTTTCTTCTATTGCAGAAAATGGAGTCCTATGCGGGAAGAAATAGAGCTACACATGGGACAAATTACCCCCGAAAATACAATATAATACGGAAGATGAGCTCAAGCGAAGAAAACTGGCAAATAATCCAAAAATATGTTGAAAAAATTCTTAAGTCCAAACAAAGAGACCTCGAAGCCGCAAGGTAAGGCCTCAAATAGCAAAGATAGCAAAGAGAGAATAACCCAAGCGTGGCCTGGACGCAGGCATTTCACGTAGATGTCAAAGGGCGCTGCACGAAGGACCCCACCCTGAAGTAATGGCAAAAGTTTCGGTACCAGGTTGGAAAGAGGTCCGCGAAGGAGGGGGAAGTTTTTTAGTGTTTTTGTTTTTTTTCCACATACCATTACTGTGACGACAGTTTTGATGATGCGCGAAGCATTTTTGACCTCCTCACACAAAAAAAAAAAAAAAATTATTATTATTATTATTATTATTATTATTATTATTATTATTATTATTATTATTATTATTATTATTATTATTATTATTATTATTATTATTATTATTATTATTATTATTATTATTATTATTATTATTATTATTATTATTATTATTATTATTATTATTATTATTATTATTATTATTATTATTATTATTATTATTATTATTATTATTATTATTATTATTATTATTATTATTATTATTATTATTATTATTATTATTATTATTATTATTATTATTATTATTATTATTATTATTATTATTATTATTATTATTATTATTATTATTATTATTATTATTATTATTATTATTATTATTATTATTATTATTATTATTATTATTATTATTATTATTATTATTATTATTATTATTATTATTATTATTATTATTATTATTATTATTATTATTATTATTATTATTATTATTATTATTATTATTATTATTATTATTATTATTATTATTATTATTATTATTATTATTATTATTATTATTATTATTATTATTATTATTATTATTATTATTATTATTATTATTATTATTATTATTATTATTATTATTATTATTATTATTATTATTATTATTATTATTATTATTAGTATTATTATTATTATTATTATTATTATTATTATTATTATTATTATTATTATTATTATTATTATTATTATTATTATTATTATTATTATTATTATTATTATTATTATTATTATTATTATTATTATTATTATTATTATTATTATTATTATTATTATTATTATTATTATTATTATTATTATTATTATTATTATTATTATTATTATTATTATTATTATTATTATTATTATTATTATTATTATTATTATTATTATTATTATTATTATTATTATTATTATTATTATTATTATTATTATTATTATTATTATTATTATTATTATTATTATTATTATTATTATTATTATTATTATTATTATTATTATTATTATTATTATTATTATTATTATTATTATTATTATTATTATTATTATTAGTATTATTATTATTATTATTATTATTATTATTATTATTATTATTATTATTATTATTATTATTATTATTATTATTATTATTATTATTATTATTATTATTATTATTATTATTATTATTATTATTATTATTATTATTACTATTATTATTATTATTATTATTATTATTATTATTATTATTATTATTATTATTATTATTATTATTATTATTATTATTATTATTATTATAGACACCCCATCAGGCTACAGGCCCCTATGCATGCTGGATATCGCAGGGAAACTTCTGGAAAAACTGCTGATGACGCGGATAACAGCAGCCATACAAACAGCAGGAGGTTTAGCCGAAAGACCGCACGGCTTTCGAAAGGGCCACTCTACTATCGGAGCAGTTAGAGAAGTGATAAAGTCCACCCAAATGGCCCAACAAGGAAATCACCACTCAAGAACTCTGGATGTCCGAAATGCTTTTAACTCAGCCAGATGGACGGACTTAATATACGCGCTCGAACACGACTTTAGCATACCCGAGTACCTCTTGAGGATGGTGAAAGACTACCTAAAAGACAGAGAGCTAATCTACGACACCAAAGAAGGCGCGCGGAGAAAGCAAATCACCGCTGGAGCAGCGCAGGGTTCAATTCTGGGACCCGACCTCTGGAACATCGCTTATGATAACATCCTTCGCATGGAGATGCCAGAAGACACGTTTCTAGTAGGCTACGCGGACGACATTGCCGCAGTGATAACAGCAAGGGATATTCATAATGCACAAATGAAATTAAACCAGGTGATGAGAAGAGTACTACCCTGGATGCAAGAACATGGCCTAAGGCTAGCTGCAGAAAAGACGGAGATAGTCCTGCTAACCAAAAAGAGAATCCCGACCAGAGTTGATTTTCAGGTAGGGCAAGAGACGATCACCAGCAAGGAAGCGGTCAAGTACCTGGGGGTAGTCCTTAATACGAAACTCACCTTCTGGCAACAAATAAAGGGCGCATCAGAACGGGCTGCAAAAGTAACGACAGCACTAAGCCGACTAATGGCTAACATAGGAGGCCCGACGGCTAGCAAAAGAAAACTTCTGATGACGGTAACAAACTCTATTCTCCTGTATGGGTGCAAAATATGGGCTGAAGCCCTTCGCCAGGAGAAATACAGAAAACAGATGGCCGCAGTCCAAAGACGCGGTGCCTTACGCATCGCGAGCTCATATAGAACTGTACCAGAAGCAGCTATATTGGTAGTCGCGGGAACAACCCCCATCGATCTCCTCGCAACAGAGAGAAAATACATATATGAAAGGAAATCCGAAATTGGAACGGAAGCAGCTGTTCTTGAGGCGAAAGAACATACGAAACAACAATGGCAGGAGAGATGGAACTCAGAACGGAGGGACCGTTGGACTGCTACACTAATCAAAAGCGCTGACAAATGGGCACAACGAAAACACGGCGAAATAAATTACTATGTCACCCAGTTTCTAACCGGACATGGTTACTTCAGTAGCTACCTAAAGAAGATCGGGAAAGCCAGAAGCGCTTTTTGCCAGTACGGGGACTCTGAAAACGATGACGCGAAACACACGTTCTTCGAGTGCACCAGATGGTTAACAGAAAGAAGCGAGCTGGAACAACTGCTCGGCCCTATCACTCCAGACAACATCGTCGAAAAGATGTCGGCGAGTGCACGGAACTGGGATAGAGTGTGTGAGAGACAGACCTAGACGCGTCTCGACAATAACGAAGATAGCCTAACCGGCAAGAGAGCTAAACCCGCAAAAGAGAACAACACAAAATGAAAAAGCCGGTCCCCAGGAGGGGAAAGAAAACGACACCACTCTGAAGTAATACGAAAGTGGTTTCCGGAGTGGATGGTGTCAAGATAAAAGGGGTTAAGGTGGTTCTTAGTGGGTGTGAGTCGCACAGTACTTGAAGTAGAGCGGGACTACTTCTCGTCGTTATTAGCTTTTCCACCATCCCCTAGGCCAAAAAAAAAAAAACCAAAAAAATTATTATTATTGTTATTATTATTATTATTATTATTATTATTATTATTATTATTATTATTATTATTATTATTATTATTATTATTATTACTATTATTATTATTATTAGCGGACAGCGGCTTTGCGCATAGCTTCGGCATATCGCACTGTATCTGACGCAGCAATACGGGTAATAGCGGGAGTGGTACCAATTGACCTTCTTGCTAAAGAACGGCACAAAATATGGTAAATGAGGACAAACGACGGATACACGGCGCTAGCAGCAGCAGCGATAAGGCGACAAACCATATGTACATGGCAAGATACATGGACAAATGATGACCGTGGCAGATGGACGGCCCGAATGATACCGGTGTTAGAACCTTGGCTTAATCGGCGTGCAGGCGAAACCAACTACTATTTGACGCAAATGCTCTCAGGACATGGCTACTTCCGAAGATACCTTCATCGCATACATAAATGCGCGCAACCAAGCTGCTTATATGGAGATGCCGAAAGTGATGATGCGAAACACACTTTCTTCTATTGCAGAAAATGGAGTCCTATGCGGGAAGAAATAGAGCTACACATGGGACAAATTACCCCCGAAAATACAATATAATACGGAAGATGAGCTCAAGCGAAGAAAACTGGCAAATAATCCAAAAATATGTTGAAAAAATTCTTAAGTCCAAACAAAGAGACCTCGAAGCCGCAAGGTAAGGCCTCAAATAGCAAAGATAGCAAAGAGAGAATAACCCAAGCGTGGCCTGGACGCAGGCATTTCACGTAGATGTCAAAGGGCGCTACACGAAGGACCCCACCCTGAAGTAATGGCAAAAGTTTCGGTACCAGGTTGGAAAGAGGTCCGCGAAGGAGGGGGAAGTTTTTTAGTGTTTTTGTTTTTTTTCCACATACCATTACTGTGACGACAGTTTTGATGATGCGCGAAGCATTTTTGACCTCCTCACACAAAAAAAAAAAAAAAATTATTATTATTATTATTATTATTATTATTATTATTATTATTATTATTATTATTATTATTATTATTATTATTATTATTATTATTATTATTATTATTATTATTATTATTATTATTATTATTATTATTATTATTATTATTATTATTATTATTATTATTATTATTATTATTATTATTACTCGTATTATTATTATTATTATTATTATTACTCGTATTATTATTATTATTATTATTATTACTCGTATTATTATTATTATTATTATTATTACTCGTATTATTATTATTATTATTATTATTATTATTATTATTATTATTATTATTATTATTATTATTATTATTATTATTATTATTATTATTATTATTATTATTATTATTATTATTATTATTATTAGCGGACAGCGGCTTTGCGCATAGCTTCGGCATATCGCACTGTATCTGACGCAGCAATACGGGTAATAGCGGGAGTGGTACCAATTGACCTTCTTGCTAAAGAACGGCACAAAATATGGTAAATGAGGACAAACGGCGGATACACGGCGCTAGCAGCAGCAGCGATAAGGCGACAAACCATATGTACATGGCAAGATACATGGACAAATGATGACCGTGGCAGATGGACGGCCCGAATGATACCGGTGTTAGAACCTTGGCTTAATCGGCGTGCAGGCGAAACCAACTACTATTTGACGCAAATGCTCTCAGGACATGGCTACTTCCGAAGATACCTTCATCGCATACATAAATGCGCGCAACCAAGCTGCTTATATGGAGATGCCGAAAGTGATGATGCGAAACACACTTTCTTCTATTGCAGAAAATGGAGTCCTATGCGGGAAGAAATAGAGCTACACATGGGACAAATTACCCCCGAAAATACAATATAATACGGAAGATGAGCTCAAGCGAAGAAAACTGGCAAATAATCCAAAAATATGTTGAAAAAATTCTTAAGTCCAAACAAAGAGACCTCGAAGCCGCAAGGTAAGGCCTCAAATAGCAAAGATAGCAAAGAGAGAATAACCCAAGCGTGGCCTGGACGCAGGCATTTCACGTAGATGTCAAAGGGCGCTGCACGAAGGACCCCACCCTGAAGTAATGGCAAAAGTTTCGGTACCAGGTTGGAAAGAGGTCCGCGAAGGAGGGGGAAGTTTTTTAGTGTTTTTGTTTTTTTTCCACATACCATTACTGTGACGACAGTTTTGATGATGCGCGAAGCATTTTTGACCTCCTCACACAAAAAAAAAAAAAAAAATTATTATTATTATTATTATTATTATTATTATTATTATTATTATTATTATTATTATTATTATTATTATTATTATTATTATTATTATTATTATTATTATTATTATTATTATTATTATTATTATTATTATTATTATTATTATTATTATTATTATTATTATTATTATTATTATTATTATTATTATTATTATTATTATTATTATTATTATTATTATTATTATTATTATTATTATTATTATTATTATTATTATTATTATTATTATTATTATTATTATTATTATTATTATTATTATTATTATTATTATTATTATTATTATTATTATTATTATTATTATTATTATTATTATTATTATTATTATTATTATTATTATTATTATTATTATTATTATTATTATTATTATTATTATTATTATTATTATTATTATTATTATTATTATTATTATTATTATTATTATTATTATTATTATTATTATTATTATTATTATTATTATTATTATTATTATTATTATTATTATTATTATTATTATTATTATTATTATTATTATTATTATTATTATTATTATTATTATTATTATTATTATTATTATTATTATTATTATTATTATTATTATTATTATTATTATTATTATTATTATTATTATTATTATTATTATTATTATTATTATTATTATTATTATTATTATTATTATTATTATTATTATTATTATTATTATTATTATTATTATTATTATTATTATTATTATTATTATTATTATTATTATTATTATTATTATTATTATTATTATTATTATTATTATTATTATTATTATTATTATTATTATTATTATTATTATTATTATTATTATTATTATTATTATTATTATTATTATTATTATTATTATTATTATTATTATTATTATTATTATTATTATTATTATTATTATTATTATTATTATTATTATTATTATTATTATTATTATTATTATTATTATTATTATTATTATTATTATTATTATTATTATTATTATTATTATTATTATTATTATTATTATTATTATTATTATTATTATTATTATTATTATTATTATTATTATTATTATTATTATTATTATTATTATTATTATTATTATTATTATTATTATTATTATTATTATTATTATTTTTTTTTTTTTTTTTTTTTTTTTTATGAGGGTGTGGTGAGAATCTTCATCAGCTAGGAATTTGGCCCAGCTGCCTGCTAGCAAATTTACATCCTAGCAGGAGACCCCGTCGAGCATCCGCACTCGGCGGGAGTGTCAGATTTTTACTGACTAAACTCACCCTCCCTATGTTCACCAGTCGGACGGGGACCGCGTTAGCATTACTTCCGTCCGACCGGCCTTTCTGTGTAGGTTACAAAGCCCCTCTCAATCAGTCATCTCTCAGGCATCCATCCGCATTTTTACCCCTCAAAACGGTCTCGATAAAGGCCGCCAGAAGGCCCCAGTGACTGTTATTTTGGAGCATCACGCCTATGATGTTGTCCGGCGTGATTGCTCCTACAACAGTCTCGATTTCCTGTCGGCGTCTTGTCCATCTGTCGCAGTCGAAAAACGTATGTTCCGCGTCGTCCCTGTCGTGTCCACAGTATGTGCAGTTCGGTGTCCGTACTCGTCTCAGTTTGTAGAGGTAATACCGGAAATAGCCATGTCCAGTCAGAAATTGAGTGGCGTAAAAGTTGACGTCCCCAAATTTCCGATCTGTCCAGGCTCTCATGTCCGTTATTAGCCTTTTCGTCCATCGTCCTTTGGTTGTGTTTGTCCAACGGTCTTCCCAGTCTCGTAGTGTCTGCTGTCTTTCCCTTTCTGCCGCATCCGCTCTTCCCGTCTCGGCACTAGATACATAGATCCTCCTCCGCTCCAGCGCAAGAAGGTCTATGGGGATTACCCCAGCCACAACAAGAACAGCCTCTTGCGAGACAGTTCTGTAGGCCGAGGCAACACGCAGTGCCCCCCGTCTCTGTACATTTGTCATCGCTTTGGCGTACTTCTTTACCCGGAGCGCCTCTGCCCAGATTTCGGATCCGTAAAGTAGTATCGAGTGGATGGTCGTCATTAGTAGTTTGCGTTTATTTGGTCGTGGTCCCCCGATGTTAGCCATGAGGCGACTCAGGCAGGTCGCTCGTTGCGACGCCTTTTTGACCGCTTTCTGTATGTGAGGCCAGAAGGTTAGTTTCGTATCAAGGTATAACCCAAGGTACTTGACTTCCCCTCTAGTCGCAATCGTTGCCGTTCCAACTTTCATCGGGAGAATCGTCTGTATCCGTTTTCTCGTTAGTATGATCAGTTCAGTCTTGTTTTCCGCGATATTAAGTCCGCGTTTCGTCATCCAGTCGTTTATCCGTCTCATGACCATATTTAGTTTCAGCTGTGCCAGGTCGGGATTACGTTCGACGATGATGACTGCCGCATCGTCAGCGTAAGCGACGATGTAGCAGCCATCTGGCAGCTCAATTCTAAGTAGGTCGTCGTACAGTGCGTTCCAAAAGTCCGGTCCAAGGATTGATCCCTGTGCGACACCAGCGGTGACTATCATGGTCTCTGTTCCGTCAGTCGTTTCAAATATGATCTGTCTGTTTCGTAAGTAGTCCTCGACAATCCGGACGAGGTAGCCAGGCACCCGAAAAGCCCCGTCAAGGGCCTCGAGAATGTCTACCCACCTCGCCGAGTTGAAAGCGTTTTTAATGTCCAGTAGCGCGAGGAGTACCAAAGGGCGTGCCTGGTCACATTTTTCTCGCGTTCTCTGGTATGCGTCGACAACTTCTTGTATCGCGCCTATAGTCGATCGTCCTTTTCTAAAACCGTACTGTCGGTCGGATAGGCCGCCGGATGCGTCTATCGCGTTAGTCAGTCGTGGTCTAAGTAGCAGTTCAAAAAGCTTTCCCGTCGTGTCTAGTAGGGCCAGCGGTCGGTAGGCCGAGGGAGAGTCCGGGTCTCCCTTGCCCTTGCTTAGGAGAACCAATCTCGCCTTCTTCCACCGGCCACAGAAGGTCCCACTTTTCAGGCAGGCGTTGAAAAGGTCCAGGAGGATGTCAGGTCTGTGGATAGCGGTGGATCTGACTATCTCTCCTGGAACGCCGTCTGGTCCGGGAGCCTTTCCCGGCTTCATAAGGGATGCAGCTTGTTTAAGCTCTGTAACCGTGAAGGGGGGAATGCTGTCCAAGTCAATGCGTCTTTCGACGTCTTGTCTCGTCGGGTGCGTCGGGAAAAGTCCGTCCACTATACGTCTTGTTGTTTCCACGTCTCTTATGTTGGGAGGAGAGCGAGCTCCCAGTTTCCCAGTGACAATTTTGTAACCGGTTCCCCAGGGGTCGCGCTCGACCTCATCGCAGAGGCGCTTCCAGCACTGTCTTTTACTATCTTTAATTTTGACTTTTAATCGTTTCCGTGCTGTTCTGTACTCTAGTCTAAGCGCTTCAACGCGAGGCCCACCAGCTTCCCGAGTAAGCTTTCGCTTTTGAGCCAGGCACACCCTTCGCAAGTCGGCTATCTCTTCCGTCCACCAGTACTGTTGAGTTCGGCCGGGCGATACACCCTTATGGGGCATGGTGTCACGGCAAAACTTCTCCAGTAACTGGGCGGTCTCGTCCGCGAGTTTTTCAGTACGTTCATGACAAGTCAGGTCTTGAGGTAAACCGCTTTCCGGGGCCAAGGCCGCGCCTAGCATTTGCCTCAGTTTGTCATAGTCCAGTTTTTTCGTGTTCCACCGCTGGGGTAGGGGTCTGTTCGTTTGTCTGTTTGTCATGGCATCGCTTATCCCAAAGGCGATGTACTGGTGGTCACTAGAACTGTAGTCCTCCAGCACACGCCATTGTGTGATTCGCGGTGCCAGTCTATCTGATGCGAATGTCACGTCAGGTATAGAAAAACCGAATCCTGGTCGTCTGTATGTCATGGTACTCCCGATGTTCATGGTTACTAGGTCAAGCCTTGCGGCCATTTCTAGCAACAGTCGTCCACGTTTGTTCGTTGTTGTCATGCCCCACTCGATCGCTCTGGCGTTGAAATCTCCCGCCAATATTAGATCTCCCGTCATGTCCCGTAATCCGTCTTCTAGGAGTTCCAGCTTTGCATCGAGTTCCGAGGCAGTGCAATTTGGGGTCAGATAGACACTCACGATTACGCAGGAGCCGATTTTCACCCAGACGAAATCTTCGCCCGCCCCGCTTTTGGATACTCCACCTCGGCTGGCCCCCCTTATCCATAGAGCAGATGTTCCGCTCGCGTTGGAAAACCAGTATCTGTCAGTCTTGTTTCGTAGCTGTTCGGAGATGATCAGTACGTCAGCGTCGTATTCGTCTGCCATTCTTGGCAGAAGTAAGAGCGCAGTCTCACTCCTGTTCAAGTTGACTTGTAGTACGTTCGTCATTTTGTCTGTCTCGTCTTCTCCCTGTCCTTCCTTTCTTTTAGCGCTGCCCTGAACACTACGCACCCGCCGGAGCCAGCTACGTGAATAGTATCTTCGTACTTTGCTTCGGAACAAAGAAAGCATGAAGGTCGATTTTTACAGTCCCTGTTGGTGTGGTTAGAGGAACCACATTTCCAGCAGGCATTGCTTCGGTCTAGTCCCTTACAGTTTTTTTTTGTGTGTCCGTAACCCAGGCACTTGTAACATCTCGTTACTACTGTCCTGAGGCGGATGCGGCAATTAACCCACCCAACCCTAATTTTCCACTTTTCGAGAAGTGGCCCTGTCCTATTTCTGTCAACGTTGCAAGCTGCCATACACTGTCCGTATTTATTCGGTCCAAAAATGTGAACGTTTAGTCCGTCTTTTTGTCCAATCTCACGAGTCAGTGCCTGCTCGACTTCGGCGACGGTGGTGACGCAGTCCAGGTCCATAATCTCCAGCGCGATACTGGGGCTCATGTCCTTGACCTGTCCAGCCCCCCCAACCGCCTCCTGAAGTGAGCTCTGAAAGACACTGCTGTCTACGTCGTTCGTCTTCGCTTTGATCAGCAGTCCGCCGTCTTTTGTCTGCCGGTAGCCCTTGATCCTGACCTTGGAAGCCTCAGGGTCTACTTTTTCTCTCACCGTTCTTAAAATGTCAGCGTACGTCTGTCCTTCACTTGGTCGAATCAAGACCGTTGTACCTTTTCGAGGAGCCCTTTGCCTTGGTTTTTGCTTTTCGTCTGGCTTCCGAGACTTGTCTTGCTTTTTAATTTTTTTCTGCACCTTGACCCATGCCTCTGTGTTGGCTATTCGGGTTGAAGGTACAGCTTTCTTGGCAGCGTTCTGTTGATCAGGGGTCATTGTTTTTTCGCGTTTTCTTTTTGGCCTCTGTCGGTCCTCCACGACAACCGAACTGAGTGATTTCTGTCGCTCGTACTCACTCAGGGCGGCGTCCGTAGCCTCGGTACACTTGATGACGCCCTGCTTGATGACCATGCTGACATTGGTCTGCTTGGCCATCTGAGCGTTCATTTTCGCGAGCTCTTTAAGTACTTTTTGCAAGTTAAGAGTGACCAAGTCCGACGCGCCTTCGATTTCTGAGAGCTCGGTACCAGAAGTGTGACCTTGTTCGCTTAGGAAGCTGGAGGCACTCGAGGTCCTGGACCTCGAAATCCCTGGCAGTAAATGCGATCTAGCGTTCGTTGCTGCCGCGTTCGCGCTCGCGCAGTTCGCATCGCGTTGCGTTTTGTTCGGGTCTCTCATCTGCCCGTCCTTCCTTTTTTGCATCTGTTTAGATGCATCCTCCTTTCCACCTTTTGTTTTATTATTTAGATTATGCATTCGAATCCCACGAGTAGCTAGGGAATGGCGGTCGACCTCCACAGAGCCCCGCATGTGGAGGTAAGGCAACTTACTCGGGGGGGGCGCCTGGTACCCCCGAGGAACCGTTCGCGACACCTATCAACCCTGGTGCCAAGAGAGCCACCTGAGCACGGTATCTTAACACTACGTGGCTTAGGGTGGTTATTTTGCTCCAACTGTAAATATGGTTTGGATTGGGATAATCAGTTCGCTACACTACTTGACTTTGGCCTGCTTGACTTAGCTGACCCTGACTCAATAAAGCCGACAGTCTCATTGTAGCAAGCGTCTAAGCCCCCCGCCACGTCAAGGCTTATCCCTGGGGGGATTATTATTATTATTATTATTATTATTATTATTATTATTATTATTATTATTATTATTATTATTATTATTATTATTATTATTATTATTATTATTATTATTATTATTATTATTATTATTATTATTATTATTATTATTATTATTATTATTATTATTATTATTATTATTATTATTATTATTATTATTATTATTATTATTATTATTATTATTATTATTATTATTATTATTATTATTATTATTATTATTATTATTATTATTATTATTATTATTATTATTATTATTATTATTATTATTATTATTATTATTATTATTATTATTATTATTATTATTATTATTATTATTATTATTATTATTATTATTATTATTATTATTATTATTATTATTATTATTATTATTATTATTATTATTATTATTATTATTATTATTATTATTATTATTATTATTATTATTATTATTATTATTATTATTATTATTATTATTATTATTATTATTATTATTATTATTATTATTATTATTATTATTATTATTATTATTATTATTATTATTATTATTATTATTATTATTATTATTATTATTATTATTATTATTATTATTATTATTATTATTATTATTATTATTATTATTATTATTATTATTATTATTATTATTATTATTATTATTATTATTATTATTATTATTATTATTATTATTATTATTATTATTATTATTATTATTATTATTATTATTATTATTATTATTATTATTATTATTATTATTATTATTATTATTATTATTATTATTATTATTATTATTATTATTATTATTATTATTATTATTATTATTATTATTATTATTATTATTATTATTATTATTATTATTATTATTATTATTATTATTATTATTATTATTATTATTATTATTATTATTATTATTATTATTATTATTATTATTATTATTATTATTATTATTATTATTATTATTATTATTATTATTATTATTATTATTATTATTATTATTATTATTATTATTATTATTATTATTATTATTATTATTATTATTATTATTATTATTATTATTATTATTATTATTATTATTATTATTATTATTATTATTATTATTATTATTATTATTATTATTATTATTATTATTATTATTATTATTATTATTATTATTATTATTATTATTATTATTATTATTATTATTATTATTATTATTATTATTATTATTATTATTATTATTATTATTATTATTATTATTATTATTATTATTATTATTATTATTATTATTATTATTATTATTATTATT
Organism: Volucella zonaria; assembly: GCA_963966105.1. Lineage (NCBI taxonomy): Eukaryota > Metazoa > Arthropoda > Insecta > Diptera > Syrphidae > Volucella > Volucella zonaria. Next base: position 146,138,073 of record OZ014530.1, on the reverse strand, counting down.
ATTATTATTATTATTATTATTATTATTATTATTATTATTATTATTATTATTATTATTATTATTATTATTATTATTATTATTATTAGAAATGGGAAGAGCTCCGTATTGACATCAATCGCGATCCATGGGGCCTAGGCTACAAGCTCGTCATGAAAAAGCTTGGCGGGGTATCACCATCAGTGGACCTCCCAGCTCAAAGTTTGGAAAACGTGGTAAACACACTCTTCCCAACCCATGAACTGAGAACGGAAATCGTAACGACAACGCAGAGAAATGAACTGATGACACTGTTCACGGAAAGTGAATTAAAAGCCGCGGCAAAAACTCTAAGAAATCAAAAGGCTCCTGGCCCAGATGGAATCCCAGCGGAGGTGCTTAAAATAATTGCAATTGAACGACCACAAATGATACTCGAAATGTATAACGAGTGTCTAAGGGAAGGCATTTTCCCAGAAGTTTGGAAAATACAGCACTTGGTATTAATTGGAAAGGGCAAAGGCGATCCCGAGTCGGCATCCTCGTACCGTCCACTCTGCATGTTAGACACAGCAGGTAAACTCCTCGAAAAGCTCATTAAGCCGCGCTTATTACAAGCAGTAACTGAATCTGGCGGACTTTCAGATAAGCAACATGGCTTTCGACAAGGCAGGTCTACAGTAGATGCTATTGCGGATGTGCTCAAAAGTGTAGAGATAGCGCAGAGTGGAAACCATTACTCCAGACGCATCGTCCTTTTGGCAACCCTAGATGTAAAAAATGCTTTCAATAGTGCGAGATGGACCGATATAATTAACGCATTGGAAGGTCGTTTCCAGGTCCCACAATACTTAATGAAAATGATCCGCAGCTATCTCGAAAATCGAATTCTAGTTTACGAGACAGAAAACGGGAAAGTACGAAAGCAGATCACAGCGGGGGCAGCGCAGGGCTCTATACTTGGACCGGACCTATGGAATGTCATGTACGATGAAATACTCTGCATTGACATGCCAGATGACTCGTACCTTGTTGGATACGCAGATGACATCGCCGCAGTGATAACCGCAAGGAACACAGAAGAAGCTCAGCGAAAGCTAAATCAGGTGATGATCAGGACGCAGGCATGGATGCTTGATCACGGTCTAAGCCTTGCCACGGAAAAAACCGAGCTCCTTATCCTCACAAAAAAACAAATACCAATCGAAATACCGATATATACAGTTGGTGGTATGCTTCAATCAAGCAAAACAGTAAAATATCTGGGTATCCATCTGGACTCCAAATTATCCTATTGGGCTCAGATAAACTATGCAATAAAAAAAGCAGGCCAAGTCACGGTAGCCTTATCACGGCTAATGGCAAACACAGGTGGCCCGACTGCAAGTAAGCGAAAATTACTTTTGGCAACGGTGCAATCAGTTCTGCTCTACGGAAGTGAAGTGTGGGCTGATTCGTTGAAAGCAGAGTACCGCAGGAAGGCTTTAGGCTCAGCGCAAAGAACAGCAGCCTTGAGGGCAGCGTCAGCCTATAGAACGGTTTCAGAGGCGGCCGTACTTGTCATTAGTAGCACGATCCCTATTGGCTTACTAGCTGCAGAACGCAAGAAGAGATGGGAACAAAAACTCAGCAACGAAAGTCGACTGACAGTAGGAGAATTAAGAGCACAGAGCATTGAACAGTGGCAGCAGAAGTGGCAAAATGAAAGGCATGGCCGATGGACAGCGAAACTCATCCCAAATTTAGCAAGCTGGGTGAATAGGAGTTTCGGAGACGTAAATTATTACCTCACACAACTACTTTCCGGACATGGTTATTTCCGAAAATACTTGCATCAAATGGAGAAATGCAGCGGCCCAAGCTGCATATATGGCGATTCAGATGTTGATGATGCTGAGCATACCTTTTTCAACTGCTATAAATGGAGGGAAGAAAGGATCAGCATTGAAATAAATTGCGGCCCACTAACAGCCCAAACTGTTACGGAGATCATGCTGAAAAGTGAAGAGAGCTGGAATCGTATTGCGAATTTTGCTGAACGCACTCTCCGAAAGAAGAAAATAGACCTGGACGCTTACCAGGATGGAAGCGGCTGAACAAAAACATATAAGCGGGCCCGACGGGGAAAACGCAAGCTAAGAGTGGCACATATAGCCCAAGAGAAGGGAGCCACACCGAAGTAATACGAAAGTAGTCCCGGTGTGGTTGATTCCCATGGCTGAAGGGTGGGGGGTTTTAGTTGGTAAACATCCGAGGAGTCCAACATACCCTGTCGTGAAGCGTGACGACCTGGCAGGGATGCGTAATGCATTTCCCCTCCCTGACCCGCAAAAAAAAAAAAAAAAAAAAAAAATTATTATTATTATTATTATTATTAATAATAATAATATTATTAATAATATTATTAATAATAATAATTAATAATAATAATATTATTAATATTAATAATAATAATAATAATAATAATAATAATAATAATAATAATAATATTATTAATAATAATATTATTAATAATATTATTAATAATAATAATTAATAATAATAATATTATTAATATTAATAATAATAATAATAATAATAATAATAATAATAATAATAATAATAATAATAATAATAATAATAATAATAATAATAATAATAATAATAATAATAATAATAATAATAATAATAATAATAATAATAATAATAATAATAATAATAATAATAATAATAATAATAATAATAATAATAATAATAATAATAATAATAATAATAATAATAATAATAATAATAATAATAATAATAATAATAATAATAATAATAATAATAATAATAATAATAATAATAATAATAATAATAATAATAATAATAATAATAATAATAATAATAATAATAATAATAATAATAATAATAATAAAAAACCCAGATACTAGCAGCATTGAATAAGCGCTTACACCGTTACACGAAGTGCAGCAAAAGAAAGGCAGACAACACCTTGTTCTTCAAAAACCAGAGGGCTTTCTTCAGGAATATCGCATCCCCACTCCAACCATCGAAGGATAACGACTATCCATCAATGGATAGAACAGAACAATTCTGGGAGAACATCTGGAGTGTAGCTAAACAACATAATGACTCTGCCCAGTGGATTGCCAATGAAAGCGTACAATGCGAGCATATAACACCAATGCTGGCTCAACATATAAGTAAAGAGGAAGTTGGTGACGCCATTTCTAAAACTATTAATTGGAAGGCACCTGGCATAGATAAACTCCAAAACATCTGGCTCAAAAAGCTCACCACAACCCATGAAGAACTTGCGAAATGTTTCACCTGTATGCTGCTGCTGACGAGTATACCACCCGCGTTCCTGACAACCGGACTAACTTTTCTGCTTCCGAAAGGAGAGGTAAGCACAGATCCCTCGAAATACCGTCCCATCACATGCTTGTGCACAACATACAAGCTGTTCACGAAAATTCTTTCTAATAGAATTTATCGCCACTGCCAGTCCAACAACATCATTTCGGACGAACAAAAAGGCTGCAGCAGACAAACTATGGGATGCAAAGACCAGCTAACGATCGACTCTGTAATCACAGGTTTGGCCCTGAGAAAAAAAAGAAACTTAAGCATGGCCTACATAGATTATAAAAAGGCTTTCGATTCAATGCCCCATGGATACCTCATCAAAGTACTTGAGATTTATAAAGTTGATCAATTCATAGTGGACTGTCTGAAATTTTTGATGGAAAAATGGAACACTAAACTGCATCAGGATGGGTCAGTTAGCAAAACTATCCGCATACGAAGTGGTATATTTCAGGGAGATGCTCTAAGCCCTCTTTGGTTTTGCTTGGGACTCAACCCACTTAGCAGAATTCTGAGCCAAATGAGGTCTGGATTTTCCATCAAAACTGAAACATTTGACCACTCCTTTAACCACCTCTTATACGTTGATGACCTCAAACTCTACTCCAACAAAAGAGAAAAACTCCACCGGATGATAGAAGTGGTCAAAAGTTTTAGCAGAGATATTCAGATGGAATTTGGTTTGGATAAATGCAAAATGGTACACCTGGTAAGGGGAAAAATAGATGCTACTGAGGAAGGATGCCCCATCGACTACAACGGCATCATCGACGATATGCAACATGGCGAGTCGTACAAATATCTTGGTTTCTTGCAGCTCAAAGGAATCAACCACGGCTCTATAAAAAGAAGACTAACTGCACAATTCAAAGTGCGGCTAAAGTCTATAATGAAAACCAACCTTAACGGAGGAAACAAATGTAGAGCAATTAACAGCTGGGCAATTCCGTTATTAACGTATTCATTTGGGATTATAAAATGGTCACCTACAGATGCTACAAATCTTGACATGTTGATACGCACATCTCTGACGAGATATCAAAGTCAGCACCCACAAAGTGCGATTGAAAGAACATCTCTTCCTCGAAGAATGGGTGGAAGAGGAATTGTGAACATCAGCCGACTTCACTACCAGCAAAATTTAAATCTCCGCCAGTACTTTTTAACTAGCACATCACCGTTGATAAAGGCTATTGTTCTAGCCGATGATGGCTTTACGCCTTTACACCTAAAATCAGACAACTTCCCTATTCCCGAGAATGTCAAGACCACCAGCGACCTTACAGCGTCTTGGAAGGCCAAGCCCATGCATGGAGGACACCCATATGATATGCAGCTTGACCACATTGATCAATATGCATCAAATTTATGGCTCACGCAGGGAAAGTTATTTTTGGATACCGAAAGCTTCGTAATGGCTATTCAAGACAAAGTCGTGAAAACAAGGAATTACCGTAAGTTCATTCTCAAAGAAACAGTAGAGGACAAGTGCCGACGATGCGGAGAGGCGGGAGAGACGATAGAACACATAACATCAGGATGCAGTGTATTAGCTCAACAAGACTACACTTTTAGACACAACAACGTAGCCAAGCAGGTCCATCACCAATTGGCTCTAAACAGTGGCCTGGCAGAACACTACATCCCGTACTACAAATATCATCCACCTCCAGTGTTGGAAAATGCAGATTTTAGGTTATACTGGGATAGAGCCACAACAACAGATCAGCATATTCTAGCCAACAGGCCGGACATTATCTGGTTCCATAAGGCAGCCCGACGTATAGAAATCTTTGATGTGGCAATAACGTTGAATCGAAACCTACAGTCAACGTATACAACGAAGATTTCCAAATACACACCTCTAGCAATAGAAATGAGCGCTATGTATAACGCCGACCGCGTACATATTACACCAATTGTCATGTCAACAACCGGTCTAATTCCAACAAAGCTGATAACAGACTTAAAGAAACACGGCATGGAAAAGTTGTTGGCTCAGATGCAAAAGGCGGTTCTACTAGATACGTGTAACACTGTTCGAAAATTCCTGCAACTACAACAATAATCAATTCAAGGGTTTAGAACTTGGACTATTCCCCAACAGAGCATAATCCCTTGGTAGGGCATACCCGGGATATGTTATCTCCGGTAGAAAAGCCGAGATGTATCAAACTCAATAATAATAATAATAATAATAATAATAATAAAAATAATAATAATAATAATAATAATAATAATAATAATAATAATAATAATAATAATAATAATAATAATAATAATAATAATTATTGACTCTTCGGCGGACGTATTCATATGTATATAATATTTTGAAGCGAATGCTAAAATCTTTATTTTAAATTAGTATAATTCAATATAATAAAATCCATTTACTTACATTCGTGCCGTGTCCGCCCAATGGTCAATCAGAAAAGAACGAGAATATTTGACGTTTAAAGTTACTGGGAGAAAAATTCTTTAAGAGAAAGAGATAACAGCAACCATTGTGCAGAGACGACACGAGTGTATTACAATATACAGTGCTGCCAAGTAATGGCGCAACATTCCCCCCTTCGTAAATGTCGCGCGTCTAAGCGTGATTTTTACTGCTCCTTCTTCAAGTCGAGTTTCGCCAACTTCACGATTGGACGAGTCATCAGCCCGTTCGCCGTCCGCACCACTGCACTGCGAGCCTCACCGTCTTTTGCGTATTGTAAGTCCATGACTACGCCCTTTTTCCAGTCATTCCTTTTACTGCTCTCGTCAACGATTATAACTACGTCTCCTAGAACTATCGGATCTGGGGCTGGTTGAAACCATTTATGGCGCCGGGTTAAGTACGGGAGGTATTCCCGCAACCAGCGCTTCCAAAACTGATTTGCCAATTGGTTTGATAGAGCAAAATTTTTACTCAGCGTAGGTCCGCTGTTGTCCTCACTGCTCCGCTCCCTTATGCCACTTGAGCTTCCGACCAGGAAGTGATTTGGAGTGATCGCTTCGCTCATTGGTGAGTCTAGAGGGACGTATGTTAAGGGTCTGGAGTTCAGGATGTTCTCCACATCAGCCAGAGCGGCTCTCAACACCTCTTCTCTAAGCCCATTGTCCGGCAGGATGTCCATCAGAATCGATTTGACCGAGCGAATCATTCGCTCCCATGCACCACCCATGTGGGGCGCCGCCGGTGGTATGAAACGCCATTCAATTTCTGGATAGGCCTCCGCTAATTCGCTTGATGAAACCCTCTCAATCTCCTCCGCTAGCAGACGACTTGCACCCCGAAAATTTGTCGCGTTATCCGACACAATTCGTCTCGGTACACCTCGTCGGCTAATGAACTGCTTCAGTACTAGCATGAAGGATCCCGTCGACAGCGAAGGGGAGATTTCGAGGTGAACTGCCCTCGTGGTGAGACAAGTGAAAATCACACCCCATCGCTTCTCCGTTCGTCGACCAACAACGATGCTAAGGGGTCCAAAGTAATCCACGCCCGTATACGTGAAGGGTAGCGTGAATGGAGCTAAGCGCTCCGGTGGTAAGTCACCCATGCTCGGAGGGACAGGAATTGCACGTCGGTTCTTGCACGCTTGACAGCTTCGTGCGACAGCTCGAACTAAAACTCGGAGACCGCTCACATAGAATCGCTGACGCACCTCGTTGATGATAATCTCGTTGTGGTGGTGATGAAACCTCCGGTGATAGGAGTCAATTATTAGCCACGTAACTCGATGACTTCGGGAAAGTATAACAGGGCGCTTGACGCTTATTGGCACTCCCTGAACAGCATCCACTCGTCCCCGGGCTCGCAGCAGACCAAAGTCGTCTAGATAAGGAGAGAGTTTAAAAATCGAACTTTTTCGACCTACCTTGTTCGGCGGCGATAACAAAGACTCCAGATCTTCTAAAAACGCCTCTTCCTGGCAAGTGCGGATAATAGCACACTCGGCGCCAGCCATAGCATCCATATTGAGAAGTGTTGAAAGCTGCTTAGATGGTGAGAAATGTCTAGCTGTCTTCCGAAGGAATTGTAGTACATACAGCTGAGATTTTCGTAACTTTTCCCATTTGCTGAATCTTTTCGGGTCTGGAGCAATGACGGCCAAACTTGCTACCGTGGTATGTACTGTAATATGACAAACTGTTTCAGTCTCTGGAACTGTCTCGCCTCCCATTCGTGCTGAGGGCCACTTCTCTTCTGAAGCGTAGAGGAAGTCGGGACCGCGAAACCAGCGAGAATGTACCCCAATGTCTGAGTCTATCTTCCATCTTGTCCCGTCATCTGCTACATTTAGTGCTGTCGGCACCCACCTCCACTCGGTGACTTTGGAGTCTTCCAGTATCTCGCCAATACGTAGAGCGACGAACTGATGAAACTTCCTTGCGTCGGATTTGATCCAGCATAGCACGTTTCTGGAATCGGTCCAGAGGAAACGCCGATTTATTTTGATTGAAGATTCAGCCTCCACAAATTTTGACAATCGCAGACCGAGGACCGCAGCCATCAACTCTAGTCTCGGAATCGATACTGGCTTAAGTGGGGTAACACGCGTCTTAGATGCTATCAGCGAACAACAGACTACTCCATCTCTTTCAGCTCTTACGTAGCATACTGCCGCATAAGCCCATGTGCTTGCGTCGACGAATGTGTGGAGTTCGATGTTGCCACCGCCACTCACCAAAGGAAAACATCGAGGAATACTAATTGTGCGAATGAGCGGGATTTTACTCACCCATTGCGACCATGTCTCTCGCTCAGCGTCTCGAATAGGCTCATCCCAGCTGACTCCAGAGCGCCAAATGTCCTGAAGTATAATTTTTGCGCGGACGACGAAGAATCCCAGAAGACCAAGTGGGTCGAAAATTGTCATCACGGTCCGCAAAATTTTCCGTTTCGTTTGGACAGCGTTTTCGTCGAAAGCTGAATCGCCGAGATTGTTGAAGAATGAGAATTCATCTATAGCCGGTCGCCACCAGAGACCCAAGACCTTTTCACTGATAGAGTTAAACTCTTCGATGGACCTATCGAACTGCACGTCGGAATTCGTTAGAGCTGCTAGGACGCGTTTGGAATTAGATGACCAGTTGCGCATCTCGAAGCCACCATCGCTGTGAATCAATCGCACCCTCTTCGCCAGCTGGATCATTTCATCTTCGGTCTCTACGCTCTGCAGCCAGTCGTCTACATAAGTGTTGTTAACGATGGCATTGACAGCTTCCGGGTATTCTTGTCTCCATCTATCCGCATTCTTGTCTCTAATAAAATTGGCCAAAGATGGAGAGCAAGATGCACCAAAGGTCATGACACTCATCGCATATACAATGGGATGCTTCGAGCAATCACCCTCACGCCACAAGAACTTCTGCGCCGACTGATCTTCCTTTCGAACTAGAACTTGGTGGAACATTTCCCTTATGTCGCCACAGAGGGCTATTGGCCTTTCCCGAAAGCGAATTAACACACCAACGAGAGATGTTAAGAAGTCTGGTCCCTTCACCAGGTAAGTGTTTAATGCGATGTCGTCGACTTTAGCGGCAGCGTCCCACACGAGCCGCATCTTCTTTTTGTTAGGATTAGTCACTGTGAACATCGGTAAGTACCAAGACCTTCCGCCGGAATAGATCTCATCCTTCTCCACCTTTCTGACGTAACCTCGTTCCTCGTAGCCCTTGATAGTATCCACCAGAAACTTCTTCAAAGCTGGATTGCGATTCATTCTGGACTCCAGGCACTGAAGTCTCCGTCTTGCCATCGGAAGAGAGTCGGGTAAGTCAATGATGTCATGTTTCCACAAGAGTCCAGTCTCCCATCTTTTCTCCGAAGGAATATACTTGGTTGTCGACTCCATGATACGTAAGGCTCGTTCGTTTTCCTTGGATTGAAGAGTGGAATTTTTGGCCACAACCCCCACTGCGTCCAAAGAGAACCAGAACTTAAGCATCTCATCCATTTTCTCTTCCACAGCGCCGGTACAAATGTGCAGTACTCTTTTTGTAGCTTGATTATTCGATCCGTTGCGTCCATATACTGTCCAACCCAATCTACACTTCGCAGCAATTAGCTCATCGCCAGAAGCTTCTCGAGTTTTTAATGGCAAGCCAATCTTAACATTGTCCAAGCCGATGAGAACACGCGCTTGTGCATCTTGATATGGAAGAATTGGCAATTTTCGTAGATGTTTGCTTTGTTGTATCTCTGCGCTATCCAAAGACTGGATCGGTAAATCCAAACTCGATACAGTACGAACATTTTGCAAATTGAACTTTCGAGCGCATACGTCACGAGATGATATGGCCAAATTCACTATCTTGGATTCTGCTTCCTTTTGACTGATGTCCCCAGTCCACTTCAAGCACAATTCTTCTGCGGGTCCTTCCAGTCCGAGCTCAGTCGCGATGCTGCTCTCCAGAAGTGTGCACGCCGATCCTTCATCAATTAGAGCAAATGTGTCCAGGTATTTGTTTTTCCCATGAAGCCTAACGGGAACGTATCGGAAAACTGCCCTCTTACTGTCCACGGTGTGGAAGGAAACAACTCGATTTTCTTCAGTTCGTATGCCGGTTGGCTCTTGCCGCAGGGAATGAAGGAGAGGATGGTGGGGCATCCTGCAGCCATCAACACCACACTGTTTTCGCAAGTTGCAGCGCCTCACTGCGTGTTTCTTAAGACAACGTAGACAAATTCCCTTTTGGCGTATAAAGTTCCATCGTTCGGTGATGCTTAGCGAGATGAATGCATTGCATTGGTTGAGGCGGTGGCTGCCGCTGCACTTTGCACAGGAAACTTGCTGAGAGGTTGAATTGCACCTCCCGTCAGAGACATCGTGCACAAGTATTCGGTGCTTTAGTTGTCTACAAGGGCTCTTCTCCTCACTGTTGGGTAGTGGCTGACTGATGGTTGTTACGTGGCTAACACATGTGGCGAGATTAAATAACCAACCGTCGAACGTCTTGATATTGGCTTTCGGAAAAAACATCTGATGTCGGCACCAGTCGAGCTTTAGGTCAGTAGGCAACTTCCCCACTAGGTCGTTCAACAGCACTGGATCATTTAAATAGTCCCCAAGACCTACGGCTTCAATTGTACAACAGTAATTCTGAACGGAAAGAGCAAATTTTACAAGATTTTCCAACTTATCTGATCGTATTGGAGGTTCCTGCCGCAATTTGCGCTGCATTGTCTGATGGATAACGTCTGCTCGGCCAAACAGCATTTTCAGGGTATCGATAGCAGCTGGAACAGTACTGGGCATCATTAATTTCCCCCGAACGGCTTGCAAAGCTTGTCCCTTGAGGCTCTTTTGGAGACGTAGAAGGTTTTCCTGGTCAGAAAACCCACATCTTTCAGTCGACTGGACGAAATTGGTGATGAAGATCGGCCATTCCTCCGGTATTCCAGAAAATGTTGGTAAGTCCTTCACGATGACCTGTCTTGCAGCGATCTGTGATGACGACAAGGTACATTCTGACGTCATGTTGGGCAGGTGTGAAAAGGTGAGATGATTTTGAGGTACAGGTCCACAGTTGCTAAAGTTGTTTGATGTTATTGGAGCTGTAATTGGCGATGGCACAGACATGACAGATGGTGGCAAACTGTAGAACCAGTTGCTTGAGCCGGGTGATGGTGTTGTGCTAACAGCGGAATTCACATAGGTGTTATTGGCGACAAGCGGATAAGTGTTTTCGGGCGATGGTCGCACATTAGGGAATGCCAATGGCTTCGTCCAAACTGGAATTGTATTACAACCGGGAATACCGTATGTTGCTGGTGGGGGGTAGAACACACTCCTGTTGGCGGCCCGTGGATCGGAAAATAATTCTTGTGTCGACGAAAGTGCCCCACTGAAAATTGCTGGTGCAGTGTTGTTGACATAAGTAGAACGAAGCATGTTATCCAACGATGACTGGTCATTGGTGACTTGTGTACCCGTGCCTGAGGAGGTTAGGCAGCTACTTGCCGGGGGCGTGTTGACGATTGCGGCTGAAATCGATGTAGCTGGAGCAGTGGTGGTATGTGCTATTGGACTGAGCACTCCGGACGGCGTATTCTCAGCAGTTGCTTGTGCGCAATGAACGCTTTCAGCTGTGCCGGTCACGTTGTGTCGGTTCGCATTTGCACGTAGGTCTGTTCCAGCGCTAAGATTGTATCGGCGCGCTAGGTCGTCGGCAGCGGCAACCAAAGAATGTTCCATCGTTGCTTTTAGTCGAAAAGGATTTTCGATTGCTTCGATTTTTTTGGATTTGTGGTACTCCTTGCGACGATGTCTTACCAGTCGAAGTGTGCACACAGAATGGCCACAATTCTTTTCGAATGGCGAGAATATTTTAGAGTATTGACTCTTCGGCGGACGTATTCATATGTATATAATATTTTGAAGCGAATGCTAAAATCTTTATTTTATGAATACGTCCGCCGAAGAGTCAATACTCTAAAATATTCTCGCCATTCGAAAAGAATTGTGGCCATTCTGTGTGCACACTTCGACTGGTAAGACATCGTCGCAAGGAGTACCACAAATCCATTTACTTACATTCGTGCCGTGTCCGCCCAATGGTCAATCAGAAAAGAACGAGAATATTTGACGTTTAAAGTTACTGGGAGAAAAATTCTTTAAGAGAAAGAGATAACAGCAACCATTGTGCAGAGACGACACGAGTGTATTACAATATACAGTGCTGCCAAGTAATGGCGCAACAATAATAATAATAATAATAATAATAATAATAATAATAATAATAATAATAATAATAATAATAATAATAATAATAATAATAATAATAATAATAATAATAATAATAATAATAATAATAATAATAATAATAATAATAATAATAATAATAATAATAATAATAATAATAATAATAATAATAATAATAATAATAATAATAATAATAATAATAATAATAATAATAATAATAATAATAATAATAATAATAATAATAATAATAATAATAATAATAATAATAATAATAATAATAATAATAATAATAATAATAATAATAATAATAATAATAATAATAATAATAATAATAATAATAATAATAATAATAATAATAATAATAATAATAATAATAATAATAATAATAATAATAATAATAATAATAATAATAATAATAATAATAATAATAATAATAATAATAATAATAATAATAATAATAATAATAATAATAATAATAATAATAATAATAATAATAATAATAATAATAATAATAATAATAATAATAATAATAATAATAATAATAATAATAATAATAATAATAATAATAATAATAATAATAATAATAATAATAATAATAATAATAATAATAATAATAATAATAATAATAATAATAATAATAATAATAATAATAATAATAATAATAATAATAATAATAATAATAATAATAATAATAATAATAATAATAATAATAATAATAATAATAATAATAATAATAATAATAATAATAATAATAATAATAATAATAATAATAATAATAATAATAATAATAATAATAATAATAATAATAATAATAATAATAATAATAATAATAATAATAATAATAATAATAATAATAATAATAATAATAATAATAATAATAATAATAATAATAATAATAATAATAATAATAATAATAATAATAATAATAATAATAATAATAATAATAATAATAATAATAATAATAATAATAATAATAATAATAATAATAATAATAATAATAATAATAATAATAATAATAATAATAATAATAATAATAATAATAATAATAATAATAATAATAATAATAATAATAATAATAATAATAATAATAATAATAATAATAATAATAATAATAATAATAATAATAATAATAATAATAATAATAATAATAATAATAATAATAATAATAATAATAATAATAATAATAATAATAATAATAATAATAATAATAATAATAATAATAATAATAATAATAATAATAATAATAATAATAATAATAATAATAATAATAATAATAATAATAATAATAATAATAATAATAATAATAATAATAATAATAATAATAATAATAATAATAATAATAATAATAATAATAATAATAATAATAATAATAATAATAATAATAATAATAATAATAATAATAATAATAATAATAATAATAATAATAATAATAATAATAATAATAATAATAATAATAATAATAATAATAATAATAATAATAATAATAATAATAATAATAATAATAATAATAATAATAATAATAATAATAATAATAATAATAATAATAATAATAATAATAATAATAATAATAATAATAATAATAATAATAATAATAATAATATCTATGTAAATGAGATGTAAATGAGATATCTAACTTTAAAATGCTGGACTTGACCCTCTATTGCGCCTCATATGCCGTAATCAAATCAACAGGAGGAAAAATTCGTGAAGAACAAAGGGAACAGCCGCGTAGAACTAAAATCCCTGACCCGCCTTGGCTCAGACGACTACTAAACAAAATCGAAGGCTTACGCGTGGACGCTGGTAGGCTTACATCTTTCATCGCTAGCCCGAGCCGCAAAATGCGAAAAAAAGTTCTTAAACTGTTTCGGAAGTATCTAGACCATGCTCCGCACAATGATACAAACCACACTCTAGTTGAAGTGTTGGATACAGTAAAACAAAAGTTAAGACTCTATGCTAAGCGCCTTCGCCGTTATAAAAAGTCAAAACAAAGAAAAGACGACAATGCACTGTTCCTTAAATCGCAGAAAAAGTTCTTCAATAAACTTGAGGAGAATAAAGTAAGCTGTCGAACTCTCCCCAAAGAAAAGGACCTGATAAATTATTGGTCAGCAATATGGTCAACTAGCAGCTGCCATAACCACTCCTCCCAACTGCTGAAACAAGTCCAGACATCTTCCATTCAACCAATGACGAATGCTATCATCACCCCGGAAATCTTCTCTGCAGCTATCAGAAAACTGCATAACTGGAAAGCAACTGGCAACGATGGAATCCATAATTACTGGATCAAAACCTTCTCTGCCCTGCATGATGTTATGCATCGTGAAGTCAACAACCTCATTCAAGACCCGACCATCATCCCTAATTATCTATGTGAAGGCCTTACGTATTTAATCCCTAAGGATAATAACACTGAAGACCCATCAAAATACCGGCCTATCACCTGCCTTAATAACTTATACAAACTAACAACATCTTGTTTAGCAATACTTATTAGCAAACACTGCAATGACAACAATATAATTGCAGAAGAACAGAAGGGATGTGTAAACGGATCATATGGATGTAAAGAACAGCTGGTTATTGATTCTATTGTCGCAGGTCAAGCATGCACCAGACAACGAAATCTATTCATGGCGTTCGTTGATTATAAGAAAGCCTTTGATATGGTACCACACAGCTGGCTAATACAGGTCCTTAATTTGTACAAAATCAACCCGCAAATAATACGGTTTTGCGAAGCTGTAATGGCTAAATGGTGTACGAGTCTAAAACTGGAATCAATAACATCAAGTAAAATAAAGATTACAAGGGGTATATTCCAAGGAGATAGTTTGAGCCCACTATGGTTCTGTCTTGCACTGAACCCGTTGTCCGCACTTCTTAACCAAAGTAAACATGGATACGAGATAAGAAGCAATGTACAAAATATCAGGCTAACTCATCTCATGTATATGGATGACATTAAATTGTACGCCAGTACTGCCAGTAGCCTAGAACAACTACTCCAAACTGTCGAGAGATTCTCCATTGACATAAAAATGGAGTTCGGTGTACAAAAGTGCAAAACGATCGCCATCATAAGAGGCAAGATAACTAGAGGACTGCAGTATACAACAGCTGACAACGAAAAGATAGCACCTCTGGAGGAGTCAGAAGTATACAAATACCTCGGAATGGAGCAAAGGAAGATGATAAATCACACCTCTGTCAAAAGTCGCTTGAGGAAGTCTCTGTTTATGCGCCTGGAAAGAGTACTAAGGACATCGTTGAACTCCAAGAATATGATAACAGCAGTAAATACTTACGCTGTGCCACTAATAACATATTCAGCTGGTGTTATTAAATGGAGTGCAACCGACCTTGATGAATTGGATAGGAAAGTACGTACAATGCTGACAAAATACCGCTACCATCACCCGCAAGCGGCAATTCAGAGACTCTTTCTCCCCAGGGATACAGGAGGCAGAGGGATAGTCAACATCAAGAACCTGGTGAACAAGCAAATAGAAAACATCTTCAGATATTTTTCCAGCAAAGTAGCAACATCGCCTCTTCATTGCGCTGTTTACAATGCCGATGACAATTTCTCCCCAGTAGACATGAAAAACAGAGAACATCTAGTAAGCGCGGTGAGTACTCCGCAAGATATATACACGCAGTGGAAAGCCAAGCCACTGCACGGAAGGCACCCCAACGAGATGGAGGAACAAAATGTTGATAGAGCGCTATCAAACTCCTGGCTTCGATCTGGCAATCTGTTTCCAGAAACGGAAGGGTTTATGTTAGCCATCCAAGATCAAGTCGTAGCAACGCGGAACTACCTTAAGTTTATTGTTAGAGACCCGTCAGTCCAGTCAGATAACTGCCGCCAGTGCGGAGCTAAGCGTGAAACTATACAGCACATACTCGCTGGTTGTACGACGCTTGCAAATGATGCCTACAAACGTAGGCATGACAATATGGGCAAAATAGTTCAGCAGGAGCTTATAAGAAGGTATGGCATAACTACATCGCCAACATCTACCCCATACTATAAGTACACCCCGCAAGCAGTTATAGATACTACACGCTATAAAATTTACTGGGATAGATCAGTGCTTACCGACACAAGTGTCTCTGCTAACAGACCTGATATTGTTATCCACAATAAAGCGGAAAGAAAAATCATGCTTCTAGATTTTGCAGTTGTGAATAACAATAACATGGATTCGACACATTTTAGTAAGATACAGAAATACACAGCCCTATGTCAAGAGCTGAAAACATTGTGGAGATGTAGCTCTGCAACAACACTACCACTAATAGTATCAACTACTGGACTCATACCTAAGTCGACGGTAAAATGTCTGGAAAAACTAAACCTGGAAGCGAACATCATAAAGGGCATGCAAAAGGCTGTAATATTGGAGAGTTGCCGAATCGTGAGGGAATTTCTATCGCTATAATTTAGTACGTAAATGGTTGTGCTTGGTCTTAGACCCGCATACCCATCCGAGCCTAGTCTTGCTAAACAATCAAATCAGACAGGTGAATGATATCCTACGAGATGTAGAGATAGTGCAAACTAATTCAATTATAATAATAATAATAATAATAATAATAATAATAATAATAATAATAATAATAATAATAATAATAATAATAATAATAATAATAATAATAATAATAATAATAATAATAATAATAATAATAATAATAATAATAATAATAATAATAATAATAATAATAATAATAATAATAATAATAATAATAATAATAATAATAATAATAATAATAATAATAATAATAATAATAATAATAATAATAATAATAATAATAATAATAATAATAATAATAATAATAATAATAATAATAATAATAATAATAATAATAATAATAATAATAATAATAATAATAATAATAATAATAATAATAATAATAATAATAATAATAATAATAATAATAATAATAATAATAATAATAATAATAATAATAATAATAATAATAATAATAATAATAATAATAATAATAATAATAATAATAATAATACTAATAATAATAATAATAATAATAATAATAATACTAATAATAATAATAATAATAATAATAATAATAATAATAATAATAATAATAATAATAATAATAATAATAATAATAATAATAATAATAATAATAATAATAATAATAATAATAATAATAATAATAATAATAATAATAATAATAATAATAATAATAATAATAATAATAATAATAATAATAATAATAATAATAATAATAATAATAATAATAATAATAATAATAATAATAATAATAATAATAATAATAATAATAATAATAATAATAATAATAATAATAATAATAATAATAATAATAATAATAATAATAATAATAATAATAATAATAATAATAATAATAATAATAATAATAATAATAATAATAATAATAATAATAATAATAATAATAATAATAATAATAATAATAATAATAATAATAATAATAATAATAATAATAATAATAATAATAATAATAATAATAATAATAATAATAATAATAATAATAATAATAATAATAATAATAATAATAATAATAATAATAATAATAATAATAATAATAATAATAATAATAATAATAATAATAATAATAATAATAATAATAATAATAATAATAATAATAATAATAATAATAATAATAATAATAATAATAATAATAATAATAATAATAATAATAATAATAATAATAATAATAATAATAATAATAATAATAATAATAATAATAATAATAATAATAATAATAATAATAATAATAATAATAATAATAATAATAATAATAATAATAATAATAATAATAATAATAATAAAAAACCCAGATACTAGCAGCATTGAATAAGCGCTTACACCGTTACACGAAGTGCAGCAAAAGAAAGGCAGACAACACCTTGTTCTTCAAAAACCAGAGGGCTTTCTTCAGGAATATCGCATCCCCACTCCAACCATCGAAGGATAACGACTATCCATCAATGGATAGAACAGAACAATTCTGGGAGAACATCTGGAGTGTAGCTAAACAACATAATGACTCTGCCCAGTGGACTGCCAATGAAAGCGTACAATGCGAGCATATAACACCAATGCTGGCTCAACATATAAGTAAAGAGGAAGTTGGTGACGCCATTTCTAAAACTATTAATTGGAAGGCACCTGGCATAGATAAACTCCAAAACATCTGGCTCAAAAAGCTCACCACAACCCATGAAGAACTTGCGAAATGTTTCACCTGTATGCTGCTGCTGACGAGTATACCACCCGCGTTCCTGACAACCGGACTAACTTTTCTGCTTCCGAAAGGAGAGGTAAGCACAGATCCCTCGAAATACCGTCCCATCACATGCTTGTGCACAACATACAAGCTGTTCACGAAAATTCTTTCTAATAGAATTTATCGCCACTGCCAGTCCAACAACATCATTTCGGACGAACAAAAAGGCTGCAGCAGACAAACTATGGGATGCAAAGACCAGCTAACGATCGACTCTGTAATCACAGGTTTGGCCCTTAGAAAAAAAAGAAACTTAAGCATGGCCTACATAGATTATAAAAAGGCTTTCGATTCAATGCCCCATGGATACCTCATCAAAGTACTTGAGATTTATAAAGTTGATCAATTCATAGTGGACTGTCTGAAATTTTTGATGGAAAAATGGAACACTAAACTGCATCAGGATGGGTCAGTTAGCAAAACTATTCGCATACGAAGTGGTATATTTCAGGGAGATGCTCTAAGCCCTCTTTGGTTTTGCTTGGGACTCAACCCACTTAGCAGAATTCTGAGCCAAATGAGGTCTGGATTTTCCATCAAAACTGAAACATTTGACCACTCCTTTAACCACCTCTTATACGTTGATGACCTCAAACTCTACTCCAACAAAAGAGAAAAACTCCACCGGATGATAGAAGTGGTCAAAAGTTTTAGCAGAGATATTCAGATGGAATTTGGTTTGGATAAATGCAAAATGGTACACCTGGTAAGGGGAAAAATAGATGCTACTGAGGAAGGATGCCCCATCGACTACAACGGCATCATCGACGATATGCAACATGGCGAGTCGTACAAATATCTTGGTTTCTTGCAGCTCAAAGGAATCAACCACGGCTCTATAAAAAGAAGACTAACTGCACAATTCAAAGTGCGGCTAAAGTCTATAATGAAAACCAACCTTAACGGAGGAAACAAATGTAGAGCAATTAACAGCTGGGCAATTCCGTTATTAACGTATTCATTTGGGATTATAAAATGGTCACCTACAGATGCTACAAATCTTGACATGTTGATACGCACATCTCTGACGAGATATCAAAGTCAGCACCCACAAAGTGCGATTGAAAGAACATCTCTTCCTCGAAGAATGGGTGGAAGAGGAATTGTGAACATCAGCCGACTTCACTACCAGCAAAATTTAAATCTCCGCCAGTACTTTTTAACTAGCACATCACCGTTGATAAAGGCTATTGTTCTAGCCGATGATGGCTTTACGCCTTTACACCTAAAATCAGACAACTTCCCTATTCCCGAGAATGTCAAGACCACCAGCGACCTTACAGCGTCTTGGAAGGCCAAGCCCATGCATGGAGGACACCCATATGATATGCAGCTTGACCACATTGATCAATATGCATCAAATTTATGGCTCACGCAGGGAAAGTTATTTTCGGATACCGAAAGCTTCGTAATGGCTATTCAAGACAAAGTCGTGAAAACAAGGAATTACCGTAAGTTCATTCTCAAAGAAACAGTAGAGGACAAGTGCCGACGATGCGGAGAGGCGGGAGAGACGATAGAACACATAACATCAGGATGCAGTGTATTAGCTCAACAAGACTACACTTTTAGACACAACAACGTAGCCAAGCAGGTCCATCACCAATTGGCTCTAAACAGTGGCCTGGCAGAACACTACATCCCGTACTACAAATATCATCCACCTCCAGTGTTGGAAAATGCAGATTTTAGGTTATACTGGGATAGAGCCACAACAACAGATCAGCATATTCTAGCCAACAGGCCGGACATTATCTGGTTCCATAAGGCAGCCCGACGTATAGAAATCTTTGATGTGGCAATAACGTTGAATCGAAACCTACAGTCAACGTATGCAACGAAGATTTCCAAATACACACCTCTAGCAATAGAAATGAGCGCTATGTATAACGCCGACCGCGTACATATTACACCAATTGTCATGTCAACAACCGGTCTAATTCCAACAAAGCTGATAACAGACTTAAAGAAACACGGCATGGAAAAGTTGTTGGCTCAGATGCAAAAGGCGGTTCTACTAGATACGTGTAACACTGTTCGAAAATTCCTGCAACTACAACAATAATCAATTCAAGGGTTTAGAACTTGGACTATTCCCCAACAGAGCATAATCCCTTGGTAGGGCATACCCGGGATATGTTATCTCCGGTAGAAAAGCCGAGATGTATCAAACTCAATAATAATAACAATAATAATAATAATAATAATAATAATAATAATAATAATAATAATAATAATAATAATAATAATAATAATAATAATAATAATAATAATAATAATAATAATAATAATAATAATAATAATAATAATAATAATAATAATAATAATAATAATAATAATAATAATAATAATAATAATAATAATAATAATAATAATAATAATAATAATAATAATAATAATAATGATAATAATAATAATAATAATAATAATAATAATAATAATAATAATAATAATAATAATAATAATAATAATAATAATAATAATAATAATAATAATAATAATAATAATAATAATAATAATAATAATAATAATAATAATAATAATAATAATAATAATAATAATAATAATAATAATAATAATAATAATAATAATAATAATAATAATAATAATAATAATAATAATAATAATAATAATAATAATAATAATAATAATAATAATAATAATAATAATAATAATAATAATAATAATAATAATAATAATAATAATAATAATAATAATAATAATAATAATAATAATAATAATAATAATAATAATAATAATAATAATAATAATAATAATAATAATAATAATAATAATAATAATAATAATAATAATAATAATAATAATAATAATAATAATAATAATAATAATAATAATAATAATAATAATAATAATAATAATAATAATAATAATAATAATAATAATAATAATAATAATAATAATAATAATAATAATAATAATAATAATAATAATAATAATAATAATAATAATAATAATAATAATAATAATAATAATAATAATAATAATAATAATAATAATAATAATAATAATAATAATAATAATAATAATAATAATAATAATAATAATAATAATAATAATAATAATAATAATAATAATAATAATAATAATAATAATAATAATAATAATAATAATAATAATAATAATAATAATAATAATAATAATAATAATAATAATAATAATAATAATAATAATAATAATAATAATAATAATAATAATAATAATAATAATAATAATAATAATAATAATAATAATAATAATAATAATAATAATAATAATAATAATAATAATAATAATAATAATAATAATAATAATAATAATAATAATAATAATAATAATAATAATAATAATAATAATAATAATAATAATAATAATAATAATAATAATAATAATAATAATAATAATAATAATAATAATAATAATAATAATAATAATAATAATAATAATAATAATAATAATAATAATAATAATAATAATAATAATAATAATAATAATAATAATAATAATAATAATAATAATAATAATAATAATAATAATAATAATAATAATAATAATAATAATAATAATAATAATAATAATAATAATAATAATAATAATAATAATAATAATAATAATAATAATAATAATAATAATAATAATAATAATAATAATAATAATAATAATAATAATAATAATAATAATAATAATAATAATAATAATAATAATAATAATAATAATAATAATAATAATAATAATAATAATAATAATAATAATAATAATAATAATAATAATAATAATAATAATAATAATAATAATAATAATAATAATAATAATAATAATAATAATAATAATAATAATAATAATAATAATAATAATAATAACCGCCCCCGGGATAAGCCTTGACGAGGCGGGGCGGCTTAGATGCTTGCCACTATGAAACTCTGAACTATGTTGACTCAGGGCCACCCATGTCAGACAGATCAGAGTGGAGTAGCATAGCGAACTAATTATCCCAACCCATACACAATTATGGAGAAAATAGCAAAATGAATAGACACAACGAAAATGAACAAAACCGAGCGGGGATATACGCTCAAATGTCGGTAGAAGCCACGGCTACCGGCTCTGGCTCGGCTCCGCAAGGAGATGAGTCGCCAGTGGTAACCCGAAACAACCCTACGCCGTCACCACAAACAGAACCAGAGGAAAATCAATACCCAATTTCCCACCCCTCAAGAAGTGTTTCAGTGGCTCCAGCGCCACTGACCACCCTTGCAGGGCGACCAAGACGGAGAATTCAGTGGAGTAACGAAATGAACATATTTATCATTAAATCGTACTACCGCATTACCCGTTGCGAAACTGTGATGGCAGGTTATAGACAACGCCTGCACACAATGTTTGTGGAAGAATATCCTCACCTGGCCCATGTAACTCAACAAAATATCGCAGACCGTAGAGCAGCTATAGGCCAAAAAGGACTGCTAGCCAGGCCACTCATCGATGCTATCAGGGAAGAGGTCACATCGCAGCTTAATCACGAGCAGCAAATAAATAACAATGCTATACTGCAAGATGGAGAACATAACCATGCAGATGATAACAACCACACAACTATAGCCAGCAACAACGAAGTAGGTGCTAATGGCAGCGACGATTTTAGCGTACACATTCTTGAGCATGAATTTGAAGCCGCTCTTCTTAAGTTCACTTCGATAGGACCGGATTTAAGACCCAGCCTGCCCAAACAATGTCCAAACCACAAGCTTAAGACGAATGCTGAACTGATGAATAGACTAATCCTCCCGCGCTATGTAAATGAGATATCTAACTTTAAAATGCTGGACTTGACCCTCTATTGCGCCTCATATGCCGTAATCAAATCAACAGGAGGAAAAATTCGTGAAGAACAAAGGGAACAGCCGCGTAGAACTAAAATCCCTGACCCGCCTTGGCTCAGACGACTACTAAACAAAATCGAAGGCTTACGCGTGGACGCTGGTAGGCTTACATCTTTCATCGCTAGCCCGAGCCGCAAAATGCGAAAAAAAGTTCTTAAACTGTTTCGGAAGTATCTAGACCATGCTCCGCACAATGATACAAACCACACTCTAGTTGAAGTGTTGGATACAGTAAAACAAAAGTTAAGACTCTATGCTAAGCGCCTTCGCCGTTATAAAAAGTCAAAACAAAGAAAAGACGACAATGCACTGTTCCTTAAATCGCAGAAAAAGTTCTTCAATAAACTTGAGGAGAATAAAGTAAGCTGTCGAACTCTCCCCAAAGAAAAGGACCTGATAAATTATTGGTCAGCAATATGGTCAACTAGCAGCTGCCATAACCACTCCTCCCAACTGCTGAAACAAGTCCAGACATCTTCCATTCAACCAATGACGGATGCTATCATCACCCCGGAAATCTTCTCTGCAGCTATCAGAAAACTGCATAACTGGAAAGCAACTGGCAACGATGGAATCCATAATTACTGGATCAAAACCTTCTCTGCCCTGCATGATGTTATGCATCGTGAAGTCAACAACCTCATTCAAGACCCGACCATCATCCCTAATTATCTATGTGAAGGCCTTACGTATTTAATCCCTAAGGATAATAACACTGAAGACCCATCAAAATACCGGCCTATCACCTGCCTTAATAACTTATACAAACTAACAACATCTTGTTTAGCAATACTTATTAGCAAACACTGCAATGACAACAATATAATTGCAGAAGAACAGAAGGGATGTGTAAACGGATCATATGGATGTAAAGAACAGTTGGTTATTGATTCTATTGTCGCAGGTCAAGCATGCACCAGACAACGAAATCTATTCATGGCGTTCGTTGATTATAAGAAAGCCTTTGATATGGTACCACACAGCTGGCTAATACAGGTCCTTAATTTGTACAAAATCAACCCGCAAATAATACGGTTTTGCGAAGCTGTAATGGCTAAATGGTGTACGAGTCTAAAACTGGAATCAATAACATCAAGTAAAATAAAGATTACAAGGGGTATATTCCAAGGAGATAGTTTGAGCCCACTATGGTTCTGTCTTGCACTGAACCCGTTGTCCGCACTTCTTAACCAAAGTAAACATGGATACGAGATAAGAAGCAATGTACAAAATATCAGGCTAACTCATCTCATGTATATGGATGACATTAAATTGTACGCCAGTACTGCCAGTAGCCTAGAACAACTACTCCAAACTGTCGAGAGATTCTCCATTGACATAAAAATGGAGTTCGGTGTACAAAAGTGCAAAACGATCGCCATCATAAGAGGCAAGATAACTAGAGGACTGCAGTATACAACAGCTGACAACGAAAAGATAGCACCTCTGGAGGAGTCAGAAGTATACAAATACCTCGGAATGGAGCAAAGGAAGATGATAAATCACACCTCTGTCAAAAGTCGCTTGAGGAAGTCTCTGTTTATGCGCCTGGAAAGAGTACTAAGGACATCGTTGAACTCCAAGAATATGATAACAGCAGTAAATACTTACGCTGTGCCACTAATAACATATTCAGCTGGTGTTATTAAATGGAGTGCAACCGACCTTGATGAATTGGATAGGAAAGTACGTACAATGCTGACAAAATACCGCTACCATCACCCGCAAGCGGCAATTCAGAGACTCTTTCTCCCCAGGGATACAGGAGGCAGAGGGATAGTCAACATCAAGAACCTGGTGAACAAGCAAATAGAAAACATCTTCAGATATTTTTCCAGCAAAGTAGCAACATCGCCTCTTCATTGCGCTGTTTACAATGCCGATGACAATTTCTCCCCAGTAGACATGAAAAACAGAGAACATCTAGTAAGCGCGGTGAGTACTCCGCAAGATATATACACGCAGTGGAAAGCCAAGCCACTGCACGGAAGGCACCCCAACGAGATGGAGGAACAAAATGTTGATAGAGCGCTATCAAACTCCTGGCTTCGATCTGGCAATCTGTTTCCAGAAACGGAAGGGTTTATGTTAGCCATCCAAGATCAAGTCGTAGCAACGCGGAACTACCTTAAGTTTATTGTTAGAGACCCGTCAGTCCAGTCAGATAACTGCCGCCAGTGCGGAGCTAAGCGTGAAACTATACAGCACATACTCGCTGGTTGTACGACGCTTGCAAATGATGCCTACAAACGTAGGCATGACAATATGGGCAAAATAGTTCATCAGGAGCTTATAAGAAAGTATGGCATAACTACATCGCCAACATCTACCCCATACTATAAGTACACCCCGCAAGCAGTTATAGATACTACACGCTATAAAATTTACTGGGATAGATCAGTGCTTACCGACACAAGTGTCTCTGCTAACAGACCTGATATTGTTATCCACAATAAAGCGGAAAGAAAAATCATGCTTCTAGATTTTGCAGTTGTGAATAACAATAACATGGATTCGACACATTTTAGTAAGATACAGAAATACACAGCCCTATGTCAAGAGCTGAAAACATTGTGGAGATGTAGCTCTGCAACAACACTACCACTAATAGTATCAACTACTGGACTCATACCTAAGTCGACGGTAAAATGTCTGGAAAAACTAAACCTGGAAGCGAACATCATAAAGGGCATGCAAAAGGCTGCTGTAATATTGGAGAGTTGCCGAATCGTGAGGGAATTTCTATCGCTATAATTTAGTACGTAAATGGTTGTGCTTGGTCTTAGACCCGCATACCCATCCGAGCCTAGTCTTGCTAAACAATCAAATCAGACAGGTGAATGATATCCTACGAGATGTAGAGATAGTGCAAACTAATTCAATTATAATAATAATAATAATAATAATAATAATAATAATAATAATAATAATAATAATAATAATAATAATAATAATAATAATAATAATAATAATAATAATAATAATAATAATAATAATAATAATAATAATAATAATAATAATAATAATAATAATAATAATAATAATAATAATAATAATAATAATAATAATAATAATAATAATAATAATAATAATAATAATAATAATAATAATAATAATAATAATAATAATAATAATAATAATAATAATAATAATAATAATAATAATAATAATAATAATAATAATAATAATAATAATAATAATAATAATAATAATAATAATAATAATAATAATAATAATAATAATAATAATAATAATAATAATAATAATAATAATAATAATAATAATAATAATAATAATAATAATAATAATAATAATAATAATAATAATAATAATAATAATAATAATAATAATAATAATAATAATAATAATAATAATAATAATAATAATAATAATAATAATAATAATAATAATAATAATAATAATAATAATAATAATAATAATAATAATAATAATAATAATAATAATAATAATAATAATAATAATAATAATAATAATAATAATAATAATAATAATAATAATAATAATAATAATAATAATAATAATAATAATAATAATAATAATAATAATAATAATAATAATAATAATAATAATAATAATAATAATAATAATAATAATAATAATAATAATAATAATAATAATAATAATAATAATAATAATAATAATAATAATAATAATAATAATAATAATAATAATAATAATAATAATAATAATAATAATAATAATAATAATAATAATAATAATAATAATAATAATAATAATAATAATAATAATAATAATAATAATAATAATAATAATAATAATAATAATAATAATAATAATAAAAAACCCAGATACTAGCAGCATTGAATAAGCGCTTACACCGTTACACGAAGTGCAGCAAAAGAAAGGCAGACAACACCTTGTTCTTCAAAAACCAGAGGGCTTTCTTCAGGAATATCGCATCCCCACTCCAACCATCGAAGGATAACGACTATCCATCAATGGATAGAACAGAACAATTCTGGGAGAACATCTGGAGTGTAGCTAAACAACATAATGACTCTGCCCAGTGGATTGCCAATGAAAGCGTACAATGCGAGCATATAACACCAATGCTGGCTCAACATATAAGTAAAGAGGAAGTTGGTGACGCCATTTCTAAAACTATTAATTGGAAGGCACCTGGCATAGATAAACTCCAAAACATCTGGCTCAAAAAGCTCACCACAACCCATGAAGAACTTGCGAAATGTTTCACCTGTATGCTGCTGCTGACGAGTATACCACCCGCGTTCCTGACAACCGGACTAACTTTTCTGCTTCCGAAAGGAGAGGTAAGCACAGATCCCTCGAAATACCGTCCCATCACATGCTTGTGCACAACATACAAGCTGTTCACGAAAATTCTTTCTAATAGAATTTATCGCCACTGCCAGTCCAACAACATCATTTCGGACGAACAAAAAGGCTGCAGCAGACAAACTATGGGATGCAAAGACCAGCTAACGATCGACTCTGTAATCACAGGTTTGGCCCTGAGAAAAAAAAGAAACTTAAGCATGGCCTACATAGATTATAAAAAGGCTTTCGATTCAATGCCCCATGGATACCTCATCAAAGTACTTGAGATTTATAAAGTTGATCAATTCATAGTGGACTGTCTGAAATTTTTGATGGAAAAATGGAACACTAAACTGCATCAGGATGGGTCAGTTAGCAAAACTATTCGCATACGAAGTGGTATATTTCAGGGAGATGCTCTAAGCCCTCTTTGGTTTTGCTTGGGACTCAACCCACTTAGCAGAATTCTGAGCCAAATGAGGTCTGGATTTTCCATCAAAACTGAAACATTTGACCACTCCTTTAACCACCTCTTATACGTTGATGACCTCAAACTCTACTCCAACAAAAGAGAAAAACTCCACCGGATGATAGAAGTGGTCAAAAGTTTTAGCAGAGATATTCAGATGGAATTTGGTTTGGATAAATGCAAAATGGTACACCTGGTAAGGGGAAAAATAGATGCTACTGAGGAAGGATGCCCCATCGACTACAACGGCATCATCGACGATATGCAACATGGCGAGTCGTACAAATATCTTGGTTTCTTGCAGCTCAAAGGAATCAACCACGGCTCTATAAAAAGAAGACTAACTGCACAATTCAAAGTGCGGCTAAAGTCTATAATGAAAACCAACCTTAACGGAGGAAACAAATGTAGAGCAATTAACAGCTGGGCAATTCCGTTATTAACGTATTCATTTGGGATTATAAAATGGTCACCTACAGATGCTACAAATCTTGACATGTTGATACGCACATCTCTGACGAGATATCAAAGTCAGCACCCACAAAGTGCGATTGAAAGAACATCTCTTCCTCGAAGAATGGGTGGAAGAGGAATTGTGAACATCAGCCGACTTCACTACCAGCAAAATTTAAATCTCCGCCAGTACTTTTTAACTAGCACATCACCGTTGATAAAGGCTATTGTTCTAGCCGATGATGGCTTTACGCCTTTACACCTAAAATCAGACAACTTCCCTATTCCCGAGAATGTCAAGACCACCAGCGACCTTACAGCGTCTTGGAAGGCCAAGCCCATGCATGGAGGACACCCATATGATATGCAGCTTGACCACATTGATCAATATGCATCAAATTTATGGCTCACGCAGGGAAAGTTATTTTCGGATACCGAAAGCTTCGTAATGGCTATTCAAGACAAAGTCGTGAAAACAAGGAATTACCGTAAGTTCATTCTCAAAGAAACAGTAGAGGACAAGTGCCGACGATGCGGAGAGGCGGGAGAGACGATAGAACACATAACATCAGGATGCAGTGTATTAGCTCAACAAGACTACACTTTTAGACACAACAACGTAGCCAAGCAGGTCCATCATCAATTGGCTCTAAACAGTGGCCTGGCAGAACACTACATCCCGTACTACAAATATCATCCACCTCCAGTGTTGGAAAATGCAGATTTTAGGTTATACTGGGATAGAGCCACAACAACAGATCAGCATATTCTAGCCAACAGGCCGGACATTATCTGGTTCCATAAGGCAGCCCGACGTATAGAAATCTTTGATGTGGCAATAACGTTGAATCGAAACCTACAGTCAACGTATGCAACGAAGATTTCCAAATACACACCTCTAGCAATAGAAATGAGCGCTATGTATAACGCCGACCGCGTACATATTACACCAATTGTCATGTCAACAACCGGTCTAATTCCAACAAAGCTGATAACAGACTTAAAGAAACACGGCATGGAAAAGTTGTTGGCTCAGATGCAAAAGGCGGTTCTACTAGATACGTGTAACACTGTTCGAAAATTCCTGCAACTACAACAATAATCAATTCAAGGGTTTAGAACTTGGACTATTCCCCAACAGAGCATAATCCCTTGGTAGGGCATACCCGGGATATGTTATCTCCGGTAGAAAAGCCGAGATGTATCAAACTCAATAATAATAATAATAATAATAATAATAATAATAATAATAATAATAATAATAATAATAATAATAATAATAATAATAATAATAATAATAATAATAATAATAATAATAATAATAATAATAATAATAATAATAATAATAATAATAATAATAATAATAATAATAATAATAATAATAATAATAATAATAATAATAATAATAATAATAATAATAATAATAATAATAATAATAATAATAATAATAATAATAATAATAATAATAATAATAATAATAATAATAATAATAATAATAATAATAATAATAATAATAATAATAATAATAATAATAATAATAATAATAATAATAATAATAATAATAATAATAATAATAATAATAATAATAATAATAATAATAATAATAATAATAATAATAATAATAATAATAATAATAATAATAATAATAATAATAATAATAATAATAATAATAATAATAATAATAATAATAATAATAATAATAATAATAATAATAATAGTAATAATAATAATAATAATAATAATAATAATAATAATAATAATAATAATAATAATAATAATAATAATAATAATAATAATAATAATAATAATAATAATAATAATAATAATAATAATAATAATAATAATAATAATAATAATAATAATAATAATAATAATAATAATAATAATAATAATAATAATAATAATAATAATAATAATAATAATAATAATAACAACAATAACAATAATAATAATAATAATAATAACAACAATAACAATAATAATAATAATAATAATAATAATAATAATAATAATAATAATAATAATAATAATAATAATAATAATAATAATAATAATAATAATAATAATAATAATAATAATAACAACAATAACAACAATAACAATAATAATAATAATAATAATAACAACAATAACAATAATAATAATAATAATAATAATAATAATAATAATAATAATAATAATAATAATAATAATAATAATAATAATAATAATAATAATAATAATAATAATAATAATAATAATAATAATAATAATAATAATAATAATAATAATAATAATAATAATAATAATAATAATAATAATAATAATAATAATAATAATAATAATAATAATAATAATAATAATAATAATAATAATAATAATAATAATAATAATAATAATAATAATAATAATAATAATAATAATAATAATAATAATAATAATAATAATAATAATAATAATAATAATAATAATAATAATAATAATAATAATAATAATAATAATAATAATAATAATAATAATAATAATAATAATAATAATAATAATAATAATAATAATAATAATAATAATAATAATAATAATAATAATAATAATAATAATAATAATAATAATAATAATAATAATAATAATAATAATAATAATAATAATAATAATAATAATAATAATAATAATAATAATAATAATAATAATAATAATAATAATAATAATAATAATAATAATAATAATAATAATAATAATAATAATAATAATAATAATAACAATAATAATAATAATAATAATAATAATAATAATAATAATAATAATAATAATAATAATAATAATAATAATAATAATAATAATAATAATAATAATAATAATAATAATAATAATAAAAAACCCAGATACTAGCAGCATTGAATAAGCGCTTACACCGTTACACGAAGTGCAGCAAAAGAAAGGCAGACAACACCTTGTTCTTCAAAAACCAGAGGGCTTTCTTCAGGAATATCGCATCCCCACTCCAACCATCGAAGGATAACGACTATCCATCAATGGATAGAACAGAACAATTCTGGGAGAACATCTGGAGTGTAGCTAAACAACATAATGACTCTGCCCAGTGGATTGCCAATGAAAGCGTACAATGCGAGCATATAACACCAATGCTGGCTCAACATATAAGTAAAGAGGAAGTTGGTGACGCCATTTCTAAAACTATTAATTGGAAGGCACCTGGCATAGATAAACTCCAAAACATCTGGCTCAAAAAGCTCACCACAACCCATGAAGAACTTGCGAAATGTTTCACCTGTATGCTGCTGCTGACGAGTATACCACCCGCGTTCCTGACAACCGGACTAACTTTTCTGCTTCCGAAAGGAGAGGTAAGCACAGATCCCTCGAAATACCGTCCCATCACATGCTTGTGCACAACATACAAGCTGTTCACGAAAATTCTTTCTAATAGAATTTATCGCCACTGCCAGTCCAACAACATCATTTCGGACGAACAAAAAGGCTGCAGCAGACAAACTATGGGATGCAAAGACCAGCTAACGATCGACTCTGTAATCACAGGTTTGGCCCTGAGAAAAAAAAGAAACTTAAGCATGGCCTACATAGATTATAAAAAGGCTTTCGATTCAATGCCCCATGGATACCTCATCAAAGTACTTGAGATTTATAAAGTTGATCAATTCATAGTGGACTGTCTGAAATTTTTGATGGAAAAATGGAACACTAAACTGCATCAGGATGGGTCAGTTAGCAAAACTATTCGCATACGAAGTGGTATATTTCAGGGAGATGCTCTAAGCCCTCTTTGGTTTTGCTTGGGACTCAACCCACTTAGCAGAATTCTGAGCCAAATGAGGTCTGGATTTTCCATCAAAACTGAAACATTTGACCACTCCTTTAACCACCTCTTATACGTTGATGACCTCAAACTCTACTCCAACAAAAGAGAAAAACTCCACCGGATGATAGAAGTGGTCAAAAGTTTTAGCAGAGATATTCAGATGGAATTTGGTTTGGATAAATGCAAAATGGTACACCTGGTAAGGGGAAAAATAGATGCTACTGAGGAAGGATGCCCCATCGACTACAACGGCATCATCGACGATATGCAACATGGCGAGTCGTACAAATATCTTGGTTTCTTGCAGCTCAAAGGAATCAACCACGGCTCTATAAAAAGAAGACTAACTGCACAATTCAAAGTGCGGCTAAAGTCTATAATGAAAACCAACCTTAACGGAGGAAACAAATGTAGAGCAATTAACAGCTGGGCAATTCCGTTATTAACGTATTCATTTGGGATTATAAAATGGTCACCTACAGATGCTACAAATCTTGACATGTTGATACGCACATCTCTGACGAGATATCAAAGTCAGCACCCACAAAGTGCGATTGAAAGAACATCTCTTCCTCGAAGAATGGGTGGAAGAGGAATTGTGAACATCAGCCGACTTCACTACCAGCAAAATTTAAATCTCCGCCAGTACTTTTTAACTAGCACATCACCGTTGATAAAGGCTATTGTTCTAGCCGATGATGGCTTTACGCCTTTACACCTAAAATCAGACAACTTCCCTATTCCCGAGAATGTCAAGACCACCAGCGACCTTACAGCGTCTTGGAAGGCCAAGCCCATGCATGGAGGACACCCATATGATATGCAGCTTGACCACATTGATCAATATGCATCAAATTTATGGCTCACGCAGGGAAAGTTATTTTCGGATACCGAAAGCTTCGTAATGGCTATTCAAGACAAAGTCGTGAAAACAAGGAATTACCGTAAGTTCATTCTCAAAGAAACAGTAGAGGACAAGTGCCGACGATGCGGAGAGGCGGGAGAGACGATAGAACACATAACATCAGGATGCAGTGTATTAGCTCAACAAGACTACACTTTTAGACACAACAACGTAGCCAAGCAGGTCCATCACCAATTGGCTCTAAACAGTGGCCTGGCAGAACACTACATCCCGTACTACAAATATCATCCACCTCCAGTGTTGGAAAATGCAGATTTTAGGTTATACTGGGATAGAGCCACAACAACAGATCAGCATATTCTAGCCAACAGGCCGGACATTATCTGGTTCCATAAGGCAGCCCGACGTATAGAAATCTTTGATGTGGCAATAACGTTGAATCGAAACCTACAGTCAACGTATGCAACGAAGATTTCCAAATACACACCTCTAGCAATAGAAATGAGCGCTATGTATAACGCCGACCGCGTACATATTACACCAATTGTCATGTCAACAACCGGTCTAATTCCAGCTATGTATAACGCCGACCGCGTACATATTACACCAATTGTCATGTCAACAACCGGTCTAATTCCAACAAAGCTGATAACAGACTTAAAGAAACACGGCATGGAAAAGTTGTTGGCTCAGATGCAAAAGGCGGTTCTACTAGATACGTGTAACACTGTTCGAAAATTCCTGCAACTACAACAATAATCAATTCAAGGGTTTAGAACTTGGACTATTCCCCAACAGAGCATAATCCCTTGGTAGGGCATACCCGGGATATGTTATCTCCGGTAGAAAAGCCGAGATGTATCAAACTCAATAATAATAATAATAATAATAATAATAATAATAATAATAATAATAATAATAATAATAATAATAATAATAATAATAATAATAATAATAATAATAATAATAATAATAATAATAATAATAATAATAATAATAATAATAATAATAATAATAATAATAATAATAATAATAATAATAATAATAATAATAATAATAATAATAATAATAATAATAATAATAATAATAATAATAATAATAATAATAATAATAATAATAATAATAATAATAATAATAATAATAATAATAATAATAATAATAATAATAATAATAATAATAATAATAATAATAATAATAATAATAATAATAATAATAATAATAATAATAATAATAATAATAATAATAATAATAATAATAATAATAATAATAATAATAATAATAATAATAATAATAATAATAATAATAATAATAATAATAATAATAATAATAATAATAATAATAATAATAATAATAATAATAATAATAATAATAATAATAATAATAATAATAATAATAATAATAATAATAATAATAATAATAATAATAATAATAATAATAATAATAATAATAATAATAATAATAATAATAATAATAATAATAATAATAATAATAATAATAATAATAATAATAATAATAATAATAATAATAATAATAATAATAATAATAATAATAATAATAATAATAATAATAATAATAATAATAATAATAATAATAATAATAATAATAATAATAATAATAATAATAATAATAATAATAATAATAATAATAATAATAATAATAATAATAATAATAATAATAATAATAATAATAATAATAATAATAATAATAATAATAATAATAATAATAATAATAATAATAATAATAATAATAATAATAATAATAATAATAATAATAATAATAATAATAATAATAATAATAATAATAATAATAATAATAATAATAATAATAATAATAATAATAATAATAATAATAATAATAATAATAATAATAATAATAATAATAATAATAATAATAATAATAATAATAATAATAATAATAATAATAATAATAATAATAATAATAATAATAATAATAATAATAATAATAATAATAATAATAATAATAATAATAATAATAATAATAATAATAATAATAATAATAATAATAATAATAATAATAATAATAATAATAATAATAATAATAATAATAATAATAATAATAATAATAATAATAATAATAATAATAATAA
This sequence comes from Volucella zonaria, assembly GCA_963966105.1. Lineage (NCBI taxonomy): Eukaryota > Metazoa > Arthropoda > Insecta > Diptera > Syrphidae > Volucella > Volucella zonaria. The sequence goes on along the minus strand of OZ014530.1, from coordinate 146,102,845 downwards.
TAATAATAATAATAATAATAATAATAATAATAATAATAATAATAATAATAATAATAATAATAATAATAATAATAATAATAATAATAATAATAATAATAATAATAATAATAATAATAATAATAATAATAATAATAATAATAATAATAATAATAATAATAATAATAATAATAATAATAATAATAATAATAATAATAATAATAATAATAATAATAATAATAATAATAATAATAATAATAATAATAATAATAATAATAATAATAATAATAATAATAATAATAATAATAATAATAATAATAATAATAATAATAATAATAATAATAATAATAATAATAATAATAATAATAATAATAATAATAATAATAATAATAATAATAATAATAATAATAATAATAATAATAATAATAATAATAATAATAATAATAATAATAATAATAATAATAATAATAATAATAATAATAATAATAATAATAATAATAATAATAATAATAATAATAATAATAATAATAATAATAATAATAATAATAATAATAATAATAATAATAATAATAATAATAATAATAATAATAATAATAATAATAATAATAATAATAATAATAATAATAATAATAATAATAATAATAATAATAATAATAATAATAATAATAATAATAATAATAATAATAATAATAATAATAATAATAAGTAGGTTGACGCAGATCCCAGTGAACCACTGCATGGGACCAACCACGGTTCACATGATAACTGGTTCCAACAATTATGAGAGCCTCGGACTTACGCCGTGATGGTCGGTAACAACGTGGAAATCAAGAGCTCGACCAAGATGACGACCATGGCGAGCAACTTCAAGCAGCCCCAAATGTTTTGGGTGGACAACCAGCAACCACAAAGGCATGGAAACCCAGGCAGCATATAATATTTTTTTTTAATAATCAGCGCGCACTCAAGGAGTTTTTGTACCCTTAAAATATTCGTACACAACGGGCCAATGGAATGAAGAAATGAAAAGAGCTGTTATGCACTGCTTTGAAAAAGCAACAAGACTCGGTTCAATAAAAAGAGCATATTGCGCTGACTTCTATAGATTTCTTATACAAATGTACCAACATTATGGAGATAAAGTAAACGCTCAAAGCCTAGCCGACCAAAAACGCACAATAACGACAAATAAGCTGTTAAGTGGTGTTCAAATAGAAAACATGAAATAACAAGGAGCCAACGAAATAGCAAACACATGAAGCACTGTCGTAGAGCTACATAACAATACCCAATGCAGAAAAGTAACTCCGCAACTAACAACTTTGCTATCGAAAACAACAACATTGAACAAAACCCTTACAGACACCAAAACAACATGGAGACTCTTGAAAACCAAAGAATAGTCAAAATAAGAAGGGAAATATTTACAAACGAGATAAAATGGGAAGGAGTAAACCCGCTTGCAAGTCAATTTATAATACTACTAATAATGAAAAAAGGAACTAAACACTACATCGACATAATAAATAACAATATACGAGTATTTCCAAACTAGTTAGACGATAACTCTAAAATAGAAGACATCCTCACAGATACATATATAATAGCTGCGACACCTACAGAATCATCAAGAACCAACAACCATTACTATAAAACAAAAAGCCCGTAAAACTAAGAAAGCCTAAATGGCAAATTCGAATAGAAAATAAAATTAACAATCTCAGAAGATATCTGGGCCGGTTAACACAATACAGGAAAGGCAATACCATATATCTAAGAATATCATTAAACATATCAATATTCTTCAACAAAAACATAATAAACCTATAGAAGAAATAATTGACACTCAAAAGCAAATACTGAAAGTGTACGTCGCTAGGCTCACGCGATACAGGCAATCAAATCAAAGAAGAAGGGACAATAAACCTTTCACAATCAATGAAAAGACCTGCTATAGAAAGCTTACATATACAGATATACTACAAAGCGCCCCACCAACAAAGGAACATATCACAAACTACTGGAAAGGAATATGGTCAACACCTGCACAACACAATGATACAGCTAAATGAATACAACAAGAAGAACAACGACAAAAAAAACGTACGACCTCAAAATAATATCGCAGTATCGATAGAACACCTAACCGAAATAATCAACAGAATACACAATTGGAAATGTACTGGAATAGATACTATCCACACCTTCTGGTTCAAGAAATTCACCACTATACAATCAACGAAATAATAAATCAACCACAGAAACATCCGGATTTTCTTACAATAGGTAAAAGATACATCAAATCAAAAAATGATCAGATGACCAACCCTTCAAACTACAGACCCATAACTTGTCAGCCTACTCTTTATAAAATAATTACCGCCACAATATGCCACAAAATAGAAACTCATCTAACGCAATAAAACATAATAACAAACGAACAAAACGGATGCAGGAAAAATATCCAAGGCTGCAAAGAACAATTAATAATATACACAATAATAATGAAAGAGATCACAACACAACAAAGAAACTTACACTCATGCTAAGGACTGAAACGAATAAAATTTGGAAACTTCAAAGTAAAAAAAAAAAATATTTTCATAACTCATGTAAATTTTTTTTATTTGCTTTAAAACTCTGTTTTTTTATTAAATTCATTCACAATTACAAAAAATAAAAAAAATTATTTGGGTTCCCATTCTTTCCTCAACTTCTTTCGAATGACCTTCATAAGGTTGGTGATAGTTACATCCGAGATCTTTTTGGACGCTCTTTTCCATTTAGCACTAAAATCTTTTACGTCCTTTGCACACTGCTCACTTTTCCTCAATTTAGCTTTGACCAAAACCCAATACCTTTCAATGGGACGGCACTGTGGAACATTGGATGGATTCATGTCTTTTGGGACCAAGTCGACATTTTTAGCAACAAGAAAGCTCAACGTCACATGAGCATAGTGAGCTGAAGCTAAATCTGGCCAAAATAATGTTGAACACTCGTGTTTGTTTAAGAAAGGAATCAGCCGTTTTTTTAGGCACTCGTTAATGTACACTTCCCTGTTAATTGTTTCCGTTGTAATAAACGATGAGCTTCTGTGCCCACATTGACAAATGGTCTGCCAAACGAGATATTTTGACCTGAATTTTTCCATCCCAATCGATGTTGTTGATTGCGGAAGAATCTCAGCTTCAAACGAGTTGTAAAACTGCGCACATGGAAGAGTAGTAAATTCGGCTTTGACATAAGTTTCGTCATCCAAAGCCAAGCATGCTTTCTTGTTGCCGATCAACTCATATTGCTTTCGGGCCCGTGTTTTTATGAATTTGTTTTTGCTTTTCAGTAACTTTAGGTATTTTTTTGTTTTTTCGAGTTTTTAGACCGTTACGGGTTTTAGATCTTTGTACCATTGTTTGGTTGGTATTACATTTCCGAGCAACATCTCTGGATGACATAGTCCGGTTTTTTACGATGGTACCCACTATTTTCCTGTCCAAATTTGTATCATGTGCTCGAATTTTAGCTCCACTCTTCTGTTTTCGCTTAACTGTCAACGTCTCCAAATATCGTTTAATAACACAATCCACTGTACTGCGTGCTATGTTTAAATTTTTTGCGATGAAATGGTTTGGACGCGAAGTATTTTCGAGCCATTTGTCGATGATGTTTTTACGGCGTTTCTCTTGACTCATATTTTATAAATATTTTAAACCACACCGAACTAAAATCAATAACAAACTGAAACTAGAGAAAACAGGCTAATTTGGGTACAAAATGCGATTGCAAATTTTACGCATTGGAAATATAGCCCGTATTAAAATTTACAGATTTTATTCGTTTCAGTCCTTAAAAGTAATAATAAGTTTTTGAATCTTACTTTTTGTACCTTAATATTAATCGGCTGCTCTAATTCCAGCCACTTAAAACTTATATATGTAGGACTTACCGGGTACTACAGATCCCTCGTCGTTCTGGCGCCAGCACTTAGAAGAATCTCTTAATCAAATTAAAAATAATTTTTTTTCCCACAAAAAAACACAAAAGTAAAATTCGAAATTCAATCTTTTTTTTTTCACTCTAGAAAGTAAAACAAAACAAGACTAATTCAAATTTATATTTTAATTCCTAAACCTAAGTATATAAGCATATAACTCTATGTTATCTAATTCACAAAGTTACATATACCCTATATATACATAAAAAAAAAAATTTCGAACTTTTTTTTTTAAAAACTACACTTTATGTTTTTAGTTGATATATGTATGTAGGTGTAATAAATGTTACTGCTTTGCTGAGGGATGTCCCGCGGCGCACCTCTTGCAGGCGATGTAGCTTTTTTTTTAACGTGATCGTATTTCACACTACGATTATTTAACTCCGCACTCACTAGAAGGACTTTTCGTCCAACAGCTTAGTAGTGGGTTGTTGGGTTGACGCCGTGATGCGTAGGTGTAATGGGGGGGTGGGTGTAATTCACATTCCCTTTTTTTTTTTTATGTACCGCGGTGGTCACTTTGCGTGTTTATTTTTCTTTTTTTCTTTTTTTTTGAATTTGTTCGGGGAGATTTTCCACCGACTGTTGGCGAACTGGTTCTTTTTACAAAACAAAAAACTCCGAAATTCGCGGGGTGTTTAAAAGGAGGAATATGTCCGCGCATATACTTTTCGACTGTATAAAATCCTTCCTTTTTTTTTTTTGTTAACCATTTTTCGCGCTGACTAAACCTCAAAAGGAGAAAAAAACGAAAAGGGACCCGAATCCAATGCGACCTTGTCGCACTATTTTCAGGCATCAACTGTCCCAACTTCAACTCGAAAAAAAAGGAGAAAAAATAAGTCCAACTCTATACGACCTTGCCGCTATGTCCCCAGACACACCAAAAAAACCCCGATTTCGTCAGCTGATTTGATGAGCTGATCGAAACTCGTAAAGACCATTGTCTTAAAAGTCACATTTCTTGTTTTCTATTTCGCTTCCCACCTATTTCGTTTCCTACCTCTTTCGTTTTCTACTCGTAAAATCTTTCGCAAAAATAGGTTCCTGCCTAAATTAGGTACTACATCACGGTAGACAACCTACATACTCGTACATATAGACATTCATATCTAAATCACTCCCACACGATCTGTAGCCTTAGTAAGGCTTTCCACCTCCGCCATCAGAATTCGAACTATTCAACACTCTCTAGGACAACAGAGACAAATTCACCAAACGGACAAGAGCACAGGGAGAGAAGGAGCGAAGAAAGTGAAATGAGGGAATTCGAAAATAGAGGGATTGATAGAGTCAGGTTTTATCGTGAGTTGGGAAAGAGAAATTAGTGGGTCAAATTAAAATATTGGAAGGGGAAAGGTCTGTTTCTGAAAAGGAGTAAATTTACTTGATTTGGTACAGTGAGGGAACACAAATAGAACACCACAACTGAACATATTAATTTTTTTGTTACAGGCTGACGCTACAGATTCCTAAAAGAACCGTATGGTAATACGAGAAAGCCAATTGGAGAGGACTTAACAACTTTTTCGAATTTTAACTGGTCGTTATGTTTGCTCGATGACGACGTGGATGCCGCTGCTGACATAACCACAGAAACTATTCTGTTTGGAATGAGATGCTTTATCCCTCATCGGATGAAGAGAATCAAACCAAAAGGGAAGGCATGGTACAACTCGAGCTGTAAAGAGGCTGTCAGGGCTAGCGAAATATTTTTTCGGTCCTCCAAGACCAACCCGACAGAGGAAAACCGAAAAAGTTTAAACGAGCCAAGAATGGCTGCAATGTCTTTCTTAAACGTGTAAAATTCCAATACGACCAAAACCTGAGGCAAAAAATACTATCATGTCCCGTAGTAACAATTTTTGGTCGTTCGTCAAAAATATTAGAAATTCTGCCTCATCCTCCATCCTAACACTCATTTATAATGACATTCCAGCTGTCAGACCTTTGGACAAGGCCAATCTGCTTGCTAAAAAATTTGCGGCCAGCTCAACACTCGCGATTTGTAATTTGTCTCTGCTTACATTTGAGTGCGTCGAATCTTCAATGGGCCAAATCCACTTTCGCACTCGTGTAGTAGCAGAGTTCTTAAAGATCTTAACATTCACAAATCCGCTGGTCCACACGGTATATCTCCCCTCCTTCAGAAGAGGTGCTCTTCCTCGCTGGCAAAATAACTGCGTAAGCTTTTTCATCAATCCTACCCTTTAGGACTCTTTCCGAGCAGATGGAAAACAGCATTTGTCGAGCCCATTGCACTTACGTCCCTTCTTTCCAAGTTCATGGAAACGCTGATAAACAGTCAGCTCATGAAATATCTCGGAACACGAAAACTTTTTAATGACCGGCAGTACGATTTTCGTGACGATCTGATGGCATGTCTCATATAAAAGTGGAGCCAAAGCGTAGATCAATCTGGTGAAAGCAAGATAGTTCCACTTGATATTACTAAGGGATTTGCCAGAGTTTGGCTTCAGCCTCTTTTGTCGAAAATGTGCGCTTTTGGGACTGACGTCTTATTTTTGCAATTGATTTAAAATTACCTTTCGGAACGTTCAATTCAAGTTATCTTGGATGGTTTGAAGTCTGGTATTCACAAAATAAATGCTGGTGTGCCCCTTGGCTTCATTTTTATCAACAATCTCTTGTCTGCTACTTCTAATCCAATATATTCCTTTGCTGACGACAGTACTCCCTGCTTTTCATATTCCTTCTCGGACTCATGTCCCTACTCTTTGGATGCAGCACGGGAACGGCAGTTTATGTTAAGCTCGTTAAATTCCGATATCAACAGCTTAACTGATTTGGGAACTATGAACAGAATGGAATTTGATTCTTCCGAAACTCAATGCTGTCTGCTGTCATGAAAGCGGAATTTAAACACCCAGCCCTTATCCATGAATGGCACTTGCGTCATCGAAACCGACAAACTTTCCATCCTCGGTATGTGTGTCAATGACAACCTAAGGTGGAATGACCACATATTCGATGTCGTCAAAAGTGCTGCGAAATGTCTAGGTCTCCTCAAGCGATGTAAGTAATACTTCACCCCCTCTGATCAGGCCCCAATATATAAGGCATTTATCCGCCCGAAATTGGAGTACAATGCCCATACCTGTTGGGTGTGCCCAAAGCAGCTATATACCTGCTAGATAGGATTCAAAAACGTGCTTTAAAACTCATATGTGATACTGATGTCACTCAAACCCTCGAACACCAACGTAATGTCTCGTGTCTCACTCTCTTTTGTTGCTATTTCCACAACCAGTGCTCCATACAAATCGCCAGTAGCATTCCGCCCCTTCAAACTTTTAACCGCAACAACCGCGTCGCTATGAATGTTCATCGGTATACCCTCAAGCGCACTTTCGGATGTATTCTGAAATATCCTGATTCGTTCCTGAGCCGTACAGCTCGCTTATGGAAAGCCCTGCCTTTCTCTTTATTTGTCATTCTAACCTTCAAATATTTAAAACCGGTACTTCTCTTTCTATCCTCTCTGATTTTCCTTCGCCCGCGCTGTGTGCAAGTATTTTGAAGGTACTTAAATCCCTTGAGCGAGCGCAATTTATAAAAAAAACTTAAAATTTAATTTAGTGAATTTTTTAAACCAATACACATTAAGACGGTCTACGTAATTAAAATCTAAAAGCCCTGACATTACGTTTTTGAGGAAAATGGATTTAATATGAATATGCCTTATGATATCGGGTCAGGGAGCAGTTACAGAAAAAAATTTGAAAAATGTATATAAATTATATTAGGATACTTACGCAAGATTTTTTCAGTTATTCTTAGTGGGTAGCTAGAAGAGCTTCTGTTTACTTTGTAGCAATATAAATGCTTTAGAGGTATACTTTTAAGGTTTCCAAAAAGTACTAGGTATCAGACTGACAGTTTATATTAGAAATAAGTCGAATAAAATGTTTCTGAGATACAAGAAGAAGTTTTATTTTGTTATAGTGAAACTGTGCCATACTCCATCTTAGAATGAACTAAACCTTAATAAATAACTTAAGAAGATCTAGTGAGCAACAAGATTTAAAGAAGTACAGTAAACTCGCCTAGTAGCAACCATGAGATACTTCTTTATTGCATTTGTATGGTCAGACCAGTCCATCTTCCAGTCGAACAGGACACCAAGATACTTAAATAGTTTAAAGCTCTCAATATAAAAATATTTTTCAGAGCAGGGGTGTTAGTTTGTAAGAGCCCATTTTCTTCCAAGCAATCAACATATTGGAACGTTGCTCTTACTAGTAGGTCCTTATTTCCTCAATAAGTAAAATGTGGCTTCTCTATGCCCTCTTCAAAGTGCAAGAAAAGACTAACAACCTCTATAAAAAATGTCCACAAAAGTTGTTAATTTGCTCATCATATCTTAAATAATTGCCATGTTCAAATGATTTCGATAGATATTAAAGAAGTTTTGTGAGTCAACATATTCATGTAAGGGTGTTTTTTAGAAGTTTGATTTTTCAACTGGCAACGCTGTTTCTACAGATTGTCAATTCGACAGTTGAAAGTTGACTTGTGGTTAGTACGTTTTCCTATTTTACGGTAAATAAACCAACGCCAGAACAACGCGTGAAAATTATGCAAACTTATATTGAATACCATGGTTCGGTTCGCCAAACTTGTCACATGCTACTTCCAATTTACGGTCGACATAATCGTCCATCTGAGTAAGTTTTTCGGAACACGATGTACCGTTTTTGCACCATGTACTGTCTAGTGGATAACACATCCCCAAAGATGAAAAACAGTTCGAACAGAAAAAGTTATTGCCGTTGTGGAGCGCAGTGTTGAGGAGAATCCGAATGAGTCGAATCGTCGTCGTGCACAGCAATTGGAGTTATGCCCATCCACTTTGTGGAAGATTTTACGGAAAGTTCTTGGCTTAAAAACTTACAAAATCCAGCTCATGCAGGAGTTGAAACCGCGCGACCACTATACGCGTCGTAGGATCGGTGAATGGGTCGAAAACATGATTCAGCTTGATCCCCATTTTAAACGCACAATTTTGTTCTCCGATGAGGCCTATTTTTGGTTAAATGGATATGTAAACAAGCAAATTTGCCGAATTTAGAGCGGAAAAAACCCAGAAGCCTTTGTCGAGACGATATTACAATAACTAAAATTCACTGTTTGGTGTGCTTTATGGGCTGGTGGAATCATCGGCCCATATTTCTTTAAGGACGATGTCGGCCACAATGTTATCGTGAATGGAGAGCGCTATATAAACATGATTTCTGATTTCTTCGTTCCCCATTTGAGTGGCATTGATGTCACAGAGCTTTCGTTCTAACAAGATGGCGCAACTTGCCACACGGCCTAAAACTTTTGCTGGGCGCATAATTTCGCGTAATGGATCTGTAAACTGGCATCCACGATCCTGTGATCTCACACCTTTAGATTGCTATCTTTGTGGGTACGTGGAGTCACTAGTCTATGCCGACAAACCAGGGACGTTGGACGATTTGGAAGTCAACATTCGCCGTGTTATTGCTTATTGCCGAAATATTCCCCCTGGTGCTCGAAAAAGTTGTCGAAAATTGGATTTCACGATTTCGCTTGATTCGAGCTAGCCTTGGCGCGCATGTGACCGATGTCATATTTGGTTACTAATGGTATAAAATTATCTATTAAGTAAAGCTAATATTGTCGACATAGACAATAGCTTCAAGTATTTTATTTTATATTGAATTTGTATACCTCTAAAAAATACCCTTTACTTCTATGGTTGGCGCTTTAAAATGAAAGAAGTTCAATCCGTAGAGGCATTGCACTTCAATATAAGCATTTCAAATTGTTCAGGTAAACATGAAATAATAATCGCAAACAATATAATCACAAAGCGCAGGGTTAAACCAATTGGAAGTCGTACAGTGTGATCCAGATAATTTGAAAAGTTACATAGGAATCCATTTTGTTTTGTATAAACGAAGACAAGCCTTCTCGAACACCCGAATCTTTTCCAATAAACTTGCTCTTAGGATGAATCACATGGGATATCTAAATGCAAACATAGGCAGATCACCTTCACGCTCGTATCGAGTTGGCTGCTATAAACCAGATTCTTTGTAAGGGTAAAAGCACATTTGGCTGTGGCCAAAAACTTATACGAGAATTGAACTTATTCTGATTTATTTTCGGATTCTTAATCTATTTATACAATTCATTTCCTTGCTTAGTAAATAATTTCAAGAAACGAATGTACAGTAATGTACATTCTTTACATAAAAAAATAAATGTAGTTCAACGCTGTTCATTAGTACCATTAGGGGTGGCCGTGGTGTAGTGGTACTAGCAGTCGCTTCTCACTCGGAGGGTCAAGGTTCGAATCCTAGCCACGACAAAGTTTTCATTTGTGTAATTGGAACTCAGTCAGAAAAATCTGCGTGTGAGGGCATAACACTGACATGTTAAAAGTCACAACCGGAATCATTCCGAGTGAAGAAAATCTCTCCGTCCTATTCGGACTCCCACCCTGGAGAGTCAATATCGAAACCAAATACACCTGGGTTTCAAACCACTACATCACAAACTTTCCTTTCTCCTCCTTCTATCTTTCCGCCCGCGCCCTGGCAACAGTATAAGGGTATTCATAATCCCTTAGGCTCGCGTAAATTATAAAAAAAAAAAAAAAACTCATTGTCCCCAAGTTGCTAAGTGTTCATAATATATTTAGTTTAAAGGTAGGTCAATGATTGGGGGTGAATTACCTCTTATATAGAGATTCATAATAAATACTTATATCTTACACATTCTCCCGCCGCACAGTGGTCGATTTAGGGTCATTAGCTGGACTTAATTCGGATTTAATTTTTTTATTGTGTTTGTTTTGGAAATGTGTTCCATACATCAATTTAAAATCATTTCCATGACTTCTGGGGGTGGTATCTTGTGTTGTCGGGTTGGTAGATGTCGCAATTCGCTTATCCTTGGGTCAGAAGATATCAACATAGTATGGAGAACATCAGTATTTTTCGCGATACGGGACATCTTTCTTGAAAACGGGCTTCGGAAAATTTTGTAATCTTTTTGACGGGCTTCTAAATCATCTTCCGAAAGCTGTTCGATAGGGATTGGAAAATTTTCAATGATGTCAGCACCGTGCAACAGAATTTTGTGAACACTTACAGGCATTTTGTACCAATTATATTTGGAAACAAATAATTTTACAAAAAGTAAGTATGTAATTTATTATATCAATTTTCAAAACTGAAGTTAATGGCTTTAAAACAATTGAAAAACGTTTGACCAGTTTCGGGTCTAAGCCTATTATTTCAGCAGTTTTTGCTGGATCCTTAAAAAATTTTCGGGCAGTGTTGCCATCATTGGTATTTCCTCCACCTTGTTTTGGAAAATCTATTAAGATTCCCAATTCATACTCAAGTTAATTTTGTAATAATTCTTTTCTATTTTTAACTGCTGGTTTCGCTTCAGCTCTTCTTGCCTGCCAGTTTTCATTTTCAATTTTGTAAGATACGGGTAGCAGTGCTTCCATAAATCTAATGTGTGCATGAAGACTTTGTAAGCCTTATGAATAGGCAGTGGTATCAGAAGGTTTTTGTAAGCAAAGTTCCATATTGCTCATGTCTTGAGCTAGCTAGCCCTGTTCTCCGTAACAGCATTATATGTTTTGCCACCTACCATTGTTTTGAACAAAGTATGATTCACTAGACAATTTATTTCGGCCTCCATACGGTTGAGGTCTCTTGTTAGTGTCTCAATATTTGCCCTTGCGGATTCGAAACGTACTTAGAAAAAATGTTCTTGAATTTATCCAGACATTTTCAGTTCCAGAAGCAACTTTACTTACGTCTGAAGGTACTATGCATGTTAGCACAATATCAGTACCACTACCGTCAGAGCGTATTTCCACTAACAGACTAAAGTATCACTGGTTCTCAAAACTGTCAAGGTGTGCAGCAGACAAACGTTGTTATGACAAGTCAAACAATGGTTATAGTTTACCTTTTTTTTACAACCATAAGGCTAATATAAAATGATATTTTTGTCCTCAATTAAGTGTTAGTCTATCAAGTGTCATACCATATTGGAATAAACACTAAATGCCATCTTTTAAAGTTACTTGCCAAAATGGCACAGTACATTTTTTGTCAGTACAGTCAGTTGAAATTAGCTGATTAATGATTTTAGTTAAAACCGATATAGTTACGAGTATGTTTCAATTTTGGACTGTAATTTACAGAAGTTTTATTCAGGGTTACATGACAAAAAAAAAAACCGAAGAAGAGTAAAGATCTGCGATCACAGTACTGGAAAGATCGTCACAGGGTGTAATTTTAAAAGCACATGACTTAGATTTTTTTTTAATAATTAACCCGTTTCCGGCTTGATGTTGATTTTTGGGACACCCTGTATATGTTATATGAAGACAATGTTAGGATGGTTAAAAGAGAGAAGAAATTTTTAATATGATTTAAAAACACTGTTTTCACCCTCTCGCATCTAAAGTTTTCAGTCAGTATATTAAACAAACGAGGCGCAGTAATAGAGTAAAAGCGTGAAATATGAGTTATGTATTGTACATAGATTGGAGGTACAGTTATGAAATTTCTGGTGTTGACTCTTAAATTAAAATTTTCATGAACTCCAACGGTGTAGTACCCCAGAGTTTTCAAAAAAAATTTACTGCAATCAAGATGTCATAAACGGCGTATTCCAAGCACAAAACTAGGAGTTCTACGACCCACTTTACACATAATTCTGATAGCGTGCTTTTGTTTCACAAGTAGCCTCGGAAGTTAACGAAATACGTTCCACCCCAACAAGTTAATCCAGCAACTTTGATTTCAATAATCCATTGTAGACTAATTTTAAGATAGTCAGATTACCGTAGAGACTAACATGATAGAATTGCCTTATTAATCTATTCAGATATGTCTTTAGGTAGAAAGTGTGTTCTTTACAACTACTGAGCCTATGATCCAATATAATACCTAGATACTTAAAATTGCCGACATGATCAATTTTAAAGCAATTGTCACTGCAACTTGCATTACTCTTAAAGCTGAAAGAATCATGGTGGTTTAGATGAAATTTAAAGCAACTGGGTGAATGGCAATGTAAAGGAAAGCCATCTCAAATTGGACGTTTAATATTAAAAATCATAAATTTAGTTGTATTACTGATTTCCAATCTGTGCTGATTGAACCATCTTCGCAAAATATCTAGGTCATTATTAACATCCAAGGAAAGGTTAAAATAACTCTTACTAGAATAGGAAAGATCAGAATCATCGGCAAATGCTGTAATTTTTCCTTGAAATGGTTGATTAAAAAAGGCAGTCCACATATATTAAGAATAGGATAGGACTTAACATAGAACCATGTGGAACACCTATATTGACCAAATGCTCTGAATTGAAACTGGTTTTGATTTTTACTATCTGATTACGATTTTCTAAATACAAGTCGAACCAGTCATATACATTCATGTATATTCTAGGAATGGTTCACCATGTCAAAACTTTAATGATGTCTATGAAAAGAGTATTGGAAATTTCGAATATTTTAAATTTCACCAGTTAATATTAATAACGCACTTTCCGTAGAGCCTGCACTTCTAAATCCAAATTGAGAAACACTAAAAAAATCTGTTTTGTCCAGGAAAGACAAAATTCCAGATTTCATGCCTCTTTCAAAAACTTTTGAAAAAACTGAAATAATAATTATTTAAAACCGTAGTATAACCTTTTTTATGCAGTGACATTACTACTGCTGTTTTAAGTAATTCTGGAAAAATTCCAAACTGAACAGAGAAATTTAATATAAAACATAAGACATCTGAAATTTGATAGGAAATTTTTTTCAAGACCAAACTTGAGATCTGAACAAAAGAAGAAGAATTAGATATTTTAGTAAGTGTTACAATATTTTTTGGTATTTTAAATGCAGTAAACTGTTCAAAGTCGAAACTTTCAGATAGAAAACTCATATGTTTTAAAAAGTAGGCAAATTGATTATCATCTTCGAAAGAGTCCTGAAAGGAATTCACGTTAGAAAAAATCATTAAATAGACTAGCAACTTCTTGAGGTTCAGATACAGGAGTATTATTGTTGTTTATAATAATATCCGCATTTGTGTTAGTCCTATTTAGAAGTTCGTTAATAACTCCAAATTCTCTTTTAGCATTACCACAATCCGCAACTAGTTTGTTATAAAAATAAGGATCTCTAAACAGTGGTAGTTCGGTATTTAGCTCTAAGAGCTTATCATAATATTTTTTTAACCTAGCAATATTAGGATGCTTTTCAAGTTTTTTTTTTTTTTTATAATTTACGCGCGCCTAAGGGGTTATGAATACCCTTATACTGTTGCCAGGGCGCGGGCGGAAAGATAGAAGGAGGAGAAAGAAAAGTTTGTGATGAGTGGTTTGAAACTCAGGTGTGTTTGGTTTCGATATTGACTTTTTAAGTCTTAAACATATTTGTTATTTCTTTCTAATTTTTCTTAGTAAAGGGACAGTCATCCATTGCTTAAGACACTTTAAATTGTTATTTTTATTACAAAATGTATGAAATTGTAATTTGTTTAAAAAGAGATGAAAAGCTATAGATGGATCCTGAGCTTTATAAATATTATCCCAAAACTCAAAATTTTTATACGATTTAAGAGCAGCATATCAATTTTTAAGTATTTCATATCCACCGGTTGTTTTATTCTACATGCCCTGCAACCCAGTTGAATACTTATTAAGCTATGGTCTGTAATTCTCAAAAGCCACTGCTTTATAACTAACACTATTGTTTCTGTGAGTCCTTATAAATATATGATCTAAGCACGATTCCAAACGAGTAGGTTGAGATATAAGAGAATCGAAGCCATACAAGGACAAAATTGACAAATAGTAATCTACTTCTCCTGAATTAAATATAAAATATTAATATTGAAATCACGTAGCAGTACAATATTCTTACAAGTTTCTGGCTCCAAAAAACCCGTAAATTCGTCTAGAAAGGCCTTTACTGAAAACCTGTGGAAACTACATGTAAATACAAATAAAAAAGTAACGAACACCAGAAATTTCGCAAAAAGCATTAGTAACGTCAGCACTTTCCATTCTACATTTTTTTATTTCGCAACCTAATAAATCGCTTCGATAAAAACCTGCAACACCACCAGCAAAATACGAGTCATTACTATTAGCCTCAAACGTAAAATTTGGTATTTTAAAATTTGAAATCTCATCTTCAAAAATCCAAATTTCTGGAAGGAAGAAGATGAGATCAGGTAAATGATCCAAAGATGCAAGATGAGTGAGAAAAGTATAGAAATTAGCTCTCATGCTACGAATATTTTGATGAATTTTTGAAAAACCTGAGTATTGCTTGTTGTATAGGTGATCAATACAAAAATATTTACAATTATTATTAGAAATTGAAGACGGAAAGCTATTACTATTAGTGCTGTCAAGAGGATTTATAAAAGAATTATTGATATCGTTAATATTAGGTAGTCATAATTAGACTTCAAGTTTAGAAAAATCTTCAGATCTACTAATTTTAATAACTTGGTCGCCTTTTCCTAATGAGCACAGATGTATTCCGAACCCAAACAAATTTATATTTGTTTTGACGTTTGTTTTTAATTGCCATATTCAGTAATGATCTTATATAGCCAGTGAAACAGTCGTTGATGTAAAACTTGCCGCTGCTGTATGTGTTGTTGTTGCTGCCGTCATCATTGCTGCTAATGTTGTTATTGTTACTGGGACTACCAAAAACATTACCCGTGTTTGCCGTTGATTTGGCTTTTTGCCCGTTAAGAAAGTAATTCGATTTTAATTACCCGCGAACTGTAAATGGTTAAAAAATACAGATTGAATAAAATACGCCTATGTCCGATACGTTATAAATTAAAGTGTTTTTGTTTTATTTTACTATTTTCTTTTTTATATGAATTTTGACATATACAAGTTATTGCATGATAGATTTACATTTTTTTAATATCGTTTTTATACATTTACATAAAAAAAAATGATGAATTGATTGAATTGATCTTTATCTATCTACAACAATTTAGGTTTCTTGTTGTAATCAGAAACATTCTCCCTCGTCGTGAACAAAGTTCGCAATATTCCAAACTATGGTTGCAGCATTGCTGTAAACTGGCATCACTGACCCTTCATGATCTGCATTATCACTACGAGACTTGACACAGAAGTAAAAAGAGTATGTGGGAAAAGTATTGGTTGTTGCCCTTGTTTACCCAACAAGATCAATGGGCGTCGCCATTTGTATTTTTGTTTTGTTGTGTAGTGTAGTGTGTTTAGAGTGTTTAGCTCAGTTTAATATTAGATTAGTGTGTTATCAAGTATTCAGGTAAGTGATTTAATTATATTGTATTATTATTTTTTTATTATTATTATAATGTTTTATGTTAATTTCTCGGGGTTTTTGTTCCCATTCATTTCTATTATTGTGTATAGGTGTGTGTTGTATTTATATTGCCGGCATTGAATGTGCGTAAATTTGTTGCGATGGAATTGTGAATTTTTTTTTGTTTTTTTTTTCTTTTTCGGAACGATTCGTTTACGCGTCGAAATTTTCTTTTATTTATTGTGTGAGTTTTGTCTTAAGTGCATTGTATGAATGAAATTATTTGTTATTATTAAATTATACATAGTATGTGATTTGTATTTTGAATGGGATGAATGGATTCTGTGTGTAGGTATGTATTAGATCGGAATGATTTGAGGGGTATATGTGGATTTATTTTGAGTGGGATAAATGGACTGTATGTTGTGTGTTGAGTAGAGTGTAATTGAAATTGTGTTTGAGTGATTTTTGTTTTGAATAATTGATTATTTTGTTAATTTTTTTTTTAATAGTAATTAGTTGTGTCGTAGTTAAATAATCGTATTTCATTCGCTGGTATTATTCGACGGTAGATAACAAATCTTTGTTATTGGTCGTTTTAATGTAGCAAACGCTGTTTTAAGTGTAACCACACGGATGTGGTTGTCCATTCCGGGATGAGTGTTGATTATTCAAGCGAGCATCCATTGCGCTGGTGGAAGACGTTCATCTTTCACAAGGACTAGATCTCCAATCTTCGGATCGGTCTCTAGTTTTGCCCATTTCGGACGCGTTTGAAGACGTTTGCGCCAGAAATGTGCCACTGCAATTTGAACGTGCTTACATCGGTCTAGATAGTTCGTTGTTGTCGACAATAAGTTTCCTTGAGGGACCATATTGGTTGGCTCGCCAATTAAAAAATGACCTAGAGTTAATACGTCCAAGTCTTCCGGATTTTCTGATAGTGGACATAATGGTGGCGAATTGAGAATGCCTTCTATTTGATTTAGTACCGTGGCGAATTCCTCAAGGGTAAGTTTTTCGTTTTTGACTACTCGTTTCAAGTGATGTTTTACTGATTTTACCCCTGCTTCCCAGAGTCCTCCGAAATGAGGGGAAGCAGGGGAGATAAACTTTCATTCATAGATCGGCATTCGCTCCTATAAAATTGGTCCCGCAATCACATAAAATTCGGTAACAAATGCCGCGACGTGCTGTATACCGTCGGAAAGTTGCTAGAAGAGCTTGCGTCGTCATGTCAGAGACGAGTTCCAAGTGAATGACGTAGGTAACCAGGCAGATGGAGAAGTAGCCCTTAAGTGTTGTGGCTCCACGTCCCTTCCACGTCTTCACTTAAACTGGTCCTGCATAGTCGACGCCGATGGTGCTGAATGGTCTAGCGATCCGAACCGGCGATGCTGGTAAGATTCCCATGATTTGTTGCATCGGTTTGGCTTCAAACCGGAAGCATATGACACAACGATGAATATGCCTTTTTACGCTCCTCTTCATGTTGAGTATCGAGTATTTAGAACGGATGTACGCCATTGTTTGATGGAGACCTCCATGGTAGGTTTGATCGTGTGCGTGCCGTATGATAAAATTTGTGAATTCATGGTTCGGTTTGAGAATGATTGGGTGTTTTGTTTGATATGGAATGAGTGCCTTTTCTAAACGACCCCCGACGCGAAGAAAGCTTTCGTTGTCGTAAAACGCAGGCAGTGATTTGAGATCTCGCGTGATAGTCTGTGGGCTTCCTGGAAACATATCCTTCTGTATAGTTTTTATTGCCTTTGTGGTGGCTGCTTGGAGTTCTTCGGGATCAAGCCGACCTAACTTCCGTGATTCTTTCTTCGTTTTGATGTTTTTCAGGAGACAGTACGCCACCACTCTTATAAACATTGATACGTCGGTGTTGATGATATCAACATAAAATATTTATTTTCCTTCATTATTGCTTAGGTTAACAATATTTGTGTTTTTATGTATTCTTTTAACTTTCATTTTGTCGCTTCGTTTTTATTGCTTAGGCTAGCAAAATTTCTGTATAAATTAAGTTGAAATAAAATTTCTCGGCTCAGTCTGTTATTTAATCGAACCTAGCCTTTTTGTTACCTAATGTTAGGCTGCATTAGGTGATATAAAAATTCTAAATAGTAGAATTTACATGGTCCTTCGAGCCGGATTAGCCGGATTAGCCGGAACAGTGAAAAGGTGATTTGTAAATATTGGTACTAGACCAATATACAGAAATGAGTGAAATCGAAGATATTGCGTTCAACCAGACGAGAATAACGGAAGAAGTGCCTCGATTATGGACTAATTTTAAGAAGGATGGAGAATCCCGCTACTCGGTGGAGTACATAAGGAAGCTCGAGCAGTTAGAAGAGCACTGGACCAACTTCCAAATAAATAACGGGTATTTGGAAGATTTACGAAAGACAAATCCGCAGCATGAGTACTTTGTCAGAAAGTACTTTAGCCAATTTGAAACGAGGTATCTCGACATTAAGGGTACTTTCAAGGCAAAATTGGAGGTAATCAGGAAAAACACGCAACCAGCGCCAGTGCAATAACCAAGCGGTGCAGGCATACAGGCTTCACGGTTATCTCCTGTAAATCGAAGTCCAAATCGATGTGAAGGAAGTCAAGAATCAACATCCGACACAGAAAGAACTAACATCAAGAAGTGCCCAGCAAAATTTAAAAAGTTGAATGTGATTAAGAACAACTTTACACATATTATTGAGAATTTGGAGCTAACCCAGAATGCAGTCTACCTAGCATTCAAATTGGATCAGATTAGAGAATACTGGACAAAGCTGGTGACAATGAGTGGCAAGATCATGTCCTCATTGGAAGAAGCCGATTACGAGCAGGAGTACGTGTCCAACAACGAATTCATTTAGATGGAGCAAATATATCAAGATGCTTACATCCAAATTAAGGAAGCAGAACAACGACAACACTAACCAGAGGCAGTAACTCCACAAGCTGCAACACATCGGGAAATCAAACTTCCACCAATAAGCATTCCATCATTCAGCGGCAAGTATGAATAGTGGACATCATTTTGGGAATTGTTTGATCGATTAGTTCACCAGAACAGAACCTCAAGCGATGTTGAACGAATTCAATATTTAAAAGGAAATTTGAAAGGAGAAGCAGCAAGGATTGTTAATCATTTGGCACCGATATCAAGCAATTATGCAACAGCTGCAGAATTGCTAACGAATCGGTTTCAAAATTCAGCAGCATTGGTCAACAACTACATCCAAAAATTGCTTACTTTAAAATCAGTTCGACATGAAAATGCGTTCGATTTGAAAACGATCATTGAGAGTACAGTAGTTTCGGGAAAAGAAAGAATATCCAGTGAAGAAGCTTCAACATCAACATGAATCGCTACCGCATGTCATAGTAATAGGACGGTATTACTAGCCACAGCCATGGTGAACATATTCGTTGGAGGAGAAGTTAAACACGCACGAGCACTGATTGATCAAGGGTCTCAATCATGCTTCGTGACAGCGAAATTAGCCCGTCAATTAAAAGTTCCATTGGTCAAGTTTGAGTCAAAGATCAATGGAATCAACGGTCATGCTACAGAAATCATCGCAGCATGCCGCTTTATCATCCAATCAATTCACGATGAAAAGGTCAACTTGGAGGTAGATGCTCTAGTAATGCCAGTTATTACATCAAGACTTCCAGCACAACAAGTTACACCCAACCAGTGGCTACACATCCAGGGGTTGAAGTTGGCTGATCCATGGTACGAACAACCGAAGGAGATTGAATTACTAATTGGATCAGACATTTTGCCGCAATTTTTGACGCATGGACTAGTCAAGAGTCCAGCCAATACTCCAATGGCACAAAATACAAGGTTTGGCTGGATACTATCGGGACCAGTCAGCACCATTTTAACATCGGGGAAGACGGCACAAATTAATATACTCACATCATGCATCAGTGTGTGTAGTAAAGATGAAGACTTAAAGAAATTTTGGGAATTAGAAGAAGTTCCAAGTGCAAAGATCAAGTCTACAGAAGACGAAATGTGCGAGAATCACTACCAAATGACGCACAACCGGGATGGAACAGGGCGTTACATCGTCAAATTGCCACTGCTGAAGGATCGCACGGTTTTGAGAGATTCACGCAAAATGGCATTAAAGCGATTCTTTGTGTTGGAACAAAGATTCGTTAATATACACTTTTCCGTTAATTTTTACCGTTGTAATAAACGATGAGCTTCTGTGTCCACGTTGGCAAATGGCCTGCCAAACGAGATATTTTGACCCGAATTTTTCCATACCAATCGATGTTGTTGATTGCGGAAGAATCTCAGCTTCAAACGAGTCGTAAAACTGCACACCTGGGAGAGTTGTAAAGTCGGCTTTGACATAAGTTTCGTCATCCAAAACCAAGCACGCTTTCTTGCTGCCGATCAACTCGTATAGCTTCCGGGCTCGTGATTTTATGACTTTTTTTTTGCTTTTCAGTAACTTTTGGCATTTTTTCGTTTTTTTCATGTTTTTAGAGCGTTACGTTTTTTAGATCTTTGTACCATTATTTGGTTGGTATTACATTTCCGAGCAACATCTCTGGATGACATAGTCCGATTTTTATTACCCACTTTTTTCCTGTCCAAATTTGTATCATGTGCTCCACTTTTAGCTCCACTTTTCAGTTTTCACTTAACTGTCAACGTCTCTAAATATTGTTTAATAACAGAATCCACTGTACAGCGTGCTATGTTTAAATTTTTTGCGATGAAATGGTTTGGACGTGAAGTATTTTCGAGCCATTTGTCGATGATGTTTTTACGGCGTTTCTCTTGACTCATATTTTATAAATATTTTCAACCGCACCGAACTAAAGTCAATAACAAACTGAAACTAGAGAATATACAGGCTAAAATGGATACAAAATGGGATTGAAATTTTTACGCATTGGATGTATAGCCCGTATTAAAATTTACAGATTTTATTCGTTTATTGACTACCTCTCTAACTTGTCCTTTGTGGTTAAAATATAGTCCACTATTACCATTAAGTTTCGTGAATTCGATGTTCCCCGCCGTGGACTTGAAGAACCCGGTGATTCTGTAAAGTACGGTCGAATACTAGCTTTATTATGTTTTTGCGTTTTATTTGCTAGCTTAACTAATACATAATCATCATGTACCTCTAATATTTTATATGGTCCTTTAAATTTACTCTCTAATTTTTACTAACTGTTTAATTAAAATTTTCTGTCCTAGTTTACATTCTACAGGTTTTCCCAAGGTTCTGTTTTTGGCTGTCAACGGCTTATTTAAAGGTATTCTCCTTTAGTGCGTCCAAATAATCAAATACACTTCGTTCGTTATTATCATCTACCCCGCTTGATTTCCATAAACAAGTTCATAGGAGTGTATCCTGTCGTGCTATGTATGGTAGTATTATAGCTAAAGCTAGCATATGGTATTAGCTCATGCCAATTTGTTATGTTATCTAATTTTTCCTGTTGCTTTCAGATATTCCAGTAGGCGACAGTGTGCCCTTTCTACTCCACCATTTGCCAGCGGATGGGATATTCTAGTTGCTATATGCCACATATGAAAAATTTTACAAAATTCTTCAAATAGCGCATTACAAAATTCCATTCCATTGACAGTTAGGATTATTTTTGGCAGTCCAAAATTCAACACCCATTCAGGAAGAATTGCTTTAGCTACTGTTTCCATAGATTTTTCTTTTAATTTTATAAATTTTGATAGATCATCTTGTATTGTCAAACCAAATTTATGTCCGTCATTTGTATGCTTAAGCGGTCCTATCAAATCCATAAATATTGTTTCGAGAGCTCTTCCGGCTGAAGTTACTATCTTCATTTAATTTCTTTTCGTCTGTCTAGTAGCTTTTTCTGTTTGACAATGTTTGCAATTTCTTTTGTATTCTTCAACGGCTTTTTGCATCCTTTTCCAGTAGTATTTTATTTTAAGTTTCGCATAGGTTGCTTTCTGTCCGGTATGGTCTCCTAATAAACCATCATGACTTTGTTTTATTATACGTTTCCTTTCTTCTAAATCAATTATTTCTCTACAGGTATTGTTTCTATTACACTCCTCTTCTTGTAGCTCACCAAGATCTAATCCTTCTATTTTTTCTTCCTCTAATTCAACCCATTACTTGGAATGACGATGCTATCCTCCCTCATACTATTAACTATGTCATCTATTATTTGATCTATTTCTTCGAAGCTTTCTATTTCCTGGCTGTTATCTTTTCTATTATCATTACCTACGTTTTTCTCTTGCGTCATTCTTACATTTCGAGACAATTCATCTGCTACAATATTTTCGCATCCTTTTTTATAACGGATCTCATACTCAAACTCTTCCAACTTTAGCCTCCACCTGACGAGTCTAGATCCGGAATCTTTTACATTGAACAACCAAGTCAATGGCCTATGCTCTGTCTGGACTATAAATTTTCTTCCGTACATGTGCGGTCTAAACTACTTCGCGGCCCATGCTATGGCCAAGCATTCTTTCTCTGTAGTGCTGTAATTTTGCTCGGCTTTGTTTAGTGTCCTACTGATGTACTGTATAGGCAAATCCTTGGTATCATGCTGCTGGCTGAGAACAGCATCGGTGCCTTTATTTGACGCATCTGTTGTTATTATGACGGTTTTACTATAATTGGGATACTGCAGAACTGGGAAGGTTGTTATTGCCCTTTTTAAATTATCAAAATACTGTTCTTGCTCACTACCCCATCTGAATACAACATCTTTTTTTAATAACGCGTTCAGAGGCTCTGCAATTTTACTGAAGTTCTTAACGAACTTCCGGTAGTAACCTACCATACCTAGGAATGATTTAATTCCTTTTTAGTTTTCAGGAGCCTGCTATACTTGGTCAGTTATTACACGGCCCAGATACTGGATTTCTATGCGGAGAAATTCGCATTTGTCCGGTTGGAGCTTCAAATTAGCTGCCCTAATTTGATCCAGTACTTCCATTAGTTTTTCATTATGTTCCACAAAACTCTGTCCGTATACTAACATATCGTCCAGATAAACAAAGCATTTGATGTCTTGTGACCGGGTTAGCACAGTGTTCATGAGGCGTTGAAAACATGCCGGAGCGTTTTTCAAGCCAAACGGCATCCTTGTAAACTCAAAGTACCCATAAGGAGTGCTAAAGGCAGTCTTCTCCATGTCTTCTTCATTGACCGGGATTTCATGGAACCTGGAAGTCAAAGCCAAAGTTGTGAAGTATCTTGCTTTCCTAGCTGGTTAAGAATTTCGTTAATATGTGGAAGGGGATAGTTATCTGCAATCGACAACCCAACTAAGTTTACAATAGCCTATCACCATCCTCCACTTTTTTATGCTACGTACTTCCTCCTCGTGTATCTTTGTATATCTGTACGGTTTGGTAAACAGGGGAGAACAATCTTCCGTAGTCTTAATCTGATGTTTTGTTCTATTTGTACGAGTGAGCTTTTCATCGTTTATACTAAAAATGTCATTGTAATTTCTAATTATACCTAATATACTCTCTAACTCTTGTTTATTTATATGTTCTGTCCTAATATTTCCTGTTACCTCTGACAATCTCTGTTTTCTTATTTCAAAGTCTTTCAAATTTCTTCCGACAATTCGAATTTCATTAATGTTAAAATCTTCTTCGTATTAATTACAGTGGCTACACATTCACCATTATTGTTCTTGGTTATACATTCTATGTCTTCTTTTAATTCTTTGCTATTTTTTTATTTTTACAACTCTGAACGCTTCTGACCTGAAAATATTTCAAATATTTTAAATGTATCTCAAGGTGCAGCTCAGGTCAGCATGTCATGACATTTTAATTGGCGCAGATACCAAAGAGGAGTAAATAAGGTTACGTAATCAACTGATTTGGATGCTTACATAAGGAAAATTTGAATTACGTAAGTTTTAAGCAAATCACCAAGCACTATTCCAGAATATTCCAGAGGAACAGAGAAAAGATACTCTTTATTAATCAACGAAACGTGGTCAAAACCTTGGGACTGAGTTGGGAACCAACGAGAAACATCGTTTTCTTCTACTGCGCAGATGACTTCAGTGATTCGAAACCCATTACGAAACGAACCGCTTATGGGGAAATATCAGGGTTGTTTGATCCACTAGCCATTATAGCCCCGGTTGTGGTTTTAGGAAAATTATTCATGCAAGAACTCTGGAGATCCAACGCAATGTGGGATGAACCATTGTCGTCGGAACAACGTGACAAATGGGAAGCATAAAAGATGCACTAAATAAGATTCGCATTCGCCGATGAATAGCTCTCATACAACTACATACATTCTCGGATAGCAGCATGGCAGCCTTCAGAGAAAGCTTTATATAAGATCAGTTGACGATCTCTGTTGGGGTGTGTAGGGCTTAAACTTTTCTTTATTAGATAAGTGTAGGGTAAAAAAGGGGGGTAAGAAAAATGCGGTTAATTAAAACACGTCTTTTCTTGTTGAAGGTTACAGCAAAGAGACTTTATTCGTCGTCCGGAAACTACTTCCATATTTACATCTTTAAACTGTCATACAAAACTTTGGATAACAATCGTAGGCTTACGTTACGTTAATCAGTTTACATTGAGGTTAGATTAAGTTCAATTTACATAGTTTATCTTAATTTTAAATAAAGATTGTCATTTCAAGCAAAGTAATTAATTTATAGTTTTAAAACAAAGCAAAGATAAAAATTGCACTTATATAAGTATGTTGTACTTCCGAACATGCTCCCGCCCGGTGGACGACTTTCGTCCGCAAGTGTACTCAATTGCAGTTGGAGTATGTAGTACTTCTTCTGAATAGAGTTGTGTGTTGTGTGAGTGCGAGTGTGTTGACTATCTACCTGTGAATGAAACAAAAATCGTGTAAGTTAATAATTTGAAACATTACATGTAGGTGACAAGGATGACGAATAACAAACGAGCAACAAAGGGAGATGAAACATGAGTAATTTGCTTTGTGCAATAGTTTGTTTTGATCATTGACCAGAACTAGGTCAATTTGTGTCGCGAGTGCTGTTCCGGTTTTTATTTTGTTAGTTTTCGTTGATTTCACCCCCCTTTTTTTTTTAGTTTTTAAGTATTGTGTAAAGGTAAGTGCTTTTTATTTAATTATTTATTTTATCCTTTTTGTCTGCTCCCCTTCCTTCCCG
Organism: Volucella zonaria; assembly: GCA_963966105.1. Lineage (NCBI taxonomy): Eukaryota > Metazoa > Arthropoda > Insecta > Diptera > Syrphidae > Volucella > Volucella zonaria. The sequence goes on along the minus strand of OZ014530.1, from coordinate 146,077,339 downwards.
AAATTCGAGTTCGTTTGAGTTGTGTACATCGGCGCGAATACACAATCGTATATACTCGTACGTGCGTGTGTATATATTGATATACATCGTTTTTTTTTGATTTCGCGGAAGTGATATTCGAGTGAGTGCAACAAAAAAATAAAGAAAAAAAAGAAATGGGAAAATGAAAAAAGGTAAAAATTTCATTACGTTATTTTCCCAGCAAAGTCCATACAATTTGTGGTGTTATTTTTGCGGTAACTGTTCTTCGCGTACGCATTTTTTTGGTTGTGCAGTGCGTCGATGTGCGACGAAATTTTCGCGAACGTTTTGTTAGTGTACGGTTAAGTATGATGGCCGAATCGCTGGCCAACGTGTGTGTGTGGATATGAATCCGCCCTCTGTAGAATTGTTGCTGCAATATGCAAATGTAAACAATTCCATCTGCTGTAAGTTTTTTTTACGTAATTTTTTTTGTTGCATTTTGATTTTTTCTTTTTTATGTAATTTATATTAAAATATATTGTGTGTATCTAGCTTTTAAGGTTTTTATTATTATTGTTATGTGTTTAAGATTTTATTGTACTATTATGTGTTATTATGTTTTTTAAATTATTTTAAAATGAATACCTGTTGATAGGTTAAAGTGTTGTGATGTGTTGTGTTGTGTTGTGTTGTGTTGTGTTGTGTTGTGTTGTGTTGTGTTGTGTTGTGTTGTGTTGTGTTGTGTTGTGTTGTGTTGTGTTGTGTTGTGTTGTGTTGTGTTGTGTTGTGTTGTGTTGTGTTGTGTTGTGTTGTGTTGTGTTGTGTTGTGTTGTGTTGTGTTGTGTTGTGTTGTGTTGTGTTGTGTTGTGTTGTGTTGTGTTGTGTTGTGTTGTGTTGTGTTGTGTTGTGTTGTGTTGTGTTGTGTTGTGTTGTGTTGTGTTGTGTTGTGTTGTATTGTGTTGTGTTGTTCTCGGAAAAGTCCTTCTTTCCCGGTATGTGTGTCAAAATCCGTTCGAGTTGCCGTTGCAATTGTGGTGCTCTTTTATGCTTAATGAGAACCAAGTCTCCGCGTCTTGGTCCCGGCTTCCGTCTTGTCCACTTCGGGCGCTGTTTCATCTTGGACATATACATTCTGCTCCACTTTCGACAAAAGTAGTTGGTCATCGATTGATTTCGATTCCATCGCTCAAGGTAACTTACCCTTTCCAAGGCAGTGTCTCCTTGAGGAATTACGACGAGTCTTTTGCCGATTGCATCTACCTTTAGTGAACCTCTGTCTCTTTTTCTAGCTTGTGCCCGGCAGTTTCGTACAAAACGGTTGCAGTACGCAGGACTGCGACGACGTTTCGTAGTTCTGGTTGACTCATTGAATACCGCATGGTGAGTAATATAGAAATGGTGTCGTGTATCCGGTATGGTATTCTTTGCGTCAACTACGGCCATCTGGCGAAGCTCTTTGCATTCGTTTAAACACTTGGAATGCTCCTTGTGTTATGTGGGGTTCTCCTGGAATCTTCCTTCTAGTTGATGAAACCTACGTAAGGCACCTAACTTCGAGGCACCAAACCCAGGCTTACATCCGTTTTTAAATGGTTGCGATTGCTGATCTTGACCATCAGCTAATCTTCTTTTTGTGTTGATATTATGCCTTTCACATGTTTTGTCTTCCGCAGTTTCTTTAGCATTCACAGGCAATTCCTCTAGTTCCCAGGACCTTCGCAGCTGAGGGTCGTTATCCAGAACCTGAAAAAAGCTATGGACAGGTTCTTTATTTTGTGAAATTGCCTTCCCAAGGAGAAGCCAGCCTAACTCTGATTCCTGTGCAATTGGCGATCTTTCATCTATGCCACGGATAATTAATCCTAAAATAAAGTCAGAGTAAACGTCGGCTCCCAGGAGGATGTCAACAATCGCAGGCTTATCGAATTGTGGATCAGCTTACTTCAAACCCTGGATGTGTTCCCAATTTTGCAGAGCTAAAGGTTTGGATGGCAGAAGACCAGTCAGGGACTTGAACACATAGGCTGGGGTATTTGTCTCGAAAGGTGTTACCAGCGACCCGAAGGTAAGACTTACATACCGCTGACATGAACCACTTCTAAGTTTTCCCAATCCAGATACCTTAATGAGTGTTCGCGTTGATGAAGCCCTAACAATTGAACAGCTGACTCTGTGATAAATGTTGCTTCAAATCCAGGATCGACTAACGCCCTCAGATTAAAATAATTACCATTCGACGACCTGACTCGAACAACTGCTGTTGCCAGAAGAACACTTGGCTGATGTACTTCAGGAGAGACAATTTTGGGTTGATTGGTATTTATTTTTGTCTTTATGTGGAAAGTTTGTGTACCTATAGTCGTATTTTCATGATTTCTTGTAGATTTGGAGCTAGGATTCTTAAAATGCAGCAGAGAATGGTGTTTCTCCATACAGTAATAGCAGCGCGCTCTGCTTTGACATTGGTTTGTCTTGTAGCTGTATGCCAAACAGTTCCGACAAACGACGATTCTGTCCACTGACTTAGATGGTTCGCAGATCTCCAAGTCAATGAACTTTTTACAAGTCCTTAGAGAATGTTGACCCTTACCACAAACCTGATATGCAAACTGCATCTTACCAATATGCAGCACCGTTTTCTTCTCAACTGCAATACCTTTGTGTGGAGAAGAACCGCTGCCCTTTAGGCCACTCGTTCCAGCTACTGCTTCCAAGGTCCGAAAACGTGTTTCTAGGAACGCTGTAAATTGTGTAAGTGTGGGCAACTCCTTCGAACTACCTAACTTCTCCTCCCACAAACGCTGAGTAAAAGCAGGTAATTTTTGTACTAGTATATAAATTAATATATCATCCCAAGAACTAACCGGCAATCCTATATTTTCCAGGGCATGGAAACATTCCTGTGACGTCTCCAATAGAGACTTTATGTTACCAGCAGTCTCCTTTGTCAACTGCTGCTGGTCAAAGAAAAGTTGGAAGTGAGCGTTTACCAACACTCGCTTGTGGTCGTATCTGGCGACAAGCAGTTCCCATGCTTTGTCATAGTTGCCAGAATACAACCCTAAATGCTGCAAAAAACGAGCAGCTTCACCGTCAAGAGAAGATTTCAAATAGTGAAGTTTTTGAATCTCACCCAGCTTCGTATTTGTGTGGACTAAAAACAAAAAGACATCATGGAAAGCCCGCCATTTTGTGTACGAGCCCTCGAATTGTAATTTGGGGTAATGAAAGCTCATTACAAGAGGCACCTGCTGATTCACTTTCCACAATGTTTTCCTTAGTAGCTGACTTGGCATTGTCGATAGCATCGACCAATTCACCACGGTAAGTAAAATATGTTTCTTGAAGCAGATCAAAAATTTCATCAAAATCTTCCTCTTCCAGACCTTCTTCAACACCTCCTCGTCGAATTTTTGCTTGATGCTCAAGTGCGTTCTTGAAGTTCACTTCGAGGACAAGAAGACGACCTGAAAGATAGCTGGCTGTACGACGTGATGCTCCAGTCTTCTTGAAGTTGGAGTGGTCTCGACGAATCTGTTCCAGAACACCTTTCTGATCTGCACCCGATGACACGATGACAATTTAGATATTTTAAAGGTTTTATTTGTAAATTAATTATAACCCAATATGTGTGTATGTATCAAGCACAACATTTATTAAGTTATTATTAGATACAAATTATTAACTTTATTAAATACTTAATTAAATATTATATTTTATTTCAGCAACTTACGACCTTTGGTCAGCTTTGCCCAGCTAGTGACAGTTGAGGTTAAAGTTGAAAAATTGATGAATTTTACACGGCGCGGGAATCCCGATAAATGCACAACCACCGAAAGTCTTTAAAGGGAACAAGACAAAGGGCAAGACAAGGGCAAGACACCGACCGCGAGGGAATTTATGTATGTACTTTATTGTTATATATATATATATATACATATATTTGCATTTGCACTTGCACTTGCACTTGTACTTTCTAATTTTTTATTCTTTCAAATTTAAATGTTTAATGTTTTGTGTAGTCTACTAATTGTCTTTTTTTTTTCTTTGATATATATGTATATGTTTTGCACTTTGCACTTTGTCCTTGCACTTGTACTTTTCACTTTTTTATTTTTTGTTCTTTTAATTTTCCCAAATCTTTAATTTTTAAATATCCGGCTCGAAGGACCAATTGTTGGGGTGTGTAGGACTTAAACTTTTCTTTATTAGATAAATGTAGGGTAAAAAAGGGGGGTAAGAAAAATGCGGTTAATTAAAACACGTCTTTTCTTGTTGAAGGTTACAGCAAAGAGACTTTATTCGTCGTCCGGAAACTACTTCCATATTTACATCTTTAAACTGTCATACAAAACTTTGGATAACAATCGTAGGCTTACGTTACGTTAATCAGTTTACATTGAGGTTAGATTAAGTTCAATTTACATAGTTTATCTTAATTTTAAATAAAGATTGTCATTTCAAGCAAAGTAATTAATTTATAGTTTTAAAACAAAGCAAAGATAAAAATTGCACTTATATAAGTATGTTGTACTTCCGAACAATCTCGGTAATGTCCAGACATCATTGTAATGCTCCAAATCCAGAGTAGCACCAATGAAGGCGATGACACTGGCACGATTGAAGCTGGTAGATCGAATAATGAGAATATTACGCAGAACAATCGACAAGGTTAATTATTACACTAACAGCACTACAGTGTCCTCGTGGATCTCTTTTCCTTCCTACATATGGGAGACCTTCGTTGCAAATTGGGTTGCACGCATCCAAGCCTTGTCTAATCGGGAACAATGAATCATATAGCTGCTTCGATATTGCGCGAGTTAAAGATAGTTTGAAATAAAACACTTTTGAATTATTTTTTATATTCTTTTCAACTAAATTTTATTAAACAATTTTTCCTTTATTGATCGATCTACACTTCTTGTGAACTGATAGTCTACTCTTTGCGAAAACGTTACTCAAGTGTCACCCAAGCGCAAAACAAGCAAACAAGCCAAAAGACACCGTTACCAAAACGATAAGATATGGAACATGAAAAAGCAAAGCGTAAACATTTGTTGTCAAGGTTCTAGGAACGAATGGCGTAGATTTGTTCCTGACGCTTAAGTGTGCACCTAGATGTAGGCAACGTGTTGCGGAACGTGACTCCTCTCGCTGAAGATTCGATTTTACATAGATATTAGCATTGTACATATATGATATTAGATATGTGAAATCGCTAAAATAGTTTATGCAAATAATATACAAATAGATCTAACATAATATAAACGAGTAAACTAATTTAAGTCATGTTTCTTTTATTTAATTTTTTTTTTTTTTATTTATTTTTTTTTTTTCGTGGGAAGGTGAGAAATCTTCATAGGCACTATAGGCCCGGAGCCTATAGTAGTGTGAGATTCTTACTCACTAAAAAACACCTCCCTTATGCAAACCACGACTGAGTTCACACTCAACAAGCAGTTTTTCTATCGCATTTTATTTTGTTTTTATAAGATATCCTGCAGGCGATTTTCCTGTGTACTTTAGAAAAATTACGCGCTGCTAATCACCGCGCTAGATCGAGAGGCTTAGTCCTTTTCAGACGGCGAAATAAATTTGTCTCGTAGAGGATCTGTTGAACAGAAATATTCGTATGACCTTGTAATCGATTATTATGTTTTCGCGCAAACATTTTAATTACGTTCTGAACGTTTTCGACTCCTAAGTCTCTGTGGTGGATATCATCGTTTGTGATGTACCACGGCGCATTAACAATACCTCGAAGAACTTTGTTTTGGAATGTCTGTAATATATTAATGTTACTATTTTTAGTACAACCCCAAAGTTGTACACCATATGTCCAGATCGGTTTTAGCACTTGCTTGTATAACAGCAGTTTGTTCTCTAAGCTAAGCTTGGAATACTTTCCAATAAGCCAGTAAATATCTCTATATTTGATTTCAAGCTCTTCACGTTTTTTCTTGACGTGTGCTCACCATTTTAGTTTAGCGTCGAGAGTCATACCGAGATATTTGGCCTCGTTCGCATAAGGAATTCGTACTGCGTTGATAAACACCGGTGGATTCTCAATTTTCCTGAGAGTGAAGTTCACGTGGACAGACTTGTTTTCATTAAGCGCGATTTGCCAAGTCTTTGTCCAATTGTTAATCCGTGTAAGGGCACGTTGCAACTTGGCAGTTGCTTCTTCGACTGTTTTAGCCGTTGCCAAAATGGCAGTGTCATCAGCAAATGTGGGTAGGACAGTGTCGTCCGGTATATTGCGGGTAAAAAGCAAATATAGTAGAGGGCCAAGTACACTTCCTTGCGGCACCCCCTCCTTTATTGTCTTAAAAGTGGAATATTCGTTTCCGTGTCTCACACGGAAGAGTCGGTCTTCCAGGTATGAACCTGGAAGACAATTGCTGGGGTAGGGCTTGTCGAAGTTTATATTTTAGGCCTTCGTGCCATACCTTATCAAAGGATTGCGAAACGTCAAGGAATGCGCTTGAACAAACTAACTTACACTCGATTGCTCGTTCAATTACATCAGTTATTCGATGCACTCGGTCAACTGTAGAGTGTTGGCTTCTAAAGCCAAATTGATGATCAGGCAAGAGGGAATTTGTGTCGGTAATTGGTTTAAGAAGGATTCGCTCGAAGACCTTCGATGTAATCGGGAGAAGCGATATTGGTCTATATGACTTGACTTCAGTCAGCGGTTTACCGGGTTTCGGAACCATAATAACTTCGGCTACTTTCCACTGGTGCGGTACATGCTCTAATCTAATGCTGGCATTTGTAAGATAGAGCAGCTTTAGAAAACCTTTTTTTGGCAACGCTTTGAGTATCTCTCCCGTTATTAAGTCATATCCCGGGGCTGCTTTATTGGGCTTAAGCGTGTCTATAACTTGTCTAAGTTCCCTAAGTGTAGCCTTTTCTACAGGAAAGTTTGTCGTCACGTCTAGCGTATTGACATTCTCTGGAAGCACTTCCCCGTCGAATGGTTTAAACGTTTCTGCAAAAACATTAGCTTTTTCCTTATCTTGTTTCGCCCAGTCATCCTGGTTTCTTCTTATTGGCGCCACGTGTATTTGGGGCTTTCGAACACTTTTAACGGCTCTCCATATGGAGTAGTTGGTATCCTTTGTCGCTATGAGTCTTTCAAGGTAGTTATTAATACCTTGATTATTGAAGTCCTTGATCGATTTCTTCAACAAGTTGCAGAGCCTATTGAAGGACGTTTTATTTTGTGGTGCCCGGGTTTCATGCCACTTTTTCCGCGCTCTTCGTTTCTTCCTTATCATTTCTCTGATTTCCGGTGGGTATCTTATGCCGACTTTGGGAACTTTGTTCGATTCGCGGGGAGTGTTCTTCCAGGCCGCTTGCTGTATGACTTCAAAAAACGTTCAACTTCTTTTTCAAGTTGATACGACGTTCTATGTGCTACTTTCAACTCAGTATTGTCTACAACGTCTATTCGGAAATCTTCCCAGTGAGTTTTGCTGTTAGTCAATCTAGGTGGTCTTTGTTTCTTAACCAAGGATTCGCACAGTGAGAGGATAACTGGAGAATGATCGGAGGAAAGATCGAAGCCCTCTTCAACTTTGACGTAACTAGCGTTTACTCCTTTTCCGATAAAGAAGTCTATTAGATCGGGTGTTTTGGCGACATCCGAGGGCCAGTATGTCGACCTGCCTGTTGAGTAAAAATAGCAACCACATTCCATACCAGCCCTGTAAAGAGTTTTGCCTTTTTGAGAGATACATCTTGAGCCCCAAAAGGTGTGCTTCGCGTTAAAGTCGCCACCAATAACGAAGATTGGTCCAAGAGAGTTGAATAGGTCAATAAATTCGTGTTTTTCTATTTTACAGCGCCATTGGCAATAGATTGAGGATATATTAAAAGAGTAATTTTTATTTTTAGCGCGCACCACGGTCATTTGAAATTTATCAAGTTCAATTATTGCTTCCAGAGTATGTTCAATGCAGTCTTTTATGAATAGGGATGACCCGCCTCTTGCGTTTCCCGATGGATGATGAGTAACCTTTTAGTTCCACGCGCGGTTCTGCCGCCAGGTGAATTTCAGAAATTAAACATATGCCAATTACTTTTTCCTGCATGAAAATATTTAGTTCATCAAACCTTTTCTGTAGCCCATTGGCATTCCACGCAAGTATATTGAGCTTCTTTGCCATAATTAGTTGCAGAAATTAGCTTCGAACTTAAGAAGCGGTTCGACTATTATCTTATTTATTTTAGTTTGCTCTTCTAGTCTCTCGAGAATTACTGAGAACACATTTGAGGCAGGATCCGGTGGTGTACAGGTAGTCATATTTACTCGCGCCGCTATTTGCGCGTAAGTTTTTCCACTTTCCACTTGCGCATTGTCATTTTTGACGTTGTTGTTATTGGTGATTTTAGCGTTTGTCACCATTACCTTCTTTAAAGGCTTTAGAGTAGGACCGCTGTTGTTATTTCTCATTCTATCTGTCCCTGCATTTTTCAAAGGCTTCGTTTTTGATTGATCTCGTAGATTTTGCAACTCCTTCGCGACTTCGCAGCCTCGATAATTAGCTGGATGTTTTCTCTTGCAGCTAATGCATATCGCTGGGGACTCTTCGCGGCATTGCACTCTCGACTCAGATGTTTGCCAGCGCATTTTACACAGCGAGGTTCCTTCTGGCAGTAGGCCTGAGTATGGCTGAATCCCTGGCAACGTGTACATTGGGCAATCAGCCTAGAGTTTTTCCGCGGATGTTCAATTTTGACAACAGGTCCCAAAATTGAATTTATGTCATAAATTCTTTCTAGACTTTCGGTTTTGTCGAAAGTTAGCCTAAAGAGGGGAAGACCGCGTCTTGGGGTCGTCCTCTCGCTTTCAACATTGCGCTGTTTTTGCGCAAGTATATTAACTGCGTCGATTATCTTAAAGTCTTTATTTTTAATGTCATTTACGATGTTTTCTTTAAGGCAACAGGGATGCAATCCTCTAGCTACAACGCGTATGGGTATTTCCGTTTTATTTTCGTACGTATGCCATTGAACCTTCTCGGCATTTAATTTTTGCGAAAGCGAATGTAGTTGTCTGGATGAAGGACATTAATAGTCCATGTATCATTATTACGAGATCTTACTTTATAATCGGTTGAGCACAGTGATTTCAGGATTATGTGCAACTTCTTGTAGTCCGAGATTCCAAAAACGTTTATTGGCAGCGGCGGTCTTTGTTTGGGTTGCTTTGTTGCCTTATCGACCTCAGCAGTGTTAAAGCTGGCTTGCTTCTTTGTTTGTTCGATATCAGGCGGGGACGTAGCTTTGCGCTTCTTACCTGGCTTTTTTTTAAGTATCCAGTCCGTTTCGCGAACTAGCTCTTTTTCGTCCGTGTGAAAACTCGAGTTTTCGGGGCGGTCAAGTATTTATTTATTTATTTTTTTTTTACTGCTTTATTAACATTTATATATGTGTTTCTTATTTATTTATTATGTTTGTTACTATATTTTGCTATATGGTTCTTATTATAAATATGAACCTTTTTCACTTACTTTATCACAATTTTGTTATATGTTTCATGTAATATTAGTACGTCTACTCCGATATCCCCTTTAAGTCCAAAACGATATTCATTTTTTCCTAGTTTATCTTTCAACTCATCCTTTTATTTCTTTTTGTAGTCTTCTAACTTATTTTTTTTTATTTCATTTTTCCTTTTTAGAATTCATTTAAACTGTATTTTGAACTTTTGCTTTTGTTATCATTTACAGAGATTTGACTCTACGGCTGTGATATACCCATGTCTATTATTTATTTACTTTTTATTGAAATATACATATATTTACTAATACTTATTTTTCTTTTTAGTAAACCATATCCTTAAACTTCTATGCTTTTTTATACAATTCTTTTCAAGAAATACAAACGTTTTAAACATCTATTTTATATTTATTTGGGTGTACATATTTTCCTTACTAACTAATTTTCCTTAAATGTTATAAATAAGTTAACAAACTATTACAAATTTGTTTATAAATATATATATATATATAATTAATATATGTACATATATGTATTATATATTAAATCGTAATATCATTCCGTTTCATCTCGCATTACCATTATTTTAACAAATGTCATATAAATCAAAATTTACTTAAAATTCCTTTTCTTTTCTTTTTCTCTGTAAAATTATTCTTTGTTTTTTCTTAATTTTTTGTTTATCTATTACTTTTCGTTTATACTTTAACCTTCTCTTACGTGCTAGGTCTTTTAAGAAGTTATATGAATCAATCTGCTCTTTAAGATATTCTTGCTCCGTTCTAGGGTTATTTGTGGTAGGAAAGAAATCATTCTGGTTTATATGCCCAGTAAGTAACTCGAACGGAGTCGTTTTTGTAATCGAATGTATCGATCTATTATAAGTTACTACTGCTTCATCCACAATTTCCGATATCGGTTTGTTAGGAAACTGTGTTTTCAAGATTCTAACGATTTCAGTGAGGGTGGAATGGAATCTCTCCACAGGTGAGATTCCCGTAGAGCTCTTTGCGCATGTAGTATGTAAATATATATGGTATTATATATTTTGAGGAATTCCGTGGTGAGAAAAAAAGTGTTTGAGACATCTAATGAGGTTAACACTATTCCTAGAATTTAACAAATACACTCTAGCGAATCTGGAAAACTTGTCTATTATCGTTAGAAAATGTTCTTTGTGTACTGAATATAATGTCTAAATGTAAACTTTGTAAAGGTCTTTCAGGTGTTTCTGTTACCTCAAATCCTAATACATTCATTTTAAATTTTTAACAGATCTGACAGTTGTTAATACATGGGTAATAATATTTTTCATGTTAGGGAAGTAATAAGTTTTTTTTTAATGTGAGCCAGACTCTTGTTTATTCCTCTATGGTTAGAGGAATGATGGCAGGATCTGACCACCCTTTCCTGTTCATCAGATTGAGTTACATCCTGTAAAAAAATGTTGCTTCTAATGAGTTTTAAACGTGAATTATTGAAGCACTTGGAATACACCCGTTGAACTATTTTGAAAATTCTGTCTTCAGCAAATATTGCCATAACCCTATTTGTACTCATATAATTTCGCAGGATTTGTATAATTTGCTTTTCATTAGTGATGTTTTTACTTTCTAGTTTAATTCTTTTTTTCCTTCTGAATAGAATGCTAAGGTCGAGGGAAGATTTGAGTAATGTGGATTCTCAGTAAGAATAATCTGATTGGAAAATTCATTGATCGGTCTTTCGGAAATTGGTATACCATCATCGATGTTCCCTTCAGCAGAGTGAATTGTATCAATGGCTTCCGATTCGTCTTTATTATTTTCCATTGAAATTTCGTCTACATTACCAAGGCTGATGTTCTCACCTTCAATCAAATTTATTTCAATTCGGGACAAGGCATCGGCGTTTGAATTTTGAGCCACTTTTGTAAACTATCTGATAATCAAATGCTTCAAGATACAATCGCCAACCCCCCCTGGGGCCGCTCTTCGCATTACTTCAAGGGGCTGTGATCCTACACCCTTTCAGGCTTACGTGCTTTCTCGGTATTGTTTTTCTTCTCTTTTCTTTCTTCTGAGAATATCTTCCACAAACTGGCAAATACTTCCCCAGTTCAGGTCACTCGTCAGCATTTTATCCACTATTTTTTCTGGGTTGAAGGCACCAATGCTGTTTTCCAGTGCTGTGTGTTGGGCTTCCCATCTTCTGTAGGCAAAAAATGTGTGATGTACGTCGTCTGCTGGGGAGTCGCCGTACCGGCAGGCTGGGCTATCCGTTTTGCCGATCCTATGTAAAAAGGCTTTGAAATTTTCGTGTCCGGTGAGAAACTGGATGAGGAAGTAGCTGACCTCCCCGTGTTTTCCGTCTTTCCACTCAGCCACATTTCTTATCAGCCCCACTGTCTACCTTTCTCTGCTTTCCGAGATCCAGCGCCCTTGCCACTTCCGTATCGTTTGCTGCTCTGCTTGGTCGATTACCGCTTCCAATCCGATTTCCGCCTTGTTTTCGTGGACGCACTTCCTTTGTGCCGCTAGGAGATCGATCGAAGACACTCCTGCGAAAACAAGGGGGGCTGGTTCCGACACCGTTGGGTAAAAGCTAGTCACGAGTAGAGCTCCACGTCTTTGCGCTGCCGCCATCTGCTTCCGGTACTTATCTTGTCGAAGCGCGTCTGCCCAGATCTCACTACCATATAGGAGAATGGCATGCGTTGTCGACATTAATAGCTTGCACTTACTTGGCGTTGGACCACCTATGTTCGCCATTAATCTATGGAGTGATACCTCACCGCGTCCTTGCTCTTAATGACTTCAGAGTCAATTTGGAAGTCTATTTGTGTCGGGATTTTCTTCTTCGTCAGAAGGACTATCTCAGTTTTCTCTGTTGGCAAACTAAGACCGTGCCCATCCATCCAGAAGGTTGTTCGTCGCATGACTTGAAAGGATCTCCATCCGCAGTATATCATCATAGGAGATGTTCCAGAGGTCTGGTCCCTGGATTGATCCCTGTGCTGCTCCAGATGTTACTTCCTTCCTTCGTAGGCCTTCTGTGGTCTCGTAGATTAGCTCCCGATCCCTGAGATAGTCCTTCATCATATGTAATAGACAGGCTGAGATGCTGAATCTATTTTCTAGCGCATTTAGTATATCACTCCACCTGGCTGAGTTGAGTGCATTTCTTACGTCCAGGGTTGCCAGCAAAACGATCTTCTTAGAGCAGCAACTTCCTTGTTGGACGGTTTGAACAGACTTCACCACTTCTTCCATAGCTCCATGGAGCGTCCTTTCCTGAACCCGTACTGCCTTCCGGCCAAGTCTCCCGCTCTTTGTACAGCATCTGTGAGCCGTGATTTGAGCAGCTTTTCCATCAGTTTTCCCGCAGTGTCCAGCATACATAAGGGCCTGTACGGTGCCGTGAAATAACGCCGAGTGAAATGAATTTTGGAATTCGGCGTTATTTCACTTTATGAAATAATTTTGTAATTTTGTAATTAGGAGTTATTTCACAATAACATAGTGAAATACCGCCGAACACTGTTTGTGAAATAAAACCGAATTCAGAGAGAAGGCAAAAGAATCTGCAAAGCCAAATGTACTTGTTAGAAAAGCAAGAGCAAATTTTACCGTAGGTCACTGTAGGGTTTGGAGTGGGTGCGAGTTTTATGTATATACTCCCCATATGTTTGTTGTTTGATTTGTTTGATTTGATCAATTGACCTACCTCACTGTTTGTATGCCACTTTCTAAAACGAAAACAGAATCCTTTCTCTAAATGTGTAAATAAATGCAAAGCGAAATAAGGACGACTCGGCTTTTTATGTCTCGGCGGAGATCCTCCCACTCGAATTGATGGCCGTCTTAAGCGCGGATCTTTTGGTTCTGAACTCTGCTAGAGCATCCTCTATGTTTTCAGCGTGTCTTTTCCTTCCCCTGGTGACTATGCGCCTAAGTTGTAGGCATCTCCTGCGGAGCTCAGCTATTTCGTCTGTCCACCAGTACACTGGATTTCTCCTTCTGTTGTTGCAGCTTTTCCTGAAGTATCACATGCGAGCCGTAACAGTTGCATTGTTGGCTTCAGCTTTTACTTCCGCGGATCCTTGTACTTGGAGCACAGCAGTTTCTCCTTTTTCAATGACGGATTTGAAAAGCTCTTCGTCTAATCTGTTCTGTTCCATCTCGGTGCTGGCAAACGGTTCCAGATAGGAGTTCGCTGGCTTGCTTCTAAATCAAAAACAATGTATTGATGATCTCTGCCCGTATAATCCTCGATTACTCGCCCGTTTTTTAATCTTGCGGATGTAGATTCCGTAGCGAAGGTTACATCCGGTATGGTGTCCCTTTGGCCTGGCCTCCTGAAAGTCGGGGTGTTACCTACATTTGCTACGTTTAGACCTTGTCTCGCAGCCATCTCAAGTATTTGCCTCCCTCGAGAGTCTGTAGTTGGCATTCCACACTTTTGAGCTCTGGCGTTATAGTCGCCGGCAACCAGGATATCGCCTGTAGTTTCATTTTACAAGTCCTCCAGGTCACAAAGTTTTCGGCGGAAATCGTCGATCCTGTCGTTTGGGCAGAAAAATATGCTTACAACCGTAAGTCTATCGGTCTTGGCCCACGCAAAACCTTTTTGTGTACTTTGGTTAGGCCCCCGCCCAATTATCAAGGCTTCGCCCATTAATGACGTTGTTTAATGAAAAACGGGGGCAGAGCATATTACTGGTCTTATCAATATCATCTTCAGATATTGCCTCTGAATGCTTGTTACGATTTGACCAGCTACAAATTGCCGGTCGTAGGTCTTGTTGGCGGCTGGACCACCGGTAGTCCATACCAGGACTTAAATCACGGTACCATGGGAGTCAGGAGCCCCCCGGATTTCGGTCCGGGCCCGATTTGTTAGAGGTAGGCCCCCTTGTGGGAGCGTCATGGTGGCTGTGGTTTAAACCCAAATCGCGGGAACGGGTCTAACCCATTATAGAGTTGCAAAAAAGTACTGGGTGCTGTGACCCTAAGAACAGTAAGAGGTTTTAGGTCGGCCTCGACTCATACCAAGGGTGGAACTTGTGCCTCCAACACAGTTCCGAATTGGTATCAAAGGAATGACAGATTTTGGACTGATGTTTTCTTCTTGATGGCTTCCTCGATCTCTTCTGCTATGGTCAGGTCATCCAAATCCCTGATTTCGAGTGCAACTTTTTCTTCAAGGTTGCGAACCGTAGCTCCTTCTCCTAAAATATTTCTAAGGGATTTCCCAAAAGCCTCTATGCCCTTTGTCCCGGTCCCAGTTCCAAGAGGACTTCCCCTTGCTTTGTTTGTCGCACCGATTTGATGACAGTTTCGGTTTCATCGGGGTTTTCTTTTTTCCGAATTTTCCGCAGCGTATTTTTCCTTGCCTTTTGTTTTGATAAGGATTGCCTCGTGCCTGAATTGGCGGTGCCTACTTTCCTTCTGCTTGGTTTTATTTGTAGGGTTTTCTCTTAGGCGTTCCTTAGAGTAGGTTTGGGTGTAACTGGTGTTTTCCATTACTTTTTCTTGAGAACTTTTGCAAAGCTGTCCTGTTCTGTGTTTGTTGTTTCAGTGTCCACGCCTTCCGTCTCAAGCATTTTCTCCTGTTTTGATTTGTTTACTGGAATTGAAGAATTTCTAGTTTTCTTATCCGTTTGCTTTATAAGAGGGCTAGATGGAGGTCTCTTGTTTCCGGCTGGGGGGTCTTGGCTTTGTAGTTGGGGCTGTCTCTTCTCCTGGCTTTTTGTTCTCGTTTGCTGGCAGTATCTTCCGTGTTGGTTTCAGGAAGGTTCGGACTTTTGCGTCCAACTTAATTTTGTCCAGCGATTCTTCTAATGCAGCAATTCCGTTTCTGATGCCTATGCTAACATTTTTTTGCTTAACAAATCATTTTTAAGATGTCGCAACATTTCTGTACTTCTTTCGAAATCACATCTTCCAATTTTTGCTCTTCGGGAGCCGAGAGGAGAAGCTGACTTTCTGTAGGACTCAAATCTATAGGTTCTTGCGTAGATTTTTGGCCTTCAACATGTCTTACTAGTCTGCTCAGTTCCTCTTCAGTCAAATTTCCTGGAACCCCTTCAACCGTGGCGTTACTGCCTACAGTCGTCTGGAGTATATCCCGAGCGGCTGAAGGCTTTCCTGCTGGAGGATTTTCTCCGACCGGCTCATGCAGACCTACAAGGGTGGTCACTGCCTACGCCGGCGGTGGTGTTCGTTGCACCCGTGCACGTCTCTTAAAGGGATCTCTTCTGGATTCATTTGTAGCTTTCTGTTCCACGGGAGCCCAGTACGCCGGTACTGGGGATCCGACTCCCTGCACCGTAAGATTTCTCGTCTCTTTACCATCCATGTTTTGGTTTAAGTTCTGCGTTCCTTCACATAGTTGTTTTTTTAGTCCACGGGTGGTATTTTACTTCCCACCTACCCTGCATTAATAATGAGTATTAATACCGAGCGTTCCTCCATCCGCCACCTGAGGACGCGCCCTCTAGGGGAAAAACAACAAAACCCCCGAGGGTCGTTAGGCTTCTTCAGGGAGAACAGCCAAGTCTGTGATGATATTTAATTTTATACCATATAGATACGAGGGCGGGTCAATAAGTCCGTGACTGCTTCTGTCAACAGGCATCTGTCAGTTGACTCCTGTCAAAATTTAAACTTGCTGCGTCAGTTAGTTTGTGTTTGACAGCTATTTTTATCAGACTACTCACTAATTTGAGGAGAAAATGGAAAAAAGTGAATTTCGTGTGCTTATTAAGCATTATTTCTTGCGAAAAAAAACCATTACCGAGACCAAGGCTAAGCTTGATAAATACTATGGGGACTCTGCACCATCGATTTCAATGGTAAAAAAGTGGTTTACTGAATTTCGTTGTGGCCGTACAAGCACTGAAGATGCCGAACGTCCTGGACGCCCAGTTGAGGTCTCTACACCCGAAACAATCGAAAAAATTCACGATATGGTGTTGGCCGACCGAAGATTGAAAGTGCGAGAGATTGTGGAAGCCGTAGGGATCTCGCATGGCTCAGTGGTTTCAATTTTGAATGATCACTTGGGCATGAGAAAGCTTTCCGCAAGATGGGTGCCGCGTTTGCTCACAGTCGACCACAAACGCAATCGTGTAACAACTTCACAGGAAGGTTTGGCGTTGTTTAATCGCAATATGGAGGAGTTTTTGCGCCGTTTTGTAACCGTGGACGAAACATGGATCCATCACAACACCCCAGAGAACAAACAACAGTCAAAACAGTGGGTTTCTAAGGGTGAATCGGCGCCAAATAAGGCCAAGGTGGGTTTGTCAGCCAATAAAGTTATGGCGACTGTTTTTTGGGTTGCACGCGGGATAATCCACATTGACTACGTTCAAAAGGGAAGAACAATCAATGGGGAATATTATGCCAACTTATTGGACCGATTCAATGACGATTTGAAAAAAAAAACCACCTCATTTGGCCAAGAAAAAAGTTCTTTTCCACCAAGACAATGCAAGGGTGCACACATGTGCAGTTGCCATGGCAAAAATCCATGAATTGGGCTATGAATTGCTCCCTCATCCACCCTATTCTCCAGATTTGGCTCCGAGCGACTACTTCTTGTTCCCAAACGTATGGTCGAAAACAAGTTCTCTCTCTATAATGCTGTAAATTTGTTCGGATTTAGACAAGGTGCGGCTTGCAGAACAAACCGGTTTGTCTATTCCAAATGTGATAACACGGCGCCGATTGCAACGTTACTCGCATCTGTAGTGACGTTGAATGGCTTAGAAAAGTTTGGGTTCTGCAGTATTGGTTCATTACAGAGAAGGATTTTTGCCATCTCAAAACATGATAAATACCTGTCGTTTAATGTAATTACTTGACCTTTTGGGAGGCACTCTGTCATTGGTTTAGTTAGCTTTGCAAAATCTCTTATAAATTTCCTACAGTACACCAAAAGCCCAAGGAAAGATTTTAATTGTTTTGGGGTTTTTGGAAGTGGGAAATTTTTTATGGCATGAATTTTATCCGGATTCGGTTTAACTCCATCGGATGTGACTAGATGACCAAGAAATGATACCTTGATTTTGAATTTTGCGTTATGTAACTCCTCAAAGACTTGCTTCAAATTCTCAATATGTTCTTGCAACGACGTGGAAAAGACGATAATATCATCTACATACTTTTCCTTGCAAGTCTCGTAACACATGGTCCATTACCCTTTGAAACGTAGCTGGTGATTTTTTAAGCCAAACGGCATTTTAACAAATTCAAAATGACCACTGTCGACTGAGAATGCGGTTTTAGGAATGTCTTTTTCGTCTACCTGTATTTGGTGAAAACCCGATGCTAGGTCAAAAGTGCTAAAATATATTGATTTGCCTAATTTGTCGAGAATGTCTGAGATGTTGGGTATTGGATATCTATCGTCTACAGTTTTCTCGTTTAGTTTGCGGTAATCGATGACCAGCAGCCATTTTTCTTTGCCACTAGAATCTCTTTTTTTTGGAACTAACCAAATAGGGGCGGACCAGGGAGAAAAACTTCGTCGAGCATCTTAGATATCTGATTCTGCACTTCGTTTTTAACGACATGCGGGTATCTATAACATTTAGCAAATATTGGGCTTTCATCTTTGGTTTTTATTTGGTGTTTTATTTCACTTGAATATGAAAGTTTGTCATTTTCCTTGAAAAATATATGTTGGAACTTCTTACACAGAGTGGTAATAGCCTTTCTTTCTTCCGAATTAAGACGTTGAATTCGAATTAAGTCAGTTACTTCTTGATTTCCCATTTCTAGTTCGTTATATATTGACGAATTTTGTTTATCAGTGACATTGTGCGTGTTTAGGGAAATTGTAGTTATTGGCTGTTCAATAGCGGAAAGCTGTGTAGATTTGGACACATTTACTACTTCCATCTAAGAATGCCGATTGGTAGTTTTATAAACACCCTCAGATACAAAGAGGTCTGGTTTTATTAAAATCGGCCTAACATAAACATCAAGCGGAAGACATGCAACAATTTTGTTCATCCCAGGGACGACAAATGTTTTGGACATCATGTTTGGCTTGAATTTTAAAGTTATCTTTACGTTGTCATTTTCCAAGATCTAGTTCTTCAAATCGACTTTCATTCCTAGACTTTTTAAAATGCCGATCATAGGTACCATCAAAATAGTTATGGAAGTTAAAGGTTAACAACGAATGAGGTTTATTAGTTTTGAACTCTGAGAGACCACTCAGGGTTACTTGCTGATTAATTATTTTGGTGTCAAAAACGTTTTTGATTTCGACTGGGTCTATTAGTTCTAAACTTAGGTTTTTTGCAGAATTTGAACAAATGAGCGATCTATTACTTCCCGTGTCTACCAGGAATTTGAGTGGTAATTTATTCAAACTTTCTACTAATATACATATATGGTAATAAGTTGCTGTTGAAATTGTTGATGACAAGGTAGCCTATTGTTCCGAGGCAAGTATAGGAAAATTTATATCGACTACTTCGCTTTGATAAATATCTTCAGGTGATTGTGGATATGTTTGATGACTTGTACTGTTATCTCGGTAGGGACTTTGCTCTATATTATGTAGAAAATTTGAATTGTTATTGAAGCTACTTCTATTTGTACTTCCACTGGCAATATCCATGGGTTCTGGACGGAAATTTTTGGTTTGATTAGTGCCCTGTTTTTGAATATAAGTAGAAGGAACATTTTGTGTGTGAACCTCGGGTTAGTTCGTTGGTCAAAATTAGAGAAATTCTGTTTATAAAAGGTAGGCTTTTGCTAGAAACCTGTTGACAATCTGGGTATTGCTGATTTCTAACGGGTACATGAAATCTACTAGCAAAGCAAAGTTGAAAACTGTTTGTTGGTTATACTGAAGGGGGCGATTTCTATAAATATTTCCTGTTCCAAATGTCTGTCCGCGAAAATTATACAGATTGCGAAAGTAAGTGGAGTTTTGCTCTTTAAGGCAAAAATTTAAAGCATCGGAAAGCTTTATTGATCTCATGGCTCTGATGGTTGACCCAAGCGGTTCTCTAAGTCCCGAGAGAAATGTGTTGAGACACATCTCTTCATATAACTTCTGTTTTGAAATGATGACGTTGCATGTACTTTTACATGATTCATCATAGCAGATTATATTTCTATTATTTTATAATAGAATACATCAACAGTTTCGCTGTTTTGTCTAATCTGGTGGAGATCGCGTATTTGTTTGTTTCATTGCGTTTATCTGAATAATACACAATCAAATTTTGTTTAATTTCATTCCAAATTAAAGGAGTACTGTACATATTCAGCTCCTCATTAGCCTGGCAGATAACTTTATTACGAATAGTACGAAGAATAATTTCACCATAAATATTATCATTTATTTCCGGATAAGGTCTAATATTTCTTCAACATTTGTGAGGAAATCATGGGGAAGCCTTGGATTTGCATCAAAATTAGGTAGGTCTTTAACCGCGTCAGGAATCCTGAGCGAGTTAAATACATTTAATGCGATTACGGTATGATTAGTATTCATTTCAAGTGTACAGTTACTTAGAGTTCGGTTAGAATTATTTAAATTACAACTTAATCTACTGTGATTAGAATTTCCAAGAATTTTCTCAATTCTATCGACTTTGAAGTATGGCATTTAAAAGGGAAGTAACCAATTTGGAAAAAACTTGGTTGTCTTCTAAAAGCTGTCGATTAGCTGCGATACGTTATGTGATCTTTTGTACATGTCTCGATCTTCTTTTAGGTGTTATTCTATAGGCACACGACTTGATTTCATTGATATTTCGTTTGTGTGGTAGTTTAATTTTACTTTAATGATTGACTATTATGCTCTTTTTTTATGTAATTAATTTTCAGATTGCTTTTTTATTTGCCTTTTTTTTATTAAAATGGAAGGTTATGATTTAAGATTGTTGTATGTTTTATTTTTCAAAGATTTGTTTCATAAATTTTATCACTGCATTGGTCTTCACCATGGTATGTTCTCCACTAAATTATTTAAATGTTTTCTTGTTGTTTGATTTATTTTTCGCGTCTTTTATATATATAGTATAGTATTAGGCCTTTTGAACAGCCTATTTGAGTCACAACAACTGAAGGAAACTCTTCAACATTACTCTTGACAGTGAAGGCAATGAGGCAAGTTTATACCCACAAGATCTCCTCACTGCCTCGGCTTATGAGAGGTAGCAGTTAAGTCTGCAAAACAGTTGTTGACCACATATGTCAGACTGGCGTTCGTAGTTAAACAACCCGTTAACGTAGACTAAACAATATTGAACTATAGACCCATCACACCTTTGTCATATGATTCCAATCACTTAGATGCTCTAACACCAAGACACTTCTTAATGGGAGAATCACTATGTACATTTCCAGGCCCCAATTGAACAGATAAAAGAACTGAACACCTTGAATGCTCCAAACGGCTAGAATTTATCCAAAGCAGTTTTAGTAGAAATAGTCCGAAGAGTACCTTTCTCAACTACAAGGCCGATCGAAGTAGAAGAGCGGAAGCAGTGAATTATCCCCTGGAATGATGGTTCTGGTGATGGAGGAGAGTCAGCCATCGCTTAAATGGCCATCGAGGTTCCAGGAAGTGGAGGTGCGAGCAAATAACGGAGTATTTAAGCGGGTGATAACTAATATTTGCATATAAAACTACCCCAACCCAACCGGAGTGGGTAAGTTGATGCAGGCTCTTTGCAATACCAGACAAATCTTTTACGAACCTTCTGTAGTTCATGGCAAGGCCCAAGAAGCTTTTCAGTTGCCGTTTATCTTTAGACAGGTCAACTTCTCACGGCTTCGATTTTGTCAGAATCCGACCTTACTCTTGCGCTGATAAAATGTGACCCGGATATTTTACTTCCGGACGGAACAAGGCACACTTCTCTGGGTTCAGCTTCATATGAGCACTTCGCAGCCTCTCAGATACTTCTTTTAGATTTTCGCGATGGTCCTCCTTCCATTTTGGTCAAACAATTGCCTCCGATGAAGGCCTTAGGATCTGATTTCTGCTGACGACGACTTTTAAGACTGAATTATTGGCGTTTCCATATATCCATGTTTCCGCATTCCAGGGTATGTGCCCCAAAGTCCACTACAAGCCCATGTTCTTTAATGAAATCTGTACCAATGAAATGGCTGATATGTCAGCCACCAGAAAAACGTGAGAGAAGACTATTCCAGCCAGGTGAATTTTTATACGGACTTTACCGCTAAGGTACCGTTTCTCCTGTATCTGTTCTCAAGTTGTAACTGCTGGTGTTATGCAATAAGGATTTCTATACCAGATCCCTCCTGATGAATGAGGCCGTGTCACCGGTGTCTATTGTTGCCATCCATTTTTACTTTCCACTGACTACTTAGACTAGAAGACTTTCATTGCATCGTTTTGCTAGTGAGACTTGGATGTTGGTCCTGAGGCCGTCAACTTCTGTTACCAACTTCTGCCCCGCGAAGTTTGCCGTTTCGTCGATAATTTCCTGGCCTGCGGTGGGGTATGACAAATGTACCGGTCTACTCACGTCTGCATTCGGCTTTGAAATTGCACCTGGTAAACCTCCTGCATGTGGCTATCCCCACATGCCTGTTTCTTGATAGCCTGTACTACAGCCACATAGTCTTTATACTTGTGGATGCTTGCAATAATTCTGCTAGACCGTGCAAGGTCATTGTTAGGGCAAAGTACTTTTCCTGATTGGTCCAGTCGTTGGCGAAACCAGCCATTTCAAACTGCTTCTTATAAGTAGACCATGAGATCTGGCCATAGAATGAGGGAGGCTTCAACTATTTTCTCCTTGGACTGCTTAAAGGACATTCCCGGAGTTTCTGTTTTCACACCGCGTCGAGCTCTTTTGACGGTTGCTCAACTTTGCTCTTCATTTGTTCACATTTTTCGTCAACATACTTCGCTATTCTTTTGTTCTTCCAGATTATACTTTTGTTCACCCATTTTCTTTTGAGGGCCCTGCCGGCTGTTGTTTTGTTCGTCTAGATTTTTCTTTTATTCGTTAAGACTGTTCTTCTGTTCGTCCATTTTTAACAGGAAGAGTTGCATCATCGCAGCCATATCATTGACGGTATTTATATGTTCTTCCTCGTCAACGTCAAAGGAGTATGTATCTGAATCATGCACCTCATTGTTCAAAGCGTCCAAGAAACTTTTTCCTCCACTGGCGCTGAGGTTTCTCTTGTTCAACTCGAATTTGAGTTTGACGAGGGTCAACTACATAGTTTTCGCCCCATTATAGATTTTTCCAACAATCACAAAACACTTTTTTTCTTTTTTTGCACACAATGTAAAATGTTTGTGTGAGTACAAATGATAGAACTTATCCCTTTCAATACAATCGCATTATTCAATACAATTACAATTTACAATCCAATCGGTTATCTCAACCACTTTTACTTTTCTTCATCTTTTACTTAAACACTTAATCACTTTCATAATTCACACTTCAAATTTAGCTGATGAACTGACTTGCATACCTTAGGGATGCTGATATTTATACTCCTATGACATATTTCGAGAACAATCTGTGCCATCCAGCGTTCTATACAAATTTCCATTTTGCTAGAAATTCCATTCTCCATTCACCAATGGTTGAAATCGTCTGCTATTGAAATGTAGATGGCGCTATTCACATTTAAGGGATACAATAATATTTTACTTCGTTGGAGTACACAATTACTGTACTGTTAGATCTGGCCAAGGCTAAGATTTCTTTTACGTATGAACGGAACAAGTAGAGCTTTACTGGGGTTGATTGAGAGATTTTCTCCAACACACCAGTCATTTGCTATCTTTAGAGAAATCTACACATATAGCAAACGTCTTTAGAGTGTTTACCTTTCACTGTTATGACTAAGTAGTTGGCATATCCTATTGTTTGGTAGTCCAGGTTACAACGTTTCATTAGTAGGTCAATGACCAGTGATCACATGAGCGGTGAGAGAACACTCCTTGTGGACAACCTTTGACGGCTGAGATAGAGATTTTAGTCTCACCGGAGAGATTTTCCGGTTTACGGACATCGCTCTAACCCAATGGTTAGTGGGATGCTTAATACCCTTTCTGGACATGGCTTCCGAAATTATCGAAGGCACCTTCTTATTGAGGAAAGCACACATTGCAATCCTCCTTTGTCAGTAGTCCTCTTAATCTATGTCACCACATTTAGTAGAGCGCCTGTGTGCATATGCAAGACTTATGGGTCGATAAAATTTAGGTTGGTAGTTCACAAGGTTTATCTGGTTTGGGGATAAAACTACGTTTGCCTCCCTTCTGGCTTGTGGGATCTATTCGCAGTTGAAACTATACCTATATAAGACGTTTAGAGTGGGAAAAAGCAGACCTTTTTGCATCAGTGCTTGGAAGGTTCTGTCTGATCCAGGTGTCTTATATGGTTTAAATGAGTTTATGGCCCATCCATTTGTTAATTATTAACATAGAATGAAACCTTTAGTTTTTAGAGAATAATACGAGGAAAAAAAAAAACAAAAATGACAGTAAAAAAGTGACTGATAGCTTTTAGTTCAAATAAGAAAGTAAGAAATAAGTAGGATCTATGTTAATACACAGCACATTTCAATTTTCAACACTTCCACCTGTGTTATATCATACTATTGTACGAGTATGTATACAATTAAAAAAAAAACAATTCATTTTAAACTTTATATAAAACAATTCCATGTAAATACGAGTATATTGTTATGTGCTCAAAACAAACTTATTAACTTTTTACAAATTTACAAACTTATTATTATGAACGCAGATTTAAAACTAATTTTGCCTTTTGAAAATTTTCATTAGACAAAAGTTTGGTCAATAAATCAGAACATCGATGAAGTGTGTGCATCATGTGCACATCGATATGCTGTGTGCGCCTATGAAATTCTGGGTTTTTAATTAATTTAGTAAGACTTTGGCTATTCAAAAATAAAGAACAAGTTCCCTTTTTTTCTTAAAAAGAAAAAACTTAACATTTAAGTGGGTATGACTACACTTATGATCCCAAAGCATGTGTTACGTCTTTGGATAATGGGATAGAGAGAGAAAGAAGGATGTTTGGGCTCAGTGTTTATTTCACTCTAAATTCTTAGTGGAAGTTGGCTTGTTGTTATTTCTAGTCTACTTGATTTTCTTTGACTGAAAAAATGGATGATATGTCTTTCGGGTGAGGCTGGGATTCGTACACTGAACCTTCCGATTTGGAAGGCAGTACAATTGCTCAGCTCAATAACAAGTTTCTGCAACCAAAGCAAATCCTTTACTTGCTCAGATGCATATATTTGGATTCAGTTTTGAACAGTGATATACATTTCTGCTTCTGTGATTTCTAAGATATCGCCCCACCGCACAGTCGACCTACTTATTACAATGTCCCCCGCATAATCGTCACTGTGCATATACTAGTCTCATCGGGATTCTCTAACCCCCAATTTCACAGTGAAAGTTTAAACTCCACTTTTGGTTTAAACTTCAGTTCAACAATTTATTCGGTTTCACAGTTTCATTTAACCCTTGAACTGAGTTCATATTGTAGTTTAAGTTAAACGACAGAATTCTGTCTCAGTTCAATTTCATATTGACAGCTGCCTGTTTATACACAGCCGAATGTGAAGGTACATACATTTACAACAAAATTAATTGACACGACGGAGCAATAACGTACAGTGCTGCCAATTTTTTTCATACAATTTAGTTAAACTATTCAACTGAACTTACACTGTGAAACTCTACGAGATGATCTTTAAATTTTAAACTCAAGTTAAGGTTTAGCTGAACTCAAGTTTAAACTTCCACTGTGAAACTGGCATAAGTATCTGCTAGCAGAACTGATAGTAAAAGAGATGTTGGCCTCGTTGCAATAGCCAGATACCTACAGTAATCCTACAGCCTCGCAGAGGGGAAATTTGTCTTCAGATGGAGTTGAAAATAGTCGGCTTCACCATGAGTGACTTGTCTTCTTTTAGAGGAGCTAGTAAATACGTAAACTTTCTCTAAAATAAATTTTTTTAAGATAGCTATAGACCTTCCTGTTCCAGCATCTGGAGGATTGCCTTAGTCCATAAAAATGCCCTTTTTAAATTTATAGACTTTACCGCTTCCATCATCGTACCTTTCAGGTTGCGGCATATATGTAGATGTTTTGAGGCAGATCACCATTCAAAAATGCTGTTTTAATATCGAATTGAAATAATTTTAAATTTCTAGCTCCAGCAACAGCTAAAATAATTCTAAGGAATCTAAATTTCACGCCGGGGGTGGATGTTTCCAAATAGTCTAGACCGTATCTCTGGCTATAACCTTTGATAAATAAGGAACCTTTTCATCGATTTACTTTGTTACCAGTTAATAATTTCACTTTATATACCCATTTAATATCAATTACATTTCTTCCTTGGGAGAATTTACTAGCTGCCAGGTGTTATTTGTCAGTAAACTCGACATTTTCTCATCCATAGTACGTTGCCCTTAATCTGCCCACGGAGACAGCACCGCTTTCTGGTAACTAGGAACTTCCATAACTTCCTTAACAAAAGCAAATCTCTAAATCAAATTTTATATCTTTAGAAGGGTTATCGATGTTTACTCTCTTCGTAGTGCTGAACATTATCGGTACTTGAAATTAGTTCTCCATCATAAATCCTCATATGTTAACCATCATCTCCGTTCGCGCTACCATCTGGACTCTCGTAAAACATTATCATACAGGTTGTCATAACATTCATTTCCACCGGCTCCATGAGTTTAGTCCAGTTTTGAATTTTGAATGATAAGCAAATCATTCATTTAAAATGTTAGTACATCTCTCGATACGTGTACTTTATTACTGTCTTCCAAAATAATTTGATAGCCCTTTGTGCTATCAACATAGCCTACACAAATCTCTTTTTTTAGATTTTTTATCCCGCTTCTTTGTTTTTTCATTCGGAATATGCATAAAAACTTCACAGACAAATAATTTATACCCAGACATTTCACATTTTTATTGAACCTTAGTTCAAACGGAAATTTTCGTGGTATCTGACTTGGGCAGGTCCTGTTCAACATATAAATTGCGATATTTACCGCTTCAGCCCACAGCTTTATCTTGAGATTTCAAGACAATTGTCTGAGTATTTCGTTTGGTTTGTTCATTCGGTTGTGGAATGTAGGGAACGGTTTTCTGATCGCATATGCCCCGGGCCCTTAGTAGTGATTGTATATCTTTATTGCCGAATTGTAAACCACTATCGGCACGAAGAGTTTTAACAGAACGCCCTGTATCAATCTTCACATGCTCCAAATATATTTGCAACAGCTTGATTACCTCAGTTTTTTGTTTAATAATATAAACATAACGAAAATTAGAGAAATCATGTTTAATTCTGAGAAAATATCTGGATCCCATGGGATCACAAAGATCACAGTGGATATTGCTTGACTTCAAGGATTCTTTTACGTGATTGATTATCTGGTGGCACAGTCTCTCGTGCTATTGACACATGTGACGTCAATACGCATTCACTTTGCCAACGCGCCCACGCATCAATGCCCCATACGCTGGCATTTATTTCACCTTGCTGTATACATAAATGTAATTAAAATGAATGTTATACGGAACGTGACAGCGGTAAAATAAAGGACTTCAATAGTTTAATGTGTGCTCATCGTTTTTTTTTTTTTTTTTTGATTTGGTTGCCTATATTTTACCATATACTTTTATAATACAAGGTTCAATTGCCGAACATTTTGGTCCTTAGCGAGCCTTCATTTTACCAAGTTTAAAACAGGTTTCTTTTGCGTATTGTACAAAAAAAAAAAATCCCGCGTCGTGAAATTTCTTTTCCTCTTTCACTTGGAGCTGAAAGTTGCGGAGTACCGGAATACCCAACGGAGTGGAGAATCACGACAAGGAATATTTCCTGGGAGAAGTTCAGAGGAGCACCACTTCATCAGTTCACCAGTACGCAGTGAGTCGAATAAGTGTGTGTTTGTTGGAATTTTGTTGAACAATAAACTTTTTTTAACAACCTAAAATGATCAAAAAGCTGTTAGAGAGGTTTTTGAATAAACTTAATAAGGAATACTCAAATTTTCAAAAGACTGGACCAGTCCGTCGAACTTATAATTATCTCTCTGGCAGTTTGATGGTGCTGGAGAAATCCTGGAATTCAGTCACCGCCGCATATGAGAAAATGCTGTCAGATGTGGGCGAAGAAGAGTCTGAGGATTTCGTAAAATCGGAATTAATCTATGAGCAGGTACAGGAAATTTATTTCAATTACCGGGGGTATTTATTAGACGCGTCGGATAAGGTTAAACCTATGGCCGAATTTTCCAACACGCAAAGTGCAAACAATAGTAGTGGAACTGCACCGAATGAGTCAGGTAACGTAGATCTCAGATTACCAAAAATTAACTTGCCAACGTTTGAGGGTAAATACGAGACCTGGCGTTCATTTCACGATCTCTTCGTATCGCTAATCCACAATAATAGCGGCTTATCTGAAATAAAAAAGCTTCATTACTTAAAATCCAGTCTGCGAGGTGAAGCTGAGAAATTATTAACTCACCTTAGTATAGACAAGGACTATACTGAAGGATCGGTACGATCACATTAGGGTTTTAGTCACCACGGAATTGAAGATTTTTTTTAATCAACCGTCGATGCAACACGAAAATGCTGAAGGGCTCAAACAGCTGCTCGATACGTCAACAGAGGTGATACACAGTCTAAAGAACTTAAAGGTCCCAGTACAACATTGGGACGTAATACTCATTTTTCTTTTACTGCAGAAATTACCGGTCAAGACGCAGCATTTGTGGGAGGAAGGTTTGGCGGCAAAGGAGATTCGAAAGAACTACCAAGTTTCGCAGATTTTAGTCAATTTCTGGAGACGAGGTTCCGAACATTGGAGGCAGTGAGTCAACAGCAATCCCGTAGTACAGCTGGAGCTTCCAGATCAACAGTTTTCAAAAGCAGTTTTTTACGGCAACTACAACACCGAAGTTCTCTTGCAAGCTGTGCAACAAAGGTCAACATCCCATCAGGAAATGTGGTAATTTTTTGAAGATGAGCGTAGGTGATCGACGTCGGAATGTGGAGAAGTTAGGTATTTGTAGTAACTGTTTAGCTTACAAGCACTTGGCTGAACAATGTCCAAGTAGTCACAGGTGTTATTATTGTCAGCAACCGCATCATTCGCTTTTACACATCAATCCAACAACTCCACGTCAAACAGCCTTTGACAAATCATTAGATCCATCACAACAAGGAGCATTGAACACCGCTGCTGCCAGTTTTCAGCCACACAACGTTGCGCAGCAGTCAAGCAATTCGGCCATCAACACATTTCATTCCAGGTCAACTACAACTACACAGGTGCTGCTAGCTACAGCACTCGTTAAGGTGAAGGCTTCGTCAGGAGAAATGTTGTCATTTAGAGCGTTATTAGACTCTGGTTCGCAAGCTACGTTTATCACCAAATCGGCCGTACAAGTTTTGCGTCTCCACAGTTTTATAAGCCAGCTAAGATAGACTTACTGTTAGGTAGCGGTATCCTTGCTGAAATACTCATGCCAGAAATTGTCAAATCGAAGAAGGACATGCCCGTCATCCAGAAAACCAGATTGGGCTGGATTTTATTTGGGAAGGCTTCAGTTCAGATTCCACCGATCCAATCGTTTTTGCAAACAGTAGATATCGACGCTAATCTTCGCAGGTTTTAGGAGTTAGAGGAGTCTCCATTTGAAGTGCAAGAATCGCCCGAAAACGCAGACTGCGAGAAGTACTTTGTCAACACCGTACGACGAATGGGGATGGTAGATACGAAGTAACTCTTCCATTTAAAGGTTTCAGCCTTCCAATTTTAAGAAGTTCACGCGAAGGAGCGCTGCAGCGTTTCAGGAGCTTAGAAAGACGTTTGGTGCTGAATCCTCGCTTAAGAGAGCAATATACTGCGTGCATAGAGGAATATGCAACTCTTGGGCATATGGAGGAAGTGGACGAAGACCGTATACCAGACAACGAGCACTACTTCTTACCTCATCATGCAGTGGTCAAAGAAGCTAGTTCGACCACAAAGCTCAGGACTGTATTTGACGCTTCCTTTAGAACATCCAATGGGGTTTCGCTGAACGATCAGCTGATGACAGGACCAAGATTGCAGCAAAACGTGATAGACATCATCTTGCGGTGGAGGTTCTACCGCTTTACATTCACCGCAGACATCGAGAAGATGTATCGCGATTCGTATTTTCAGCTTATCTTCTGGCGGAAGGATGCTACGGAAGCTCTGAAGGTATACCGTCTCAAGACCGTCACATTCGGAACAGCGTCAGCCCCATACTTAGCCATTCGAGCGTTGAAGCAACTAGCAGATGAGTCCGGCCATAAATATCCTCGAGCAGCAACAATGGTGAATGAAGAAATGTATGTCGACGATCTCATTTCCGGTGCAGACGATATAAGAGAAACGAAAACTAAAATAGATGAAATAAGGACAATGTTTTCAGGGGCAGGATTTAACTTACGAAAATGGACAGCCAATACAAGGGAACTTCTTACCGGGATTCCGCCCAAATACCGTGAGTCCTCATTCTCGGTTCCGTCCGAAGGGTTGGGTCAGGTAAAAACATTGGGCATCCAGTGGCTTCCGACTGCAGACGACTTTTCCTTCCGCTACATTCCGTCAAGCACTCCGCGGGCAACAAAAAGATTTATCCTATCGACGATTGCTCGCTTTTTCGACCCAATGGGGTGGATTGCACCGTGCATACTTAAGGCTAAATGTTTAATGCAGCTCCTCTGGCTACAGAAAAGCTCATGGGATGAAACCGTCAATCCAGTCATACTAGAGGAATGGAACGCATTTTTCAAGGACCTCGAAATGATCAACAACATTCAGTTACCTAGGTGGATCCAAACGACCAGCCAAACAGATTTTGTTGAACTCCATGGGTTCAGTGATGCTTCCGAAAAGGCGTATGGAGGTTCCGTCTATCTGCGCATCAAGGACAGTCAGTCCACATGCAACTCCTCCTGGCAAAATCTAAAGTGGCACCAATAAAACCAGTAACGCTTCCAAGGTTGGAACTTTGTGGAGCTGTTCTGCTGGCGAGGTTACTCCATTATACCGAGCGAGTGCTGAGAAGAGAAATAACAACTTATGCTTGGACTGACTCAAACATCACCCTTCACTGGATTCTATCATCGGCTAACAAATGTGAAACTTTCGTGCGAAACAGGATAGGAGAAATTCATCGCTTAACAAAACCCGACATTTGGAAGCACATTCCATCTCAGGATAACCCAGCAGATCTGGTATCACGAGGCGTACTTCCGTCGGCATTGATACACGCAACCCCGTGGTGGAGTGGTCCGGCCTTTCTCCAGCAACAATGGACATTTGAACTCCCAACACAGCCGGCAGGCTCCATCGCCCATGAAGAAGGTAAGATCCAAGTCCACTTCGCTGATGTAGTTAAAGGTCCAATAAACCAACTGCTCCATAAGTCATCCAACCTCACGCGACTCACAAGGACTGTAGAATACTGTCTTCGTTTCGTCAACAAGGCGCGCAAGGCCGCTGATGAATTATGCGGCACTCTCGACCCGAGGGAACTCAACACAGCTACCAAGGCCGTTATTCGTTGTGCCCAGCAGGAAATGTTCCCGGATGGTATCGGAAAATCCCGAGGAATGGCTTCTCTAGCCCCTATATCGACGGCGAAGGGATCATGAGAGTGGGCGGACGGCTTAAAAACGGGACATACCACATAACCAACGTCACCCAATCATCATCGAGTCACGACACCACCTAGCTACACTCATCTTACGCAACGCACACCAGAGGACACTGCATGGAGGCCTTCAGCTGATGATCGCACACGTGCGCCTGACGTATTGGATCGTCAGTATAAAACGAGCCGTTAAGAAACTTATTAATAGCTGTGTTACCTGTCATCGGTACCGCTGTAAGACGGCCCACCAACTCTTGGGCAGTTTACCATCGCCTCGGATCACGACCTCAAGAACTTTTTTACACACTGGGGTCGATTACGCTGGGCCAATCAGCATCCGTGCCTGGAAGGGTCGGGGAGCCAAAATGCTTAAAGGGTATTTGGCTGTATTTGTTTGTCTGTCAACTAAGGCGATTCATCTGGAAGCGGTGACGGACCTAACCACGCAAGCATTCTTGGCTGCTCTGCGGCGATTTGCATCACGACGAGGTGTCTGCAGCCAGATTTACAGCGACTGCGGGACCAATTTCGTTGGAGCTGAAGCCGAGCTACATCGACTTAGACAAAACGCCGGTCATGACTGGAAGGAAGTCGCTGAGGTCTTGGCCTCACAAGGAACAGGGTGGAACTTCATTCCCCCAGCTTCTCCCGACTTCGGAGGATTGTGGGAAGCCGGGGTGATAAGTGTTAAGCACCACTTTAGAAGGATCGTCGGCGACGGAACCCTTACGTATGAGGAACTTGTCACGCTTCTAGCTCAAATTGAAGCGTGTCTCAATTCAAGGCCTTTGTGTCCCCTCTCGGATAATCCCGACGACTTCCGCGCTCTCACCCCAGCTCACTTCCTCATCGGAGAACAAATTTACACCATCCCATAACCCGATTTGACACTAGACAACCAAGGACATGGGCACCGTTGGAAGGCGATCCAACGACATCTGCAGACCTTTTGGAAGCAGTGGCTCAACGACTATTTAGCCAGGTTGCAACAGCGACCAAAGTGGTTAAAACCTCAACCCCAATTGCAGGTAGGTGATCTGGTGTTGGTCAAGGACGACCGGCTACCACCGGCCAAATGGAATTTAGGTCGCATAGTGGAAACCTATCCCGGCTCAAGGAGAATTCAAGCGTCCGATAACCAAGCTATGTCCGCTTCCCATCAACGATAGCGCGATCGAACAGAAGCCTTAATTCAAAACACCCTGCGTACTAAGCCATAAAATAAAAAATAAAAAAAATAAAAATAAAAAATATATATGTATATAAAATTAAAAATTTTCATCTTAATCTGTATCATTAAAAATAAATGGCAGAACGGCAACCCTATACAATGACACAAGTCCACATCATTTATAGTCCACATCATTTACAGTCCACATCATTCACAGTCCACATCATTTACACTCCACCACATCATTTACACTCCACTTTGCTCTATCACCCTACCATAAACAAATGCACAGTGCATTATCTAACCCAGTACTTCATTCCAGTAGACATACACACCGTGCGTTACCCAAGCACGCAGTATCTGCGGTACTCAAGCAGAGCATACCATTGATTCACTCATTCCCCTCCGCTACACACACATACACAGAAATTTCATGCACACGATTTCCCACTCATTTATCATCCACACCACACACACTCACATTCGCGAACTCAATCCATTTGTGCAACCCTAACCGAAATTTAATAAAAGGTTATGAAAACTTATAATTATAACTAAAACACAATACTCACCTGGATCACACGCCACCGTCAATTTAAAACCCTTTTTAACATTTATTTAACATTTAAGTCATTAAACAATACTAATCACAACGTAAACAAACTCACAACACAACACACGAACTCCTCGTAGCTTTGATCAAGTACTTATGTTGTACAGTTGCACAGCGAAACTAAGCATAAACGGAGAAAACAAAAATAAAACACAACGGTGTCATTTGTAATGTACACAGCAGCTGTGTACCCAACAAGAGCACAGATTTGTTTTGCCTTTGTGATCTGTTTTGAATGTTTGTTGTTGTTATTCTCATTAACTACTCTCTCCTTTCATGTATAAGCACCAATATGCCGAGGTTCGAACATACTTACATCCGCAACTCATGCCAAGAATGGAAAACGCTAATGCAGCTGTGGACTTCGTCCACCGGAGGGGGGAGGATGTTGACACATGTGACGTCATCAATACGCATTTACCAACGCGCCCACGCATCAATGCCCTACACGCTGGCATTTATTTCACCTTGCTGTATACATAAATGTAATTAAAATGAATGTTATACGGAACGTTACAGCGGTAAAATAAAGGATTTCGATAGTTTAACGTGTGCTCATCGTTTTTTTTTTATTTTGATTTGGTTGACTATATTTTACCATATACTTTTATAATACAAGGTTCAATTGCCGAACACGTGCCATAATTGGAAACCATTGCCAGACATCTGATTTGAATCCTCAGCAGTACTATTTACATAAGATTCGCCTACCATCAACACTTTAAAGAAAAGTCAGAACATCTTATTTTCGCCCATATCAACAGCAACAACATCACTATCCTTAAGCAGCCCTTTTCAAGAGCACAGGTTGATTTAAAACAAATTTACTTTGATTTCGGGAACATACGGTACGTTTGATATATGTTTCTCTTTCCAGCCGATTTTATTATATTTCCATAACCGTATGCACAAATGACTTCACTCTCTCCTACTCGAATATTCACCGGTATCTCAAATTTCTTAACCATTCTTTTCTATATGTCATATGGTCACTTGCACCCAAGACAGGGAACCAACTACATATCTCTATCCGGAATATATATTAGCAAAAATAAATCTCGTCTCTTTTGACGTCATTCGCAAAATGTATCCTTTTTTAGCAAAAATAAATCTCGTCTCTTTTGACGTCATTCGCAAAATGTATCCTTTTTTACTGCTTTGTAGGATATTCCGCTTCGAACTCCCATTTTTTCTTGCTGATTACACAAATGTAAATAAAGATGTAAGTAATTTGTAAATTTTAATTAAAGGAATTTTGAAATTTTCACCCAAATTCGATGTTATCGTCTCGCGACCAGAACCACGCGACTTTTCAATAGTTGCCGCCCACTCTTGCGGCAACAGTATTCTTTCTCAACTCCTTCATTAGGAAACGTACAGTTAAATTCTATACGCTGCTGATATGCACTGTAGAAGTGATCATATGATGGTGGTAGTCATTAAAATTGTTGTCATAATCATTGAGTATGTGACATCCTCATACAAATCTTTTAGCTGTGGAACGATTCTTTGAAGCTATGATATGTGACTCGATAAATTTCTGTCTTCATTCATTGCAAGGCTGTAGAATCTTTGTTGAAGCATATAGATGTCTTAGATTTTTGCTCATAAACAGTCTCAAGCTTGGTTCACATGTCGAATGCGTTTTCACAGTCCATTACGTGCAGCAATGGTCCCTGCCCTAACGATGTTACAATCACTTTTAGGGCTTTACTGATAGATTATACCCACTTTTGGAGTGCTTTAATGTCTCTTGCGGCAGGTTCGGCTTAGACAGTCGGTTTCTTCGTCGTTCCATCGACCATCTATCTCCCATAAATCGTATGCTCTTAGCAACACCTTATCTTGAATATTATCAACCCTTTGCAGATTAGTTCCCATGGTTACTTCCATTAATAACCGACGGTTTTTTTTTTATAAAATGAAAATCCGTGCTTATTTGACCATCAAAAAATTTAAATACTATCACTTTGACTTTTCGGAATAAAAAAAAATATATAAAAAGACCGCCGGTCTATAACCTGTGAAATTTTTAGTTTTTATGGAATAATACGAGGAAAAAAAAACCTCCCAGTATGAAAATAACAAACTGACTGATAGCTTTTATTAGTTCAAATAGCAAATTAAGAAAGTAAGAAATAATTAGCATCTACGAGTATGTTGACATACAGCACATTCCAATTTTCAACAATAAGATGAAATTCTGGTTTGGGAACAAAAATTACGTTTACTTCAGGCTAAGGCCATCGCAGCTAGTGCTCATATGCTATTATTAGAATAATAACAATAATAATACGTTTACTTTACCCTAGGCTTGTGAGATTAAAACCCACAGTTAAATCTGTACCTAAATAAGGCGGTTACAGTAGTTAAATCTGGACCAGGCCTTTTTACAGATTCTGCCTGATCCAGGTACTTATATAGATTAAATGAGTTTAACTTTGTCTACGCTGAACATATTTCCAGAGAGGCTGCTAACTCTGTTATTGTAGGATAAGCTTGTGGCTTCAGAATTGATATACTGTGTGTTATTTAAAAAGGTCAAGTCTGGGAAATGAACTTTAACTAGTATTTTTAGAGTTTAGTCTCGACTAGCTGTGAAAGTACCATCTTCTTTTTTTAACAGACCTAAAATATTTGAATCCTTTGGGAGAACCTTTTGGTGACGAGAGATAATTTTTCCAAGTTCCCGCAAATCTTTCTCCTGGAAGCTCTCTTGTATTTTCTCAATTCTTTATTGAAGTTGGTTAAAGCGGTTTTGTATGGTCCCAATTACCGATGTGTTTGGATTTGTTAAACATTTTTTTCAGAATGGCACGCATTTGTTCAAGTTGTGGATTCCACCATGGTATACGCCTTTTAATCACATTGAGATTCAATTTGCAATGTAATGGCTTTATTTACGTCTCCAATTGACTGTAGACATGAGGGCAGTGAGTCAGTCAGTCTTTATAGCGATATTTTATTGAACAGTTCTCCAGTTCGTGAGTTTCTTCATGTTCTAGTGTGGCCCTTTAAGATATTGCATCTGAAACATTCCAATCCTTGATAAAAGTATGAAGAAAGGGAGACGAGATGGTAAGGTCTAGCGCATCCTCTCTTACAGAATTGATAAAAGTGGGTTTGATACCCCTATTACACAGAAGCAATTTTTGTTAAAATGTAATTTGAAATTAACTCACCTCTTCTGTTGTTGTCGCTGCTACAATAGATGTTGTTGTAGCCGTTGGCATCACATCCAAGAACGAGATGCCGATAGCGGCGGTGGTACAGTTCGACCAGACCGTGTACAAGAACAGGAGGAATCGCATCTACCTCTCCGGGGAATTAGGCTGAAGCGCAAACGTATTCTTGCAATGCATTCCCCTGGGGTAGTTAGATCATCGATCCCACTAGATCTCTGTTGTTAAATCCTGGAATGCGAAGAAGCAGCCCCCGACTAAAATCGCCTCTTCTTGAATTCGTCCTAGGGTGATGTTCTCTCATGTGCATCCATTGTTAAAGGCACCAACCTAAAAAACTTGAGTGCAGCCATTATCGTTTGCACTATACGCGGGGTTTTGTATGCGGCTCGATTGTTATCGGCTCTCCTCCTTGGCCCCACGCTCGCAGGACAAGCTGCATTTTCTGCCGCTTGACTCCTCGGAAGTATTACAGCAATTCTTCTTTTGGGCCTATTCGCAGCAGCTGCTTCTTCTACTCGTATTAATTGGCTAGTTGAGGGGAGCTCACGTACTCTCACACCCTCAGCTGCAGCCGTATAAACAGTGTTGCCATATGGTCTCTTTGACAGACTACTGGCATTGGTTGTGGTGGAGGTAGCTGGAGATTTGTCTGAACTCTTTATAACGAGCCGTAGTTTACCGAAACGGTACACAAATGACCTTTTAGGTCGTTTAGCCGTTTCAACGCACTGTCATTTACAGCAAAAACCATGTGGACAAGATCTTTCTTCTCCACTCTTTGCAGGACTCTCCAGATTCTAGTGCTACGACCTGAGTTTTTTGCATCTAAGGACTAGCTAGGCCGAAACATTGCGGGAACTACCCCTTTATGTTGTATGGTTTCGGAAATGAATCGTCTTCTATTAACACCACGTTCAGACCGCATTTTTTCCTTGATTTTTGAGAAATTATGCCTCAGCCAATTTGGAGCAAACAAATACGACCTAGCCCTACCTAATTGTAGAGCTGTTAAAAGACGGCTTCACCTCTTCGACTCGATGCTAAATCGAAACATTGATAACTTCCCCTTGTATTTGAGCCATTTTTTCAAAAGTAAGGGGTTGGTATTGATGTCTTCTAACACGGCCCAGTAAATTGCTATATTGAAACTTGTCGACTGTAGCACTCCTGCACAGATTCTCTTTGCTTCCGACGTCGGGGGAGTGGGGTCATCAAATCGGGTTGCTCTAGATTCTGTGCCGTTGTTTTCGGTTTGGCAACGAAGGTTTTAGTTGAATGTAGCCGGCAGATTTTTGTGACATGTTCACAGAATTTGCGGCTACTTTTGTGCCAATGAATGGTATACATAACTCATTCGATTGCATGCTAATTGTGCCTTCACATAAAGTGCTTGAGTCTAAGTTGCTCAGAAGGCACATATTTCCTTCCTCGCTTCACATTTCAGCATGACAGTTTACAGCAGAAGTTCGTTCGACAGTTGCAGCTGCAGGGAGCACAGGTGCTAGAAGTTGATGCTTTTAAATTGGCATCAGTTGTAAGGAGTCAGTTGGCAGCGGAAGCATCCATGATGCAGGAGTGGATGGCAGTGGCACGCTCGCGGTTCCTCGGCTCTAGCTAGTCAGATTGGGTTGGTTCTTGCCACTACCCCGTGCATCGCAACTCAACTAACCTTTTTGTTTCGTGCCGAAATATCAAAAAAATCAAAAAAGGAACAAGGATATTTAAGAAGAAAGCTATGTTATTATGCGGACGGACTTAAAAGAGAGGAGGAGAGAAAGACGATAGAAAAGAGAGGAAAGAAAGAGCAAGATCACATCTGTGTGCCATGACCACTGTGCAAGACCAGGACTTTTGCGTTTAAAACTAACTAATCCTACACTAACTATTTAGGGTTTAAATACCGAACTTAATTTTAACGCATTATAACTAAACCTAAGCTAACTTAACCCTATGCACCCTGCACCGAATAATACGTCCCAGGGTCACACGATGACAGCTCGTCACGACCAGAAATAAGCCGGGTATTGTTGGCTGAGGATGGCCAACCCACCCTTATCGCACTTGAATGCGACCAATTGCTACCATTCTGGCCAAAACTGTGAATGGTTGCCCCTAAAATAAAATCCTCCCAGTCGCCACCTGTAGGAAAAGCTTCAAGAAGAGTCAGTTACGTCATTCCCGTTATGTCATCTTCGTTTGTGCGTCACAGTCGCCCCATCGAAGGACGGTCGGTACGCCCATCCACACACCACTTGCGCTAGCTTTACTCCATAATTAAAACAAAAAAAAAAAACGTTCTTCAAATCACTACAAAATCCATTATATGTAATTTATTTTGCTAAAAGAAATTCACAAAAAAAGGGACTTAATATTTTTTTTTGGATTTTATTCTATTTAACCTACTGTATCTTATAACTATTTTAATTCAAGCCAATAAAAAAAGGCTTATATATAGGACTCAACGATTTTAGCGGACCCTCGTAGTTCTGGCGCCAGGACTTGAAGAATCACTTGATGAAATTTATTAAAGGAAATATTTTTTTTTTAAATTCAAGAAAAAAACTTAACTTACAGCCTATCCTTACTCTAAGCAAAAAACAAATCTAGAACTTAACCTGTTTGGAAATAAAACTACTCTTATTCACTAAACTCCTTTTTTTTTATTTTTTTTTTATATATTGTATGTATATTGTATATAAATAAATATTGTAGAATAAGGCAAAACAAGTGCTTAGAACTAAAATAAATTAATCATCTAAGTCTGTCTCATCATTTTCATCGTTTTCATCATTTTCTTCGACATCACTGCGTTCCATTTGTTCTTTCTCCGTTTCAGGAACCAGCAGACCCAAAGTTTCCGAGCAGAATGGCTTGGTTTTTTTTACCTGGTTTTTTCGTGTGCTGCTTAGAAGTGAGTCAGACGTCTGTCTAATATGTCTCTAGTGCATGTGACTCTGTCAAATTTTCGGTAGAAGTAGCCTTTCCAGAGAGTTGCCCGATTTGCAAAATAGAGTGCGAAATCGCTGTTGCACCATGTATTAATATTTTACGTTTTATGGCCACTTGAAATTATTTCTACGATCACTTCGAAATGTATTCCCATCGCTAATGTTTCCGAATCCTGCTGTTGGTATGTCTACCAATAGGCCCATTTCTTCACGAAATGCCTTTTGGATGTTTTCTTTCCGATTGTTTACTGTTTTTTTGTCTTCAGCTAACCTTATTTGCCATTTCTTAATGGTAAGCTTGTACGATAGATGAAGCAAAGAGTCGAAGAATCTTATCCTTGCGTGGAGAATTGAAAGCCCGAACTTAAGGCTATCGGGATCAACTTCATTTCGTTTCGTCAAACCATTAAAGTCTTTGGAAGCCAGTCTAAAAATATAGCATCTCATAGTTAAAGATGTATTTGGAGCTGCATGCATTACGTATTTTGGTGTCCACCATTGTTGGTAAAAGTTTGTATGTAATATAAAAGGTATCGTTAATGGTAGGTATTTCTGCTCTGTTTAAATTCCTTGCCTGGTCCTCTATGTACTTAATTTCATTATTAGTGTCATCTTTAGTTTCCTACAAAATCTAAGAGAGGACGGCAAGGAATTTTACCACAAATTTTGTTTTGACCTTTAGTGGCTGATTGCAGACGTAATGGTACGAAAGAACTTTGATATATGTTTGCATCACTATCGAAATTATTTTCAAACTTCTGTTTATATCGCAGCCCTATTTTTGTGGGTGGCCGTGGCTCAAGTGGTAGTGTGTTGGCTTTCCAATCGGACGGTTCGGGGTTCAATACCAGCCGCAACCGAAAGACTTTTTTTCAGGCGACTAAAATGTTGTGAGATTAATGGTTGCCTAAATATAATATCAAGTCCAATTTACACTAGTAATTTAGTCTCCCCATTAAATGTTCGATGCCACCCATGGAGCGAAATAACCCCTGAGCCCAAAAATCTTTCTCTCTCTCTCTATCCAATTTTCCGAAAAACTTAACATGTGCTCCGGCGTTTTAAGAGTTGTAAGACCCTCTTGAGTGTTAAGTTCTTTTAAAAATAAAAAAAAAAATTACAATAAGTAGGAAATGGTTTCTAAAATTGGCTCCAAATACTTACACAGCCACAAAGATGTATGGTCAAGTGAGTCCTGCAATTTTACTTCTGCTTACTTCAGTCACTTAAACCTTTAGTTTTTCTTCGCTTGAGTCGGTCACTGGATCCTGCGAATTCTGTGTTTGTTCGAGCAGGTTTTCTTGCAATTCAAACGGCAGATTTAAGAGTGCTTCTTTTTTTAGGAATCGATCATGTTTGTAGTTTGCAGCTATCCATTTGTGCTTAAAGTCGTACTTAAAGTGGCTTAAGGCGTGTTAGTTCGCCAATTTCGGTATAAGGGCATTTTGTAAACTCTTTAACATTGTTTTCCAGAAACAACAACTTTTGGTCCATTGTTTTATCTGTACATTCTTGAATTATATCACATAGCTTGTTTTTAGTTATAATCTAAAACTTCCCCGGTCGAATCTTAAAATAAAAGAATATTTATCGAAAAAAACATGTAATATGAAATCCAGTGTCATTAAATTTAAATGTCTAGTAAACATAATGGCGGAATAAAGCGAAATTTCTTTTTATGTCATTCTCTTCAGAGAGGCCTCAATTTTATTTAAAGTGAAAATTAACCACTCGGAAGAACCTGGAATTCGTACAAAATCATCTTTGTTTGAATATTTTTAACACAAAAAAATAGTTTCCGGCATCCGGAAACGGGTTATAGGTCAAGTGGTGTCGGTTATCACAAAATTTTAAAAAAAAATCTAAGTCATGTACTTTTAAAATTATTGGCACTCAAAAAAATCTCGGAAAATCTGACACCCTGTGACGATCTTTCAAGTACTGTGACTGCAAATTTTTACTTTTCTTCGATTTTTTTGTTGTCACGTAACCCTGAGTAACTCTTCTGTAAATTACCGTTCAAAATTGAAACATAACTATATCGGTTTTAACTAAAATATTGCTTTTTGTTCCATCCATGTATCTGAAAATCATTAATCACCTAACTTGAACTGACTATACTGACAAAAAAATGTACTGTGCATTTTGGCAAGTAACTTGAAAAGATGGCGTATTTAGTCTGGATTCCAAAATGGTATGGCACTTGCTAGACTAGCGCTTAATTGAGGACAAAAAAAATATTTTGTTAAAGAAACCCGATTCATAGTTAATTTTTTTTAATAAGTTAAAATGAGTACCAAGTGTGAGCGAGAGAGACAGTGACGCTGTGATTAAGACCGATAAATACGCCATTTCGACTAGTGTAAGTGAAACAGATGGAGATGCCACCCTTGTCAAGCAGTGACGAATAGGCACATCGTGCAATAATGCAGTACGTTACGCTCCTTCGCTTACAGCGCATTTTTCTATATTCGTGTTGATTTCCTGCTTCATTTCGGAATGCTTCATTGCATTCCGACTTTGATTTGCTATCTGACCGTTTCTGTCGAACCTGGATTTCTTCTGGACTAGTGTTGATGAAAGATTTGCAGCCACAGTACTTGAAAGATCGTCACAGGGTGTCAGATTTCTCGAATTTGTTTTTGAGTGCCAATAATTTTAAAAGTACATGACATAGATTTTTTATTATAATTTTGTGATAACCGACACCACTTGACCTATCACCCGTTTCCTTCTCGACGTTGATTTTTGTGACACCCAGTTTAACTTTTTTTTCAATAAATTTTTTTTTTTTGTCACTTGCTACTGTCACTGTTTCCACTGTTTCATTTCATTTTATTGTTAAATATGTTTTTTTTTTATATGAATTTTTGTTTTGCCGGGGAGCACTTCTTGAAGGCGATGTAGCTTTATATGGACGTGTGTTTATGTGGGGAAATTGTATTTCGCACTACCATTTTTTTCTTGGAGTTCGTACAAAACAAGGAAGGTCTTTTCGCCCACCAGCCTATTTGTGGGTTGTCCTTATTGCACCAGGCAAAAAAAATTGCAGCGCGTAGGTGTAATGAGGGGGTAGGATGGGGGCAGTCCAAATAACTTCTTTTTTTTTCCTTGTACCGCGGCAGTCACATGCGTTGTTTTGTTTTGCTTCTTTTGTTTTGCCCGGAGAGAATTTCACGTCGGCAAAATTCGTTTTTTTTTTTTCGTTTAAAAACGTCGGCACACGGTAGTTATAGAAAAAGAAGGAATCTGTCCCGTATATGCGGAGCGGGAATTTGTACGCTCCGTCTAAATTCCTTTTTTTTATCGTATTTTGTTACTTTAATTACAATACCCGAACTCTAAGCAACCTTGTTGCTCTATTATCAGACTTCGACTGTCCCAACTTCAACTCAAACAAAAAGGAGAAAAAAAAGTCCCATTCAATACGACCTTGCCGCTATGTCCCCAGACATACCAAAAAAAACCCGATTTCGTGTGCTGATTTGATCAGATGATCGAAACCCGCAAAGGCCATTGACCTGCCTAAATGGTCCCATTATCTTAAAAGT
The DNA here is from genome assembly GCA_963966105.1 of Volucella zonaria. Lineage (NCBI taxonomy): Eukaryota > Metazoa > Arthropoda > Insecta > Diptera > Syrphidae > Volucella > Volucella zonaria. The sequence goes on along the minus strand of OZ014530.1, from coordinate 146,034,677 downwards.
CCCAGTTCTTGTTTCCACTTTCGCTTCTCACCTCTTTCGTTTCCTATCTCGTTTCTTACCTCTTTCGTTTTCTACTCTTAAAATCTATTTCGCAAAAATAGGTTCCTGCCTTAATTAGGTTCTTTATCACAGTACACAACCTACATATAAACATTCATATCTAAATTACTCCCACACGATCTGTAGCCTTAGCAAAGCTTTCCACCTCTTCCACCAGAATTCGAACTATCCAACACTCTCTAGGACAACAGAGACAAACTCACCATACAGTCAAGAGCACAGTGAGAGAGGGAGCCTATGAAGAAGGTGGAATGAGGGAATTCGTAAATAGAGGGATTGAGAGAGTCAGGTTTTATCGTGTGTTGGGAAAGAGAAATTAGTGGGTCAAATTAATATATTGGGAGCGGAAAAGGTCTGTTTCTGAAAAGGGGTAAAATTACTTGATTTGGTACAGTGAGGGAGCACAAATAGAACACCAGAATTAAATATATTTATTTCTTTGGTTGAAAGGCTGACGCTGCACAGTCTTTAAAGTTATAACTTTTGTTGGATCAATTTTATTTCCCACGAGTAATCGTGATAGGAAGGCCGCCCAACAGCGGAGTCTGTTTTGCTGAGAGGTAGGCTAGGAATTTAAACCGGAGGTAGCCCGGTTTGCGAAGTTCGCAAACAAGGGGCTTAGCACCCTCTTAGCCATGCATCCCTCAGCGCTTGCTATTACACCTTAGAGTTAGAGTTTTTTAAGCAATCGACAATATCACGTCAATTCATTAGCCGTGAAATAACTTGAAATATCGTCACAGGGTATCAGATTTCTCAATTTTTTTTGAGAACCAATAATTTTAAAAGTACATGACTTACATTTTTTTTTTAATTTTGGGATAACCGACACCACTTGATCTATCACCCGTTTCCGGCTTGACGTTGATTTTTGGGACACGCTGTATAAGAGTAAATTCCGCTATAGCTCACTATGATGGTATAATTCCGGATAAAGGAGGAGAGTTTACGGTGACGGATGTATCATCCTAACACCTAGCACTTAGAGGTATAACTGAGCCACCCAGTCTTAGGGGACAAACCATAAACGAATAGATCAAACAGTTGCAGATTCAGGTTCGGTCAATGGCAATTGCCAATTATGAATAGAATACAACATCGTCCATGTGACCACCACGACTTTTGTTGCAAGCGAACATCCGAAGGTCAAAATTATCGATGACTTTTTGAAGGATAATTGGATCAATGACCGCAATTTCAGTTTGGATGTTATGTTTGAAATCCTGAATGGTCGATGGGTTATTGGGTCTTACTCTTGAAATAACTGAACAGGAAGAAGTCTAAAGGTGTCAAATCGCATGATCTTCACGATCTTCAAATTTCGCAGGCAATACAATAATTGAATGATGGTTTGTGTTGGCGCTAGCACCATTCAGTTGAAACCAGAGATCGTATAGACCCAATTCATTCAATTTTGGAAAAAAAGTGAGGCACAATTGTTGGCTTCGGCGACGAATTGAGGTGTCTGGCTGGTTTTGAACACTTTCGCTCACTGTGGTGATGTTGTGGCATGTACGTCCTGGGCGAACATGCTGATATGGTGTTTGTCCCGGTACCGAACCAGTTTCTTCAAAACACTTCACCATTGCACGAATTCCGGACTCACTAGGGCGATTATGTTGACCGAAAAATCCATGAATTTTGCGAAATATTATTTTTACAGGTCGCCCATTTTGAATATAATTGAATAACAAAAATGCATTGTTGCGTGGTAAACGACTTCGTGACTAAAATTGCTAAAAATTTTATGACAGCCAGCATCCACACCATCTGTTGACTCAACCTTTAGGATTCAAGCAAATAAACGAGAGGGTAAGTACATTAAAATTAAAAGGAAAGTTTAACAACATCACATTGATATCAGCGTATGCACCAACTGAAGACAATGAAGGAAAAAGGTGAATTCTACGACAATCTTGAGAAAATATGCGAACAAATACGATATAACAATCTTTGTAGGCAAATTCAGTGCAAAAATAGGATAGGAAGATTTCGTGGAAAGTTTAGCTGGGCAACACCCCCTACACACCAACAATAACGGAACCAGATTATGTGAATTGTCAGAGGAAGATAGTGTACAGATCAGAAGGCACATGGAAAATACCATTATTAAGAGGGTTGTTTTTTTTTTTTTTTTGAAAATTACTTAACACTCAAGTGGGTATGAATACACTTATAGGGCCTCAACATGTGTTAAGTTTTTTTTAAAATGGGATAGAGAGAGAAAGAAAGATGTTTGGGCACAGTGGTCAACGAGCCCATGGATCCATGTTGATTTCTAGTCAACTACTCATCCTATTTGCTTTTTATTAACTGAAAAAATCAATGTCTATTGGGCGAATTTGGGATTTGAACACCGAACCTTCCGATTTCGAAGCTAGCCCACTAGCACTTGAGCCACGGCAATCCATCAAATAGGTTTTGTTATCGTAGACGCACACAGGTTACAACGATAATAGATGTAAAAACCTGCAGAGGAGCGAACTGTGACAATGGCAACTACTTACCTAGGAAACAATGAACGCGAAACATAGAATGGTTCGATCAAGAATATATGACTGACTAATTTAATCCAAAAATTAATATATGCTGAACGATCAAGTGATTAGATCGTCAACCGGAGGATCTCTGTTAACTCCTGCTTATCAGGATAGGAAAATCCTGGTCGATGCGTTGACCGATTGTCAACGGTTGCGAAAAAATGCAAAGTATGAAGTATGTGTATTGCACGACGAAATCCATGTTACTTTTGGGAACCAACACCGAAGAAGTGAAGAAATTAGCAAACTGTTGCGAACGACAATTTAAACGGGCAAAGTCACCCCTAAGGTCTATAATACAAAAGCGCTTTTTATTTTATTGTTGCGATGGTATTTACACAAATTTTGTCTACAGTTTTTTCACATGAAATTTACAGCGAATTCAACAATTATAAATATATGGCGACTGGTATACAAAGATCGCCAGAATTGAATATGAGCAACATATTAGTTCATAAAAATAAATTTTTGGTATACGTAATTAATTTATGTATAGTGTTTTGTATTTACATATATATGTGTCAAGATGATAATGGTGACGACATTCCGCCCCATTTGAAAGAACTTCCTTTCAAGAGGAAATCGGTGCCAATTTGCGAATAGGCTGTCTAAATTCTCCTCGTGACGTTTTTACATCGGCGACTCTGATTTAATAAGCAATGTGCTGGTGTAAATGCTTCATAGTAGTTGGGATCTGTTAACATCGGGGTTATTGGTCTTGAGTTCATAATGGCTTTGATTTCCACCAACGCTGTTATTAATTATTTAAATGTCAGCTTAGCACGTCCCAAGCTTCGGTAAGAATGACCCTTTGTTACTTTTACGGCTGCTTCCCAAATCCCACCGAAGTAGGATGCCCTGAGGGGTATAAAATGAAAATTTATTTTAGCATTAGTACAAAAGTTTACAATCGATTGGCTTTTTTAAACAACATATTCCGCAGATTTAAAAGTTTTAAGTGCGCACAAACGAAATTGGTTGCGTTATCGCAATGGATGTCTCTAGGGAGACCTCGACGACCTATCATCTTTTTTAAAGCACCTATGAAAGCACGTCTGCGGAGAGATCTGAAATCGCTTCCAAGTGGACTGCTTTCGACGAAAAACGAACAAAGAGTGCAATATGTCATAGCTTTTATAAAGCACCTTGCCACGAATTTAGGAATAAGTGTATATATGTAGGTCCACAGAAAACTGCTCTACAGTAGATGAAAGGACGTGATGGAGTCAATCTTGCAGTAGGCAGATTTCCTATTACCTGCTCGAATAATTTTGGTCGATGTCTGACACAGTGTGGACACTGTCGAACTGTTTGACCTGCCAGCTCCCTAACGCTGATTATCCGAAATCTTTGTCTCGTTAGTGCGACAAGCGACTTTGGACCAGCATGATAGTTTGATATGTGCAAATGTCGAATAAGGTGTCTAGTAAAACTAGAGTTCTTGGGAAGTAAGAATGGATGTTTACATTCTTCTGGAATGTTGACGTGCTTTAATCGACCTCCCACAATCTATAAAAGAAGACCATTTTCCTCCTGGATAAAAGGGTTCAACCATTTTATGGATTCCATGAGCTTCACGTTCCTACTTATTGCCCTGATTTCTTCTGTGAAATATTTCATTTGAGTTAGGTGAATTATTCTCTGCAGAGCGCTGTCCAAGTTCTCGATTGTAAGATGTTCATTTAGAAGAGATGTTGGATGTCTTAACCCGTTTAGAAACCATTTAACATAGGCTATGACTCGTAGAGTTTTCGTGTATGAACTAAATCTATCTATGATTTCCAGCAGGTAGTTTTCGTCGCAATTTTGACAGACTAAAACTATTTTCCTCATTTCTAATACTGATTCTTCCAGTGAAATTAATGTCCAGAAAGCGGATGGCCATTTTTTCTTTTTTTGCTCAAGGCAGGCTGGTCCCTTAAACCAGATCGAATTCTTCAGTTCCATTACGGTGCACCCGCGAGAAACCACGTCTGCTGGATTGTCGTGTGTTGGTACATGTTTTCATATGTTTTGTTTCGTTTTCTCCAGTGCAAAACAATCGCAGAATCTGTCCAAAAGTAAGCTTTACTTCTACTGTTCCAGAAGCATCGATCGTTCTTAGATAGATGCAGCAGCCATATACTTTTATGGAGGCTTCTGCAAATCCGTGTATTTGGTAGCCTTTTATTCCTTCCATTAAGACATAACAAGGAAGAGCAATGTTGAGGATTGACGCATCCCAGTCCAGTTTCTCTATCCATAGTTTTTGTAGGATGATTTTTGCTTGTATTATAATGGGGCTTAGCAACCTCAATGGGTAAAAAGTGACGACGACTAAGAGAGAATAGATCTCTTTGCATATTTGGTGTAGGTCCAATTAGGCTTGTACGTAAAACTGAATTCATCGGACGTGGGATTCCAAGCGATCCCTAACGTATTTATTAGACTTGATTCAGTCAATTGAATCTCTTTCTTCTCAGCTTTCTCTGCGAAAGAAGGATGGTTACTGTTGCATTTGACCAGTTCACACCCAGCTGAATACAATATTTCTAATACTTCTTTTCGTTTTTGTGCTAGAGTCTCTAAATCGTCTGCTTCAGTCAGCATGTCATCTATGTAAGAATCAGACGTTAGAACTGAAGCACCTAGGCTCGAGTGTTCTTTATGTTTCTCTGCTAGGTATAGTAATGTAGGCAATGGATTGCCAAAAACGGCGCAGACGATGTGCCATAAGATTTAGTTGGTATGTTTGTACGGGAGTTTTTCACTTTCTCTCCATAAGATAGACTGTAGTCTCCTATGCAATGGATGTACTAATACCTGTCGATACATCTTGACGATGTCTGCGGTAAGAGCGAATCGATGAAAACGGAAACGCAGCAAAATAATTAAAAGTTCATTGTAGAACTGACCATGAGGATTTCGTTTAGGGAAATTTGCGACGAAGTGCACGTTAGTGCGCTATCAGGTTTAATTACGCACTTATGTGGTAAATAGTAATGTGGTATTCCAAGATTTTGTTCTGTTACGAGTGACATGTGACCTAACAATGCGTATTCTTTCATGAAGTCGCTGTACTGTTGTTTCAAAGATATGTCCTTAGACAACCTACGCTCAAGCGATAAGAATCTTCTGAACGCGATGTCGTATGAAACTCCAAGACAATTAGAATCTTTTTTAAGAGGTAGTTGAACCATTAGCCCACCACTAGGTTGAACTTCGATGATGTCCTTGAAATGCGCTTCATATTCCTTTTGCTCTTATGACCACTTTGACCTATGCTCCTGAATTCCAGTTCCCAGAACCTTTCGACATACTAATCAAGCGAATCCTCTTTTGCCTTGATGTAGCACAATTTTTTCTTATTGTGATATTGGGATTTGTATCTTCCTGACACAATCCAACCTAACCTTGTTTTTTGCAACGATGGTAGTCCCGCGCCAAGTTTAATCTGACCTTCTAGCAACAAATCGAAGAATGTTTCCACACCTAACAAGAAATCGATTCGAGAAGGTTGATGGAAGGATTCACCTGCGAGTTCTAGATTCCCAGGAAGATTAAAACCAGCGATGCTAAGCGTTGCTTCCGGCTGATACCCACTGATCGATGGAGTAACTAAAAATTCCAAGGAAATTTCAAAGTTGTTGTATCTGGAGCGAATGGTTGATTGAGTTTGATATTTTATTTTTCTTTCAGATTCTCCTATTCCTACGATGTCGACAATTTTCCTTTGTGTTTTGAGACAAAGTGATCGTGCGAATTTCTCATTTATGGAATTAACCTGAGAACCGGAATCAAGCAGCACCCTATCGAATTGAAAACCTCCCGATGAGTCCTTGATGAGAACCAGAGCTGTTGCCAAAATAATTTATTCTTCAGGAGCTCGATGTCTCTCAGATGCGGAATGCACTGCAGCCATGGTGGATGGTTCAATTCCAGTTCTAGATATGGTTGTTGGTTGAGATCTATACAAAAGACCATGATGGGATTGCCTGCAATTCTTACACCTATGTAACAAGGACGACTTGGAAGTGCTATGCGCCTTTCCTCGACAATTCAAGCAAAGCCCTGCAAATCTCTTTGTAGTTGAAAATCTGTCCATTACCATTGAATGATTATTCTTTTAACAAAAGATACAACATCGTTGATTGACAGACAATGAAGTCTGAGGCCGTTGGTTGAAAGAAGATAACTCTGGTTTGTTTGACGACTGCTGGTTACACTCTAATCGAAGCTGCTTGCTATTCGTGGCTTCGAAATATTGAAATATTTGTTGAGGACTTTTGCACACTCGTTCCATTCAGGTAACTTCTGGTAGTCCAGCTGTTCATCCTACTTTGGCTTTGCTTCCAGATCAACCTTAGACATTGCAATATGTATCACTTATGTAATGCCACGCCTAGCTTAAAACCAACGTTCATCGGAACCTCTCTTTCTATCCTCCCTGACTTTCCTTCGCTCGCGCAATGTGCAAACATTTTAAGCGTACTTAAATCTCTTGAGCGCCCGCAAATTATAAAAAAAAATCACGATTGCATTACATATATTCTCGAACGATCCTATTGAAAGTAGTGAGGTGAACAACGTTCCTTTAGTCTTAAGAGTGCTTTTCCTCTGTAACTTGAAAGGCTTTAACGGTGCCAAGAGCTTGACCACACAGACATGCCAACAGATAATTATATTTTTCGATTTTTGTCAGACTCGAATCATTATTCACAAGAATATTGAACGAATTTATGGGATTCTTATAGTCTGAGTACCTTCCACTAAACCTGGGCAAACGTTGTTTAGGAAAATGACTAATTGAATGCGGAATAGCTAATGTCATACCTGCAGCACTACTTCACCTTCCAGTTCCTAAAAGCGTGAGAATTTTTGTTTTTGTTGTGACGCACAACTCTTTTAGTTCACTGCGATAGGTGACGGAGGGCACTAAAGCGTGTATTTTAGTCTGGTATACTAGAATTTGTTTGAAGTAGGACTCCAAAATTCCTAGACGACACTCAAGTGCAGTTGATGTTAATTTATTTGCATTGCTTCACTAAATTCTTTATCCTGGATATGCTTCCTTTAGTAGAAGCCCGTTGCTATTTAAATTCCTCAATGGTCTGTTCATTTGTCATCTTAACCAGCAAACACGAAATTAAATAAGGAAAATATTCTCAAACAGTAGAACTAAATTATTGCAATAAATGACTTTGGGCCTTACTAACAACGAATCGTTAATCATGACTTAAAAAAAGTAAATATTAATACAGACTTAAGTCGAAAGTGTACTAATAATAGTTTAATAGTCAGCTCTTACTTAAACTTGACTATTTCAAAAAGTCTACTACATTTTTATTGAAACTACTACATAACATTACTTTGACATTTCATATTCACTTTGAATTTGGTGTTTCTTGGAAGTGGCGCGAAAAATAAAAATTTAAAAAAGCCGAAGTAAACAAAATCAGCTGAAAAACTGTGATGCCACTGTACTGAAGTTAATAGGGTATAATTTTTTCTTCGTAAATGAAAACTGAATTCCATAAGAATTCTTCTTAAAACTCGAATATTATATTATTTTCATAAATTAATAACTTTGGAGTATTTAGTAATTTATTGATTAAATGAAACATTTACGAAAAACAGCAACATACCAAATTAAACTGTAAAGTATTTCAATAATGAAGGAAAAGGAATTTTCAAAACGACTGAAAATGAAATAGTATTTATACGATTTCAACTTATTCAACTAGTATTTTACGGATAATTTAATTATTTAAGATACCAAGTCTAATTCTTATAAGCAGAAATCAGCTAAAATAAATTAGTAAATTGGCATCACTCTGTTCTTCAATGTCATGTTTAAAAATTTCGACATGGCTTCGTCTACATTAAAATTTAACTCCATACTAACACTAAAACCCACTTTAAATTCGTTATTAGTACAAACATTTTTGAAAGTGTGGAGATTATACTTAAGCTGTATACTAAATTTGGTTGTTAGTAAGGTCCTTTATGTATTTAAATAAATTTTTTTTTTTGTAAACAGAAGCGAAAAAACTAAAGCTGGCACACCTATTCCATTTTATTTGTCTCAATGCGAACAATGGTTACTCCTGCGATGGCCAAAATATCTAATTCAGCAATTATTTTAACGAATTGTGGTGAGAACAAAGAGATAACATGCATACATTTCAATTTTGAAATACGAAATGTTAATCCAAAAAGTAATGCTATAAAACTACATGCAAGTTGATTATAATTTATCATGCAATGGCGAAAATGGCATAAGAAATCTAATCCAAAAAGCTTTCCTTCAGTGCAATGATCATGCAGCAATCTATCCCCAGACGACGACGAAAATTCCGATAAACGATGATATACAGGCGAAATGTAGATCGATGCACTGAAATGAAGCGTGCGATAATGAGCTGTGGATTGGATTTGTACAGCTTGCAAACGTACGGGATGCGAATGAGCGAACGAGTGAATACGACGCAAAAATGCAATAGCGTGGCGGGTGTAATCGAAATTCGGGCGAAAGCTTTACGAAATTATATGTTTAACTGCAAAGGTCTCATTTGTGGACTTTAGCGAATTATTACCACTGATAGCATCAATAATGAATCCACAGAATGGCTATAACAGACTACCACATTTTTCATCTGTATATCGGAGACTTAAATAAGTCACTTGGATTTGCGGAAATCAAATATATCGTCAAATGAAAAATTTGTATTTAAATTTCATGCAGCATGCAAATCTACGTTATGTCGAATGTGCGTTTGTACTACGTAACTGATTTCCAATTTTTTGTTTGGCGAGATCAATTACGCATATTTGAATAATTCGACTATTTTAGTCGGACGTACCTGGGTGGGAGATGTTATACTTATCTCCCATGTTATTTACTTGTTGATCAGCAACGTGGTCTTTCTCTTGTATATTCTCTTGCGAATTTTTCCGAAAGCGCGACACGATTTATCGATAGATGGGAATGTTTTGCACCTTGCAATTTCAGTTTTTAAAGTCACTGCGGTGCACTGAGTCATTTGCACAGCTATTGCACGTGAAAGGTTTTTAATTTAAAGAGTCAATGGGACATGGATTGTCACTTAAATCACGTTGGGCGCCAAAAGGGAAAGATCAAGGGATTGGATCGTCAACCGGGGGATTTCTATTAACTCCTGATTATCAGGATAGGGAGGTCCTGGTTGATGCATTGACCGATTATCAGCGGTTGTGAAAAAATGCAAAGTATGAAGTATGTATGTTGCATGACGAAATTTATGTTAAGTTTGGAAACCAACAACAAAGAAATGAAGAAATTAGCAAACTGTTGCGAACGACAAATTAAACGAGAAAAGTTTCCCCTAAGGGAATAAAAGAGAGCTTTTCATTTTATTGTTGCGGTGGTTTTTATACAAATTTTGGTTACAGTTTTTTCACATAGTACTAGTGCGTTATTTGTTAACGTTTGAAACTAACAGCGAGTTCAACAATTATAAAAATATGGCGACTGGTATACAAAGAGCGCCAGATTTGAATATGAGCAACATATTAGTTAGCAAATAAATTTTTGGTATACATAATTCATTTATGTCGAGCTGACCATCGACAAGTGCACACGCATAAGTGCACTGTGAAATTCGCTCCTCGCGTGGAAAAAAGAAAAAAAAAAAGCTAAGTTCACTGTGCGGGCAAAAACAAAAACAAAACAACAACAATAAGGCGCGAGTGTAGTGAAATCGTTATCCACAGTGCGACACAGTGCGGGCATTCCTACCTTCCTGCCCCTAGTCATACTGTTGCTTGCACTCGGTCACTGCCGTTGCTGTATTACATTCTCATACAGCGCGTGCAGTGAGTGAGTACCGATGGATAGCGGGCTGTGGGTATGAATTTTGTTGGTGTGCTGTTTCGTATTGTTGTAAGGGCATAACATCTACAACAATTTGATTCGGTAAACCAACTCTGAATTTGTACTTCACATCTGCGCTTAGCAACGTCGGTGTTTGTGTTTTTTGTATTTGTCTTTCATTATAATGACTCGGGAATTCAGAGTGGATATTGCCAACATACTATACGCGGGCTAAAAAGTAATCACTTTTCTGCGTACGTCCACGTCTGCAAATACAGACCAGCTATTTTGGCACTTAGTGAAACACAGGTAGATCCCCACCCACACTTCTCAGATCACTCTGATCTGAAGCTACCTGGCTACGAACTAGTGCCATTATTCTTCTCTCAGCGCGGTCTCGCCATTTACGTGCGTAGTGAGGTAGCTTACCAAACTCCACCACAACGTAGTCCCTGTTCCAACACGGAATTCAATTTTGTGTAATTAAAATTCCATATCGGTAAGCAAATTATTCACTACTGCTTTATTTACAGAAGCCTTAAACTGGACAGCAATTCGACTTTTAATGATCTCAGCTTGTAAATGAGCCTGCACGAATACCAGACTTTGATAGGCATACCGCCAACACCCTGGACTTGTTTTTAAATTCTCACCCTGATAAGTACACCGTTGATGTTCTCTAGGCTCGTCGACCATTGTATCATATCTAATTTCTAATTACACCGACTCGACTAATTTCTCGTACACCGACCACACAGTTAGAGAAAAGATTCCTAAAAGAACCGTATGGCAATACGAGAAAGCCAACTGGAGCGGTCTTAACAGCTTCTTTAGGAATTTTAACTTAAATCAATAAAAATAATAAAATATATATATAATAATAATAATAATAAAAGATTATAATAATTCCCTTCAAAAAAAAAAAAAATACGTCACTACAAAATTTATTATATACATCTCATAATGTACGAGTATTATAAGATGTTGAGATATATTGAGAGCTTTCTAATGAGTGGTGAGCGATTTTCGTGAGATGAAAACTAACGAAGTTTAACCCAGCAAGGCGGGTAATCTAATATATAAAAATCAATGTTTGTTTTTTTGCTCGTATTTTATACGCTGCCATACATCAGAGTCAAAAGACCAACATACGCACGTACATCAGAGTCAAAAGTCCAACATACAGTGAGAATTGAAATAGAACATTCACGAGCAACCCGATTTCGACGAACAATACATGTTGATTTGAACCTTGCTGCATTTCAATATGATGTTAATTACGATTACAGCATGCATCCCGCAATGCCCAAGGCAAATACATGCATATGCACAAGATGACATCACATTTGTCTGTTTTTATGGAATCATCGACATATATATATGCAATCCAGCATGGGACGTGATATTGCCCTGTCAGGTTCCATCCGTCGACGCGATTTGACTGGACGAATATTCAAACAAAAAAAAACGAAATTGATGGACTTCATTGTGAAGAATCACATTTATGTTGAAACTGGCTGCTAGGTGTATTCGATTGAATGGCAGAAGAGAGGAATTCCACACGCTTATATTATTATTTGGCTCATCATATTCATTTGTACAGAAATTCCTAATCTTGAGGAGGATTCACTGATGTACGATATTGTGACGAAAAACATGGTGTATGGGTCATGCGGACCAATCAATCCACAAACTCCTTGCATGGTAGATAAAAAATGCAAGAGATCCCAGAGACTTAGTTGATGAAACACGCACTGGTGGTGATGGATACCTAGAATACAGACCCCGAAAACCAGATGATGGAGGTCATACAACAATAATGAAAATGCAAAATGTTGATGTTGAAATCGACAACAGATGGATTGTGCTGTATTCTCGTTTATTATCGAGAATATTTAAAGCTTATCTCAAGGTCGGTTATTATCATTCCGTCAAGTCCATCAAGTATAGATGAAAATACGTCAACAGTGGCAGTGGTCAGTATTGAAAGACATTATGCGCGCAACGATGAAGTGAGTCGATTTCAAACAGGTCAACAGCAACGAGGCTGTTTGTCGTATTTTGAGTTTCCCAATTCACATTGTTCATCTCAGTGTTCATCTTGAAAATGTACACGGCAGACACTGCCCGAAATTTTGCCGCACACAGCACTTACAGCATTTTTTGCGCTGCGTGAAGAAGATGAATTTGCCAAGATATTATTGTATGCAGAAGTTCCACAGTACTATACATAGAATGCTACATCCAAGAAATTCCTACGACGTAAGCAAGGCATGCATGTTGAAGGCTATCAAAATCTGTATTCATCTGACGCATTGGGCCGTATTTACACAGTACATCCAAATATTGCCGAGTGTTATTATTCGAGAATACTATTGGTTAAAGCCAAAGGTCCTACTTGATTTGCAAATCTGGGAAAGGCGTAGAATGCCAGATGTAGAAAGAAGCTTGCCAAAAGTTTCATCTACTCGAAAATGACCATCACAGGGAAACAACATTGACGGACGCATGTGCAAGCTGTCATTTGCGACAAATTTGAATATTGTTAATCATTTTGACCACATGCTCGCTATCAAACGCAAAAGATTTGTGGGAAAAAATCAGAGACGACTTGAGCAAGGTCATTTTGCAACGTGTCCGTATGTCGAAGACATATGCTTAGCCATCAATAGCAAAGCACCCATTCAACTTGGAATGATTGTGCCATAATGTTCTGCACTTCACCTTAATGATATCGATTTAGTGAAAGAACAGCAGTACAATGATAATGATTTGTGCGGACCAAAAATTGGGCTACCTCGCAATCACAAATAGCAGAGATTGTCCGTTCTACCTTGATGCGCCTAACGGCATTGGAGAAACGTTCCTAATCAGTTGGCTCAGATTCGATTTTAAAATAGAATCGCTTTGACTCTTGCTTCATCAAGCATTGCGGCTACATTATTAGATGGTGGACGTACAGCGCATTCGGCGCTCAAATTAGCACTGAATATGCATTTCTCTGAAGCTCTAACATGTAACATTTCAAAAAAATCTGGCATGGCTAAAATTCTGCAAATTTGCAAAGTCATTGTTTGGGACGAATGCACCATGGCATGTAATTCCAAGCATTCCCATCATTTCCACAGACATTCCATTTGATTTCAAACGACTGCAGTTCCCAATTCGACTTGCATTCTCAATGACAATCAACAAGGCACAAGGTCAATCACTTCGAGTGTGCGGATTGAATCTAGAAAATCCTGTTTCCACATAGCACATGTATGCGTGCTATTACACGAATTTAATTTTTCTATTTGAGAGGCGCCCGCTATTACATGTTGACTTTTTACGAAGAATCAAATTTGACATTTCTTAGTTTAATTTTGACATTTTTGTGTTAAAATTGGTTGGGTGATTTGTTGAATTATAGTTTTTGCTTAGCAACTTATTGTTTTATATTTATTAATTTTAAAAATGAGCAAGAATTTCCTTTCCTCCTTATTGGATTGTGCACCGCGACAGCGGTGGAGCATCCGCAAGGATGTCTCCGAGGAGTGGGAACAAAAAAAAAAATTAATGTGAATTAAGCCTTGGAGATTTGACAGAGGTTTACATAGTTCATATAACTTTTTAACCAAGGAGCTGCAGCTGAGGAGACAAATTTTTAATTATTGTTGTCTCTTATAGAAAGTGAAATTGAAAAAAGACTGTAATGAGGAATGTGATTTCACCAGCGGAAAAATTAGCAGCAATATTAAGATTCCTTGCTACAGGTGAATATTATAGAAATTCAGATTACTAAACTAGGACGTCGAAGCCGTTTTTAACCAAAGCTGGACAAATTTAAGCAAAAAATATTTAAAGGCAAGCGTGTTAACTTTTTCATAATCTCATTAATTTATTACTGCGTAAGGTATTTACATAAAATTTTTATCATTGAAAACACCTTCCATTAAGTGTGCAATGAGATCAGGAGTGAAACCACTCCTTGCACCATCAGAACTTACAGAAGTGGGTCGTACAGTGTGTATTTTGGCGGTCTCCTGATGTTCTAGGAATGTTTTTGTAATTTGAAGCCGAAAAATTTAAGTCTTGGAGAGATGATTATGATGATGACATTAATGTTTGAGGGTGATATCGACGGCGTGTTTTCATGTTGATGTTGATGTTCAGTTCTTTTTCTTTTTTCCAAATCTTATTGGAATGGCTTTTCTTTTTATATCCTCGTCCTTAAGTTGGTCTGTTTCATACCCTACTTGGTTGCTCAGCCATGCAAAGGATGATTTTGTTGAAACTTTCTGCTCTAAAAGTCGAGAAATATTTTGTAGTCTCTTGCTGCTGGTGAATGTGATGTAAAGTTGGTTTATCCAAAAAACGACTTACTACTCCCACTGCATACGAAATGTCTGCCCTTGTTGCAATAGCCAGATACATTATAGACTACCCATAGCTTCGCAAGAAGGGAATTTCATTGCTGACTCCAAATTTTCTTTTAAAACTGATGGCTTGTTTCCAAGCTTACTGGGTGTGGAAACTAAGTTTGACCGCATCATGTTGAACTTCTGAAGAATACATTCGACATAATTCGGTTGACAAACAAATAATGTTTCATCATCTTTACGAAATATTTAAAGTCCCAGATAGTAGCTCGCTGCGTCGACTTTCACTTCAACATGTTGATTTAATTGACTTATAATATCTTCCACATCACAAATATTTTTGACAGCAATTAAACCATCATCTATGTAAAGCGCAAGATAGGTTCTTTTCTCCGCGCGCTGTAGTACAAAAACGGATGGATCAGCTTTGCAAACTTGAAACTTAAAAGTTGTAAGCAACTTCGTGAAGGCAGAATTCCAACACCGAGAGGCTTGTTTCAAGCTATACAAACTTTTAATGAGCTTACAAACTCTACCACATCCATCGTTGTACCCTTGAGGTTGATTCATAAAGACTTCTTCTTGTAAAACGCCATAGAGGAACGCAGTCTTTACATCAAATTGGTAAAGAACCAAATTCTTGCTTGCTGCTATAGCAAAAATTGTGCCAATCGACGTGAATTTCGCTACTGGGCTGAAGGTTTCCTCATAATCAATACCATGTTGTTGATTGAAGCCTTTTGCAACAAGGCGTGCTTTGTATCGCTCGATAGTATTATCTGGTGATAGTTTAGCTTTATAAACCCATCTGCTGTTAATGGTCTTACAATTCAGCGGTGGGTCAACGAGATTCCGTGTCCCATTTGTTTGATAAGCTTCCATTCCATCGTCGATAGCCTTTTTCCTGTTATCAGCTTCATCTGACTCTAATGCTTCTTTGTATGTTGCTGGCTCAAAACTACTGCAAGCGAAAGCATGACGAAGAATACATACCCGAACTTGTTTTTTTGCTACTTTGGGACTGACTTCGAAGTTTGCTTCGATAGTTGGTCGATGCCATGGATCCAATTTTTATTATTTTTTTTTTTTTTTCAAGGGAACGATACAAATTTATTTGATTTAACGCCGGGGTACTAGGCCCATACCAGGCGTTTTGTCAACAGCACGCGGAGTACCGAGTTCCCATGTGGTCACCCATCTACGTACTTACCGCGCCCAACACTGCTTGATTTCAGTGATCTAGTGGGAACCGATGCTTACAGTGTGGATCCAATTTGTTTCTGTAAGTTGTCGTCTGTTCCCACTTGCTTCGAACCTTGATTGGGGCTTGAACTGCTGTCGTTTTCATCACACGCTTTCATCTGCCGAATCAAATGTTTCTTCTTCAGAAGGAGTCTGAGTCTTCGCATCCATAACCCCATCTTCCTTTCCTAGATTAGATGAATTCGATTCAAGGTTAACGACTAAATATTCTTTAAATGAAACGTGTCTTGAAACTTCTATTTTATTTGAACCAAGTATCCAGACACGGAAACCTTTAACACCTTCAGGATATCCCACAAAATATCCAGGCATCGACTTTTTATCCAATTTGTGTCTCTTTTCCTTCGGAATATGAACAAAAACTTCGCTGCCAAATGTTTGGACTAGGTCCAAAACGATTTGCAATGAACACTGCCACATTTACTGCCTCTGCTCTGCTGAGCGGTAAACTTTTAGCATGCAACATAGCTCTCGCGCTTTTAACAATAAATCGCATATCCCTCTCAGCTCTGCCGTTCTACTGCGGCGTATAAGGCGCAGTTGTCTGGTGAATGATAACATTTTGATCAAGTAGAAACTGAATATCCTTATTTTTAAACTCCAAACCATTATCGGATCTAACCGATCAGACGGCCAAAATTTGCCTTAACGAAACTAATATATCATAAAACATGCTTCAGATTTTGCTTTTATAAAGTAAACGACTCTATAGTTAGAGAAATCGTCCTGAAAAAGTATGAAATACTTTGAACCATCGATCGAAGCAGTCTGCATTGGGCCACAAAGATCAATATGCGCTAATTCGCCCGTTTGATTAGCTCTGGAACTACTGTTGACAAAAGGGGACCTATGCATCCTCCCAAAAGCAGAAGCATCGCAGAAAAAGTTTGTACTGTCAATAAATTGAATGCTTGCTTTTAAAATGCTCCTAATTTGACTAACACACATGTGTCCAAGGCGTTCATGCCATGTTTGAAGCCATTCAACCTTCGACGAGTAGCATGCAGATAGTGGCTCTTGTTGTTCGATAACTTTAAACAACATCTTCTACAGGCGACCATGACGGACACCAACGGCTACTACAGACCCATCAGACCTGGATATTTTGCACTTTTGACTTGTGGAAGTTAAGAAATAATTCTTATCGAGAGCACTGCTAGACGAAAATAAGTTTATCTTGATTTCGGGAACAAAGTAAGCATTTACTAATCTCTTTTCAACCCATTTTTGATTGTTGAACGGTAAAATTTTAATATCAATTTTACCGCATGCATTAATTTTACTTCCATTACCGACTGTTCTTGGTACCGGGTAATCAAGTGAAATGAAATTATAAAACCATTCGCGACGATACGACATGTGCTCGCTCGCACCTGAATCTAACACCCAAGCATTAGCATTAATAACCTCATTAAAATTAACTGTCCCACAGACAAGTGCATCTCCGTTAAGTCCATCATTTGCGTAGTTTAACTGTGGTAATAATTTATTTCTAGTTGGACAGTTGCTGATTACATGCAAAGCACTTAACTGGGCGTTTTTTTTTTGTTCTTACAACGATTTTTGCCAGGTTTTTGTTGACTTTTTCTTGCGATGAGCGCACTATTTTCTTCAATCTGTGATGATATTGATGTTAAGGATTCAATAGCGTTGATTCTTGTTTCCTCAAAAATCAGCCGCAACCTAAGATTTTCGATTGTCTGACCTTTCATCTCCGTAGACTCCCAAGCACTGAAGAAATGAGAGAAGCAGCTGGGCAAAGTCATCAAAACCTACGCAATAAGCATGGATGGGGAACCTTTTTCTCCCGCATCTCTCAATTGTTGCACCAGACTTTCCAATTTACTTATGTGTGTAGCTATATCATTCTATAGAACCAAAATAACGTGGGCCCATAACCTGATAACAGAGTTGATGAATTACCGAACCGTTTAGATCGGATGACAAAAAAACAAGTGAAGTGGTATTTATCTACAGTTATTGTAAATAGGATTGACACCGTAACAAACAGTGCGAGCAAATTTGTTAAATGTTTTCACAGTGGGTGTTTCCAGTATGACATAATTTAATTTCAATAATACAATTTTAACAGATACTACTTGAAATAATTTTCCTAGACTTATAAAAATACAATACACGGATTGCGCCACTGTTGGGAGATTTAGTTTAGTTGGACATGTTCTTGTGATTTAAGAATTGTTTTTGATAGTCGGTGGATGTGTTCTTACCTTTTCAATACAAGCAAAGTCACTTTTTGTTTTCGTTTTTCACTAGTCCCGTATACCGAACCACTTCATAATTAATATTGGTAAGTTTTTTTTCAACAATAGACTCTAATAGAAGGTTTTATTGAAAAGGGAGTGATGAAAATGGAGTAGAAGGAAATCTATTTTTCACTGCCTAAACTGAGGTCAAAAAATTGAGGCTTTGTTTTTTTTCATGTATGCTATAAATTTGGCACACTAAACACCATGCAAAGATACAAATTATAGGGGAAATACATAATCTCACGACATAGAAAACAATTAATTGACGTACTCGTATATACGAGTATGTATATATTCGTGCACAGGCAATTAAAACTGAACAAAGATTAGGTTTAATTACGTTTTTTATTTTTATTTATTTATTTGTATTTTTTTTTAAAGCAAAGGAGGTTGTATGTAGGTCTATAAACATATCTACATATTCGTATACATACATATATTAAAACGTTTGTGTGGGTACAAATGATAGAACTCATTCTTTTCAATAATCTCTTTATTCCACATAATTACAATTTACAGTTCAAACGCTTTTCTCAACTACTTTTATTTTCTTTATTTTTTACTTAAACCACTTTATCAATCGGTTACTTCACTCTTAAAATTCAACTTTAGGACTGACTTGCATATCTTGTGGGATGCTGATATAACCAATTGGGGAACTATCAACCGAGTGGAATTTAATGCTTCCAAAACTCAATGCTGTCTGCTGTCAGTAAAGCGAAGTTCAAATACCTAGCCATTATCCATGAATGGCACTTGCATCGTCGAAACCGATAAACTTTCCATTCTCGGTATGTGTGTCAGTGACAACTTACGTTGGAATGACCTCATATTCGATGTCGCCAAAAATGCTGCGAAATGTCTAGGTTTCCTCAAGCGATGTAAGAAATCCCCTCTGATCTGGCCACAATATATAAGGCATTTATCCGCCCAAAACTAGAGTACAATGCCCACATCTGGTCAGGTGCTCTTAAAACATCTCTGCACCTGCTAGATAGGATTCAAAACCGTGCGATAAAACTCATTGGTGATATTAATGTCAGTCAATCAATTGACACCCTGGAGCACCGACGAAATGTCTCCTGTCTCACTTTGTTTTATCGCTATTTCCACCACCAGTGCTCCATTCAAATCGCCAGTAGCATTCCGCCCGTTCAAACTTTCAACCGTAACACCCGTCTCGCTATGAATGCAAATCAGTATACCCTCAAGCCCATTTTCGGACGTACTCTAAAATATCGTGATTCTTTCCTAAGCCGTACAACTCGCTTATGCAATGAAGTGCCGATATCTGTGTTTCCTGGTCGTTATAACTTACAAACATTTAAAAACAATGTACGTCGGTACCTGTCTTTTCTTCCTCCCTAAATTTCCTTCGCCCGCGCTGTGTACAAACATTTTAAGGGTACAAAACCCCTTTAGTGCGCGCCGATTATAAAAAAAAATATAAAAATGCTGACATTTACAAGGTACTCGTACATATAATATGGTAATATACTCGTTCTGCGCATCTGTCAAATTCTGGCAATATGGCCGACCACAGTGAGGACAAAGGCAGAAATATTTTGGTTGTGATAGATTTTTGATTTGAAATTGATTAAACAAAGTTTAAACGTGTTAAAATGCATTGTGTTGTGTACGGGTGTTGTGTTAGCAACTATAAAAACAAAAATTATTATTATTATTATCAAGGGAATGATACAAATTAATTTGTAGGGTCCGGGATTTAACGCCGGGGTACTACGCCCATGTGGCGCGTTTTGTCAACAGCACGCGGAGTACTGAGGAGGTATCGTATCACTCGTTTCCAAAACAAAGTAAAATGTGCAAGCAGTGGGTTTTTTTGTGCCGCCTAAAAGACAAGTTAAATACAAAAACGGGGCGAATTTGCGGCGAATATTTAAAAAAAAGTGATTTTGTCATTAATCCATTGTACGAGCAATATGGAATAGTTCTGAAAACAACTAGGATTAAGGAAGATGCTGTTCCTTCACTTTCGTTACCATTGCAAAACGATGAAGAAGTGACGAACCCACGGGATTTACGGATTCAAAATAGTCTTTTGATCCCAAAGTATGTGAAGAACAATTATTATAACCGTTATTTACACTAATAACACTCGGTTTTTTTTATTTCAGTGATGCGTTAATTGTGCATGACAAGGAAAACACAGATCTGGAAGTCCCCTTGGAGAATTAATTTCTATCAAACTAGTGTGATTGCTCTACGCAAACTGATGCTTCCAAGGTAGACTCCGGTACACAAATTAAACCATTAATGGTCGACTGTAGTACACGCACTGATGAAATCATCCGTACATATTCTCAATAAGTAGGTGACATGTAGTGCGAATTAAGTGTTATTAGAATTTCAACCACTGCTTGTAGTTTGCAGATTATTGGAGCAAATAGCAAAATATGACTCCGTTGGTCATATTTTTGCCAAGGGCCAATTAAGAAATTTAGAATGTCCTCAAAAACGCGCAAAATGGTCATCAGATATTGCTAATGCGATTGCAATACAAGCAGCTGGCCCCCGAGCCTTCTTCCAGCTGTGATAACACTTAAAAAGTGGTGCTCAAAATTAAAGGTATAACCGGGAATAATCCAATTCGTGTTGAATATTATGAAAAACATCGATATGGAAGAAGTCCACAAAATTTGTGTGCTTTCATTTGACGAAATGAAAGTCAAAGAGAAAATTGTCTAAGACAAATGGAAGGATGAAACTCTGAAAGCTGCGAAATACGTCCAAGTGGCGATGATTGGCAATTGGAAACAACCAATTTTCTACGATTTTGACCAACGGATGACCAACCAAATACTGTTTAGTATTATTCACCAATTAAGTGAATGTGGTTGTAAAGTGTATGCAATCGTCTATGATCTCGGGGGAACAAATTAAGGTTTGCTGCGTGAACTTGAAATTAGGGTTACAAAATAGTTTCTTTCAAAACCCAACCGATGAATCAAGGAATGGGTATGTGTTCGCTGATGTGCTTCATCTCATAAAACTCATCCGAAATAACTTCGTTGATAATGGGTTTTATTTTGGACGGGTAACTCATTTCCAAAGGAATCATAGAAGAGCTTATTTCGAAAACTAATGATAAGTGTGATTTGAGTATTGCATAAAAAATATCACTAACCAATTTATATGTTAAAAGTGCACAACGTCAAAAGGTGAAACTTGCAACAAAATTATTCTCACACATAGTCTCTTAAGCTATTATGCGGGCTGGTAGTTTAGGGGAACTAAGTTCGGAAGGCTGCCTTGAGTGTTCTGTATTTTTTAAACAGGTAATAATTAAAATTTCCTTAAAAATCGTATGTCATCTACATCTTTACAATTTCAGGTGAATGATATGAGTAATGCTTAATATGAGGGTTAAAGGAAAACGAACCATGATGCCCTTCCAGAAAGGTAATGTTGAATTAAACGAATTTTTGTTTTTACAATCTTATAATACTTTTACGCATTATCATGACGAATAATTCACTTAAACTTCTGTACAACGACTTAATGACTGAATACAGTATTTCGTATTTACTGACATACAGACTGAATCAGAATGTTTTATAGAATTTTTTCGGAACGATTCGATCCAAAGTTGGCCTATATGATCATCCAAACCATTTGAAATTCATGTATCGACTTCGTTCATACATACTTGGACGAAATAAAGTAAGTTTATCTATGAATGGTATGTTTTATTCTTTAAGTAACCATATTTCCTTTTAATACAACACGTTCGTATTTACATCTTCCACAGGCAATACTTTAGTAGATAATACACCCGGTTTAGAAGGTACGGGCTATTTAAGGCTTACACACACCGCAGCGATAGCGATAACTATCGCCATAGCGAGAAACAACTAAACACACCAGCGCGATAGCGATGGAAGTTTTTGCTCAGTTTCTTGTCAGTTTTCATTACTATATGTATGTTCTCAGAAAGCGTCTATCTGTCTTGTAAAAATGCTTAGCTCAAGTGATGAAGAAGAAGAAATGCTATTGTTGCTGGCTTTAGCAGATTTAGAAGATAATGTGTAAGTTTAATACAATACTTGTACATAATTTCAGCTCATTTTTTATTATGTTACAGAAAAAAATGTGGATGCATGAAATCAATTTAAATCGAGATAGTCGAGGATAATTTTTTACATTATTTCAAAATTTTAAAACCGATGAAAAGCGGTTTTATCAGTACTTCAGAATGTCGTATGGATGTTTTTCTGAGGTATTAACATTAATTGAAGAAGAAATTCGGAAAATAGACACCAACTGTTGTTGTGCTATTACGCCAATAGAACGTCTGGCAGTAACGTTGAGGTAACCTCACAAAAAGAAAACACAATATTTTAGTATGTTTATATATTATGTAATTAGTCTTTAATTGTAATACCTTAATAACAAAACATCATTGTTTTATGAATGAAAAGATTCGTAAAACTGGAATGTTGTTGGCAGATTTTTTGAAGGAGGGCGTTCGTTTAAGGTGCTTGTATATGGCGAACCTGGTAGCTGGTATACTGTGTGTACTGTGCTTTGTAGACTTCCACTCAAAGAAGTGCTTGCTGATTGAAGTGCATATTCCTCATCCTCCCTCTGGAAGAGTTCTTCTTCGAAAACAATTTTAGCAATTCTCATTTTTACTGAAGCTTGCCTTCGTGCTGAAAAGTTGCTACAGTTTTGGCAAAACTTAGGAACATGTGCTCAGTGGCATTTATCTTGGAAGTGTGAACTCCATAAGTTTTTCGCTTTTCTTGGAGATTTGTTAAAATTTTATCGACTGAACTTTCCGTTTCGCGTTTTCTTTTTCTTGATGGTACAATGTGTTCTAAAGGATCATTTTGCTGTTGCTGTTCACGTGATTCTTCATTTGCTGGGGAACGCAGGATACTTGTTGGTTCACTGCTATCATTGAGATCGGTTTGTACATTGGTTTCAGTCTGAGCAAACTTTAGAAAGAGTTTAAATACAATATTTTCATTTGCCTCGCCCATGGCCAGCCGTTATAATAGTAAGTAGATTGTGCAGATTGGCCGGTTGTGGTATTTTCGGATCGTATAAATCTGGCATAACAATCCCGAAGATTCTTCCATTTGTTTTTTAATTCATCTCCTAAAATTAAATGTAGTATGTACATAATGCTAAATATCTAACATAAAGCTAAAGTTTTTTTTATTTACTTTCAGATTTTTAGCTACGGGTGATAGTTATATTACAATTGGTAAAAGCTACAGGATGGGATTTTCCACTGTTGGGAAAATCATTAAAGAAGTTTGTGAAAAATTCTATGGAACAAACTGCAACCGGTTTATATGACTGAGCCTACTAAGGAAATGTGGGAAAACTCTGAGCGCATATACAGGGAAAAGTGGAGATTTCCTAATTGTAGCATCGACGGCAAGCATATCACCATAAAAAGCCCAAAAAATAGTGGATCGACGTATTTCTCTTATTTAAAAAAGTTTTCAATCGTTTTATTGGCTGTAGTCGATGCCGACTACAAATTTATATGTGTTGATATAGCAGGATATGGGAAAAATAGTGACTCTGGTATTTTCGAAGCATCTGCTATTGGACAGCATTTGGAAAGAGGATCATTTAATATCCCAAAAGAGAAATGCTTGCCTGTTCAAACAGTATTGACACCAAATGTGTTAATAGGTGACGAAGGATTCACTCTAAAGTCATATTTGATGAGGCCGTTTCCTTACAGAACAGCAAGACAGGACGATGCTAAAGAAGAATATAACAACCGTCTTTGAATGGCTAAGCGTGTCGTGGAAAATACGTTCAGAATTTTATCTCAAAAATGGCGAATATTTTTTAGACCTTTGGCTACTAGTAGTGAAACCACTGTAAAAATCATCAAAACAGCTTGTGTCTTACATAATTTTCTTAAAACAAAATCGTCAGCAAGTTTTGGTGCCAATGGACGAAGACCATCACCTGAAATTCATCAAATTCGTCAGAATTTTGTTGATTATTTTAGTACTCATAAGTAATAAATAGTAATAAAAGAACTCAAACATTTGTTTACTTACCACTTTGCCCCAGCTCCAAACTAATTGCACTGCAGACTTTATCATTTTTTCTAACGTTTTTGTACTCGCTATTATCCAAATCATATGATATTGGATAATTTTTTTACACAATCCACATCCACCATTGTGCGATAGAACGATAAAATGTTGCATGCAGCGATAGACACGTTCAATAGCGACAGTCGCCGATATATATCAAACTCGGTGTGGATGCACAAACTTGAATGCACGTGTTGCGATAGATCGCTATCGTTACCTCTATCGCTATCGCGGCAGTGTGTGTAAGCCTTTAAGTAGTCTCTATTGAGGACTTCATAGCAACTGAAGAGCCGGTAAATGAACTGGAATCTCTACAGTACGATGGACTGCAGCATTTGGCAGGATACATTTGCCACAGGATGAGAATCCAGATTTAGCTGTTCAAAATAGTTCACGTGGACTAATAAGCTGACGGAGGGATATCTTCAAAAACCTAAGGACGAAATGATGGTAAATCTGGAGAAGATGGAGACAATTTTTAAAATGTTTAATAAAGATGATATAGTTTATTGCCTTAACTATTTAAAACAGTTACTTAATTTTTCAAAAAACATACCGTCCGAAAGAAAAGTGAAAGAAATTTTCTTCCGTTCACGTATGTACTCTAGAATTAAACACCTAAATAATACAATAGAAGACAATTTAACAAGTAGAAAAAGAAAAATAATAAAACCAATATTGTAAAATAGAAGAGCTAAGCTTTGAATTTGTGATATTTTTTGGTAAACATAGAATCATTTTTATATTAACTTATATTCTAATAAATTACATACTTATGTGCTTAAGAAATAGAATTCGTCTTTTTGTGTTATATTTTCTTATACACACACATATTAATTTTGTTTCCAGATACCCCGACACCAAGTCGCAGATGATTGTTCTTTTAAAATCGCTATTAATCAATATTTATCATTATAAATGAATAAAAGTCTCCATAAAGAATTCGAACTCAAGCAATTACAATTATATAAATTCAACATGTAAAATTGGGAATTCAATTAAAATAAAACCTTTCAAAACTAAAACTTTGCATGACTACTCAGTCATTATAAAAAAATGATTACAATGTATGGACTTTGTTTCAAATTAATGAACTTAGCGAATTTGACAGAATTCTTGGAGAACAATGACTACGCCAAATGAAGGCAGAAATTAATTTGATTGACTAAAGCTTGAAATATCAAAAGAAGAAGGTTCCCAAAGTTAAACCAAAGATTAGTATACTATTAATAATGAGGAATTCAAAGACCAGGTAGATGAACTTATGAAAAGAAGTAATAATACTAGCAAAATATTACCGTTCACAACCAAAATACAAGCATCAATTACGACTGAATCGGAAGATCTGATATGGACAAAACAATATTCATATCTCATGTCTGATTACGACTTTATTGGGAAAGAGATTGAGAGACTGTTGAAATGACGGTATAATCAAACCAAGTAAAAGCCCGTATAATTCACATATTTGAACTGTCCCAGAAAATGGCAGAGATGACCAAAGTAGATCCAAAAGACGGATGGTTGTTGACTTCCAGAAGATTAACGCTCATAACGATTATTGACATATAACCTATTCCGGATGTCAATATGACTATACCAAACTTAAGAAAAGCAACTATTTTTTCCACTATTGACTTAGAATCAAGTTTCTACCAAATATTAAGTATAGTCAGAAAAGAAAACATTTTTAGTTAGTTGGCAAGCACAGAATCCATGAAACGACAACAGACAACGGCTACCGACTAATCGATTTTACAGCAGCACTAAGTTCCTAAGGCTAAGGATCCACACAACAACCTGGGTCTCTCCAGACGGTCGAACAGATAACCAAACTGACCATGTGCTAATCGATCCGACGCACGCATCTAACATGTTCGACGTGAACACATTCCGAAGGGCAAACGCTGACTCTAACCAATTTCTTGTTCCGCTTCAATTCAGAGCTCGATTGTCCAACTGGACAAGCATTCCTGGAGTAGCCAGAATCTATGTGCAGTCACCCACCACCAATGCCAACAATCAGTGGTGCCAGTATCGCGAAATCATTAAGGAGGTAGCCGAAACCACTGTAGTATATATATATCGTATATCGAAAAAGATGACAGAAGTTGCACAGGGGATAGTAGATGTGTTAAAGCAGCACTTACAGATGTAGAGAGAGTGATAAACCATAAAGAGAGCCCACATCTAGTCGGTGAAAAACCAGTTCCATCGCCCAGTATGGAAGAAGTCGGCTTGAAAAAGCTTAAGAACAACAAGATGATAAAATAATTTTCTATTTGAAAAATGAAATTATTACCATTTTCCCAAACTCTATCTTTGTACTAGCTCAAAATCAGCTAACCGGTGTCACCTCTGTAAACAAACAAAAAGAAATAGTCACACAGCTATATAAACGCACACATAGGAACTACAAAACATATTTAGCCTTACGTTAAAGAGATGTGTAGAAAAGCAACAGTAGGTTCTGAAATATGTCTGCAATACAGGTGCGAACGACAACCAAATAAACAACCTATTGGAAAAACTCCAATGCCAACGCGAGTAGGGGGATATATACAGATGGACGTATTCCATATTAATAGCATACAGTATCTTAGCTCTATCGATAGATACTCTAAATATTGTTTTTTACTCAAACTCGGCACAAATATAGACTGCATAGAAGAAGTTTACCCGAACGCCAAATGTCTCATGACCGACGACGAAAGTAAATTCAACGGAAACATTGTGAAATTCGTATACAACCGACTACAAATAACGCATTCTGTCACGCCACTACATCATTTAACGTCCAACGCTTAAGTTAAACGGTTGCATAGTACACTTATCGACCTTTCTCAAAAGAAAACCGCGCCCGTTGAAGAAATTCGCCAGTATAACCGAACTATTCACTCCTCTACAGGATAACACCTGAAGCCGTATTTTTCAACAGTGAAAAAAACCCTACTCCAGTATCATAATAAAAATAGGCAATGGCACTTACGAGTACATCGCCGAAACCCAAAAACTTTCCATTCTCGGTATGTGTGTCAGTGATAACTTACGTTGGAATGACAACATATTCGATGTCGTCAAAAATGCTGCGAAATGTCTTGGTTTCCTCAAGCGATGTAAGAAATATTTTACCCCCTCTGATCGGGCCTCAATATATAAGCCATTTATGCGTTTAAAATTGGAAGACATGCGCCTAAAACATCTCTGCACCTGTTAAATTAAATTTTTATTATTTATTATGATGCCAAAGCATGTGTTAAGTTTTTCTGAAAATGAAGGAGAAAGAAAGATGTTTGGGCTCTGTGGCTATTTCGTTTCATGGGTGGCATCCAACTTTTAACCCTGGAAAGATAATCTGCGTCATTTTTACACGCGAAAACGAAATACAGCTCTCCCTTTCTAAATATTGTGAGTTACGTGTTCTGCTTTCATAACATCTCAGACAGTGTGCAGATTCATCGGAGAGAGGAGAGGGGCAGGTCTTACCAATTTTGAAATAAAACCATCTTATGAGTCAAAAATACGCATAATTGACTTTTAAGTGACTTTTAAAATTTTTAACTTTTTTAACCCTTTTCTTTTATTTGTATTAAGATTAGTATTTTTGTATCGACATATATTAGGTTCGGTTTTAAAGAAAACAAAATTGCAATGGCGAGGCAAAACTTGAAAGTGGATGTCTTATCAATTCTCTTAGAAAATTATGAAGAGAATGAAGGTCTAGGAACAGAGGAGTGAAGTCACAACAGCGAAGATGACTTCGAAAGTGATATAGAAAAAGCTTTTATTGACGACGAAGAAGTAGACGAGATGGTATCTAGTGAAGAAGAACGACCTGCAGCGCAGTCTTCATCATTGGCTTCTCATCGAATCATTAGTTTGTTATTAAAGAGGATTAGAGGTAAGAACAAACATGTGTGCCCGACATCAAAGCCAACAAGGCGTTCCAGAGTCTCAGCATTGAATATTGTAAGAACTTCGAGGGGTCCAACACCCATTGTCCGCAATCTATATGAAGGCATCTTATGCCTCAATGCTTATAGTATTTACCAATGAAATTTTGACTGAAATCGTAAAATGGACCAACGTTGAAATAGCTCTGAAAAGACGGGGCAATACGACTAGAGCAACGTTTAGTGACACAAGTGAAGTTAAAATTTAGGCATTGATTGGAACACTAGTTTTGACAGCAATCGGGAAAGATAATCACCTATCAACAGAAGAAATATTTGACAGATCTTTCTCAAGAATGTATTCATCTGTTTGAGCAGTGACCGATTCGGTTTTTTGATAAGATGTCTCAGAACTGATGACAAACCCTTACGTCCATCACTTCGGCAAGAAGATGGGATCTGTTTATTCGGCAGGTCATACCTTACAATAGATGAGCAGCTACTTGGTTTTCGAGGACGATGCCCTCTTAGGATGTACATACCCGATAAACCAAATAAAAATGGGCTGAAAAATCTCATGATGTGTACAATGCTTTATTTAGGAAAAGGAACTAAGACCAATGGTTTACCCCTGGGAGAGTATTATGTGAAAGAACTTTCAAAGCTTGTTCACGATAGCTTTCGTAATATCACCTGTGACAACTGGTTCATCTCAATTTCTTTGGCAAAACGCTTATAACAAGAGCCATATAAGTTGACCTTCCTTGGCACAGTACGTACCAACAAACGTTAAGTCCCCGAAGCGCTAAAAATAATCGTACAAGACGAATTGGAAACTCAATGTTTTGCTACGATGGACCCCACATACTTGTTCCTTACAAGCCGATGCCTTATAAAATGGTTTAATGCTGTCATCATGTGGCGAATGAGGTACTATTAATGAAAGTACTGATAAGCCAGAAATAATTATGTATAACAAGCAAACATTATTATTATTAATTTGTAGGGTCCGGGATTTAACGCCGGGGTACTATGCCCATGTGGTGCGTTTTGTCAACAGCACGCGGAGTACTGAGTTCCCATGTGGTCACCCACCTACGTACTTACCGCGCCCAACACTGCTTAATTTCGGTGATCTAGCGGGAACCGATGCATTTCATTTATTTTCATTTTAAATGCATTTTTATTTTCATTAATTCATTTACACTTACAAGCTAGATAAAAAAATGCTTAAAAATTAGCTTAATTAACTTACAGATATCTTATTCTAACTTACTGGCCCCATGCGGGCACTCTAGGTTAAACATAATACTTAAACTATGTCTTTCGACGTTTCGAACATTTATTTTTATTTATATTTATATATTTATTTTAAACTAAAACTAAGAAAAATTTTTATTAGGCAATGGAAAAACTTAGTATATGGACTTATTTATAAAAACAAATAAAAATAAAATAAAACTAAAAACTTATAAACTAACTACCTAAAAAAATAAATAAAAATAGAAATCTAATTCTTAACCTACTTATCCTACCTTATTGTAACAGATAATACGATACAATTTTTTTTCTTGTATGGATTACCCCTTTTTTAGCAGAAAAAAAAGTTGTCACCCATCTCTTTTGTTCTTTTATATTTTTTTTTTTACTTTTATTTTTTAATGTTTTTTTTTTTTTTTTTTTGTTTTTTTTTCTTACATCTAACTTAATACTACCTAAATCTATGAAAGCCGGCCATGGCTAATAAAATTAACAGACGACCGACTTTGCTTCCCATGAAGCTACCTATTACTTAAGGGATTCTACGACGAACCCTCCCCTCCTTCAACTAGCCACCAAACTTGTTGGTGCTGCCGAGCAACATCCCTTATGTCGCGACTCCCTACCGCCCTACTGAACCGGAGACGCTCCGCACTGCCGTGTGCGACGTCTCTGTCGTAGTTGAGTCGCTTGTCCCCAGCTGTCCGAGCGACGTGGAAGATTAGCGGCACCGCGAATCTGTCCTGAATCAGACCTTTCATATCTAGGTAGAGGAACGCTTCTGGAGGAATAAAGCCGTCAAAGCGAACTCTCTCATGATACATATAATTAGGGTAGTAAGCCCCGGAGATCAAGTTGTTCGACGAGGTCATTGCTCTTACAATGTGCCTTCGAGTCAACTTAATAACAAAATTGTCCACTCTTATTAGGTTCGCCTTATTGTATAAGACCTCATTAGGATAGAATTTTATGTACTCGGACTCTGGTGTTCTGTATAAGCGAAGACAAGCCCTCTCAAACACCCGAATCTTTTTCAATAAACTTGCTCTCACGTTGAACCACACGGGACAACCAAATACAAGCATAGGCCGGATAAGGGTCATGTAGCAGATCACCTTCACCCTCGCATCGAGTTTGCTGTTATAAAACAGTCTCTTTGCAAGGGCAAAAGCACCTTTGGCTCTGGCCAGAGCAACATCTACATGTTTGTTAAAATACAGATATTGATCTAGCCAGATCCCCAGGTATCTGACTACATTTCGACTGCCCGTGCTGTCCCACGATCGAAAACTTCCGCCAATTCTTTCTGGTGTCCCTAGAGGCCCCAGATAAACAGAATGATTTCCCATTTCTGAAAGTTGATTTTCAACTTCCAGTCATCGCAATATCGCTCAATTTTATCGAAGTCGCGTTGCAAAAGTACTCGTACCTTAATGACCTCGATTTTTGGACCTGACCTGTACGCAATTATGTCGTCTGCACACGCTATGACATGGTGAAGTGAACCTATCAGATCACTTGTGTAAATGTTGAATAGGATCGGCGAATTTACCGCACCTTGTTGCAGACCGTTTTTAATGTTAAATGTTCCAGCAGAAGTCACATCACCATTCTTCACGATGAACTGTCTACTGGAGAGCATATCAAAAAGAATATACAGCAGTGGTTTACTAATGCCCAACCTGTCCAGCTTGAAAAAGAGTCCTTCTAACCATACGGTATCGAAGGCCTTCTCCAAGTCAATCAGGCAGGCACCAGTGCACTGGTTCTTGCCTTTGTTCCATTGGATATCAGAAACCAGTTTAGACGCAGCATGAATGATATCATGCCCAGCCTTGAAACCGAATTGATTATCCGGAACGATATGTTTGTCCTCAACCCACTTAGTCAGGACTCTATTGATCACCTTCTCGAAAATCTTACTGATGTTTGGTAAAAGACTGATCGAGCGGAGATTCGCCGGATTGGATGTGTCTTTATACCTTTTGGGGATGGGATGTACCACCGCAGTTTTCCAATGCGCTGGATAATGGGCATTATTCATTGCATTATTAAACAGGGTGGTATAAATGTCCACCGCTTCTAGTGGGAGATGTCGAAGCACAATGTTCGGTATTTCATCGGTTCCCACTGATTTCTTACTTCTAAGTGATTCGAAGATCGTTTGGAGCTCTTCCTTCGAAATGAACGGGGGTTGTACCCTATCGTCGGCGATGGCCCTATTTGCCATATTGTCGTCACTGAACTGGGTGAAACCCGAGCTCTCGAATCGCCAGTTCATTATTTAATTTCGAAGGTAGAAATTGTGCACAAGGACTCGATTTTCCAGGTCGTGGTTGGGGCCAATGATGTCATTCGCCTTGTACACTTCCTGGAAAGTCGCTCCTATAGCCTCTACTTTCTCCTGTGGATCCTCGATCACAAAGAAGTTGTCATCATGAACGGCCTCATTTGGATCGATGCCTGCTGCTATGAGTATGTTCTCGTTGTCCGTCGTTCGGGCGATTTTAAGACACGAAAGTTCGTTTTGATCTTTTCTCCGAAATATTTTATTTATTTGCGGGAACATATTCGGGTTGCTGGTGTTTACAGCCCGAATTTTATTGTTCCAATACAAACTTACAGAGTTTCTGTAATTTTCCTTTATTAATGTCTGGAGGACGACTTCAATGTCATGATCTCCGGGTTATGTCTGTCAGTAAACTGTCTGTAAAAAGTTTTTAGTCTTGACAGCAGTCTACTTTTTTGTCGATGCAGTGCGTTAATAGTTGCGTTGCGGAATAAGTCTTCGTCGTCAGTGTGTTGATACCGAGGTATCGTTTTGTATATTGTTCGTTTGATTGTCTCGTCCATTAGTCTAAGATACCTGTCAATCTCCTCGTTTGACAGATTTCTGTTGGACGGTAGGTAGAGCGAATTCGAGGAGAGTGCTCTCGTGAGTGTTCTGGAGAAGTGCGTCCAGCGCACCCTACTATAGTTGTAGGAATGCCTTTGAACAAACTCGTCCAATTCCGCAATTTCGTTCGGAACGGTTATTTCGGTACTGAGACCGCAATGGTCACTGTCATACACAAACGTGCGTAGACAGTTTATGGTATGTTGGTTAGTACATGTCAGGTGTATTCGTGTGTCGAACAGCAAGAGGTCCAAATAGCAACCGTGTCTAGGAAACGACGGACTATCCGTCGCCTTCAGGCCGAGTCGATACATTATACTGTGCTGACCCCACCAATTGAAAAGTAGGTTCCCTCTAGTATTTGGTGTATTATTTCCCCAATCTCTATGTTTGGCGTTGAAATCTCCGCCGATAATAAAGTAGTTCTCCGCCAATTCCAGTCTTAGGAATCGAAAAAGTGTCTCGAGCTCTGAGATGAATAAGGTGGATTGAGTAGCTTTAGGTGCATAAACAGACACCATGTATAACCGCTTTCCACTACGGAGAGGGATGTACATGATGCATGCTTCCAGCACCTGGAACCTACGTACCATACGACTGTATATTCTTTTGAAACGCAGTCCTTTTCTAACAAAGATCGCAACACCACCTCCTTGAATGGAGTTGGGTCGGTTTCTCCGCAATATTTTATATCTTCAGCGGGAACCGATGCTTTCAGTGTGGCGAGGCCGTTGACTAACAACCAAACAAAAGAATGCATTGTGCTCCATCATGTCTTGTAGCAGGAAGGCAAACAGATGGCATATGGCCGTGGCCGTGGTGTAGTGGTACTAGCAATCGCTTCTCACTCGGAAGGTCAAGGTTCGAATCCTAGCCACGGCAAGTTTTCATTTGTGCAATTGGAACTCAGTCAGAAAAATCTGCGTGTGAAGGCATAACACTGACATGTAGATTTGGCTGTTGTAGGGTTTTCAAGCACAAAACAACCGTTAAAATTCACAACCTCACCATTCCGAGTGAAGAAAATCTCTCCGTCCTATTCGGACTCCCACCCCTGGAGAGTCAATATCGAAACCAAACACACCTGAGTTTCAAACCACTACATCACAAACTTTCCTTTCTCCTCCTTCTACCTTTCCGCCCGCGCCCTGGCAACAGTGTAAGGGTATTCATAACCCCTTTGGCGCGCGTAAATTATAAAAAAAAAAAAAAATATGGCTATGTTCTATGGGGTTATCAAGATAGCCTGCATTAATTCCTATGCAATATTTCCCACAACGTTTCTAATAAAGGTAAAGCTGTTCTAAATCGGAAAAACTTTATGAAAAATCTTAGCATGGCCCTAACAACACCATTTATGTAAAAGGGATTGGATATAAACAATTTGGTGTCAAATGACGTCTCTAACTCACCTAATATTGTAGACAACAAAATTTTCCTGAAGAGCCTTTACCACAAAACCGTTCATACTGTTCATATTGTCCATACAATATAAGACATAATTCAAACGCACCGTGCACTAAATGCAAAAAAAAGTTATATGTAGAGAGTAGAATATTAATCTTTGTCAAAAATGTTTCTGATTATTTTTTTGCTTTGATTTTTATACGACTTACTTTCCTTATTATATAATATATATGCATAAACGTTGAAATGGAATTGAAGCCGTGTATAAATAATCTATTTTTTGTGAATTTAATTGTTTTTGTTATTTTTTCCCTTTTTTTAAATAATAAATGACGGTAATCCCAAAAGAATTATACACATTGTTTCTTTTAAGTTAAATTTTTTCAGATCATCATAGCTTGCAAAATAAGGCTGTTTAAAATCCAGGCGTCAATTTGACACACGATTATCTGTAGTGTATTCCAAAATATGAATATATGGAAAGATAACCAGTGTTAATGGGGAGACTAAATTATTATTGTAAATTAGTCTTGATGTTGTATTTGGGCAACCATTCATCTCATAGGATTTTAGTTGCCTGAAAAAAAGTTTTTCGGTCACGGCTAGTATTGAACCCCTAACTGCCCGATTGGGAAGCCAATACAAAACCACTTGACCACTTGGCCACCAAATAGGATTCAAAACCGTGCGTCGGTAGGTTTCTTGCATTTATGAAGACAGAGTTATCGTGACACCGTACTGTGATGATTTAAAACTTTGCACATCTCTAGTTCACAACGATTGCCGTAACATCTGCGTAAGCATAATCCGTACTCTGCTGAAGAATGGAGAGAAAATCAATAACATATATTACAAAAAGCAAGGACCCGAGTTTCGATCCTTGATGTATCCTCGGCTACTGCTGAAATTATTACTAATCTTTAATTTTAAACCACGCAATAATGAATCCTCGCATGCTCATTTTTTCCAGTTGGCGCTATATATTTTGGGGACAGAGGTTATCAAATGATATTTCAAAATCATTGAATACTAAATATAATAATATTGTGTTTCTTATTCAAACTCTTATTTAGGTGATTATCCCGGTCTCTTAAAAGTTGATGTTCCTATTTTTCCAGAAGCAATATGTGAGAAACGACTGTACGACCTAAATGGATTGACCATTTCAGGTAACAAATTCCTAAGACGACCAACATAGCAACCTGGCGAATACAACAACTCGTTATGGCTCACTTGGTTCCGGAACAGAGTAAAACAAAAAAACTTAAAAAAAAAAAAAAGGAATTTCCCATCCTTGACGAAGCCTTCATTATTTCCCCTATTACTTAACTTCTCCACCATCCTATTCGATTAGCATGCCTTGCTAAGCACAGCCTACACACACATAAGTGACTAGCTGCTTGATACTATAAAGACCACCAGGGTGAATGACAGTACAAAATTCCGTATTAAAGAGAGAAAAATAAAACGAAAAATTATGGATGAAAATTCGGTCCTTTGTTTTGACTGATGATCGTCTTTTGGTTCGGAAGAAGGTCAAGCCAGATTTTGTCAAGAGGAGATTAAAAAATGTTTGCGGTGGTCGACAGAGATAAAAAAATAAATAAAATTTAAGTCAAAATAAAAAAAAAGTGCTAGAAAGACACAAGAACCTGTGAATAATTTTCTTTTGGAAAAGATCTATTGTACTTCGCTACTAGTCCAAAAAGAAAAAAGAAGAAAAAAAACAATAGAAATTACAAATCGTGAATGTGTTTATAAAAATACTAATTAAATTTTGCAAAACCAAAAATAGAAAAATAAACTCGAACAATTATTGTAAAGCAAAACGGGAAAACAGAAATAGAGGAGTGATCAGAAACCGGGGCAACCACAGCTAAAGTTGCCACTTCAGCTACGCTTGCAACAATAGCCACATCCAACAGTGGTATCCACAGCATTCGCGGTAACTCCCATTACCATCGCCATACCTGTTTAAGCGGCAGTGGCAACCACAGTAACAGTCACAACCAAACTACATATTAATAAGCGATAATAGCCTCCGCAGTAACAAGTGTGACAACAGCGCATATATCTACTGCCAAACTAAGAGTGGCAACGACAGCTACGGCTACCGAAACAGTGTCAGAAAAGGAAGCTTATCCAGCCTCAATAAAAACAACAGATGTTGAAATACCAGCCCTAGTTACCACCCTTACGATCAAACTCAGGAGACCAACGGCCAGCACGTATACCTTACATCTCGTCCCCTTCCCAACCAAGCAAGGATTCAGGTAGTACAGTGCTATTTTGGCAGCGTTTATATGCATAGGGACTTACTTACATAACATACATATATTGTATATATATATACATATATATATTTTTAATATTTGTTAGGTAGCCAAGCACTACCATCTATCCATAAAATATTGTACTTTAAACTGGCCCATCAACTCGCCCAGTTAAAAATAAACGACTACCAACTTCACGCGGGACGAAAAAAGAGAGATAGAAATGGAGGACGGACTTCCGTTTTAGCTTTGAGCAGACATAGTTTTTAAGTGATCTCTGATTGATAATAAAATAAATTCATTTTCTTAATCTTATTACATATTATTTATTTGTTTATTTGCTTATTAATACAGACTAACATAGTAATCTTAAATTTCTACGTTAGTACTATATTTGGAGAGTACAAGCTGCACCGGCTTTCGACTTGATAGTAAATAAAATTATAAATTAAAATTATGTAGTGTTAGAGTTCCTTGGATAGTATCTAAGTTTTTAATGTTGATATTTTGAAGAATTTCGTAATGTTGTCGTCATTTTTTTAAAAATATGAACCCGTATCAATAAAAAATAAAACAAACCGTTCAAGTTTTAGAAAAACATATGTATAAAAAATTGTAGGTTTGTTAATTAAAGTTTTGCCGGGAAATCGACCGAGTCTAATGACTGTGCAAATACTTCTCAAAAAAATGTGAAGAAAGGAAAACTCAAATTATGTACTAAACAGTCTTTTTTAACAGAAGGAGAAACTTGCAGTTATTCCGCAAGTAGCAACCAACAAAATATAAACCAGTATTGTTTACAGTATTACCAGATACAAATTAAATTAAATATGTACTTCAAATTTCATTCATCTTTCATTACATAATATTTTTAACATCATTGTTAGGTAGGGAACGCTTGAAAGACGTCTGATGTCTAGTATTTCCAAGCAGCTTGAGCAAGTGGGAGGGTTTTCTTTGGTTAGAAGGTGCTGGTGAGTTAGAGAAGTATGGCCTAAGCGAAGTCGTGCGAAATTTGTAATTGTTAGTTTGGCTGTTTGGACTGGATATGTACTCACTTGGTTTTGTTTTGTTGTTGTTTATCCTGGAGTAGTGATGTGTGTATGTCCGCCTGTTGACCTGTTGACAGATTGCTTGTTTGATAAGTCTTAATAGGTCAGCGTCACAGTATGTGTTGAATAAGATCGTAGGAGTTTTATCGGCGTAGCGGCTTTATCCGCAAATTCTCTTCATGCCTATGTGTGCTGGAATCCACATAATTTTGATTTTTTTTGTTTTGTTTTTATAAGCTTCATTACAGCAGGGGCGTTATTGTTCAGATTCGTGATAGCGTGGATAACTGAAAGGCTGTCGGTGCATACGATCTAGTGTCCTTTTTTGTTGGTGGCGTATTTTAAGGCTTCATAGATCGCTTGTGTTTACACAGAGAAGATTGATGCATGTTCAGAAAGAAGACCTCGCCTAATGAGTTCACCATTGTGTGTTGTTACAACTAAGCTTGTATGATTTTCTGTTTTCGACCCGTCTGAGAATAAAAATTTCCAGTTTTTAGCTTTTAGGTCATTTTCGATGGCGTTGAAATTTTATTGGTAAATACATTTCGGAGTATTATATTTTGGGTATTTGGACAAAGATAATTCGAAGGATTCAGGTCGGCACAACCAAGGAGGGTATGCTGTTTTTTGGCTCCAGCATATTTTTTTTGGCAGGTCCCAAATGCATGAAATCTCTGATGTGACTTTTTTTTTACCGGTTGACCGCTTAGCGGCAATAAAGTCCTCGATTATTAGGAATCTTGAAGGGAACAGGAGTTTCGTCGCTAGTTTAAGAGTTATTTCCTCATATCTTTCTTCTTGGAGTTATTGCAAATGCATTGATTGATTTCCTCGCTGCTTGATGGTATAAAGGCTTGATGATGTTGGGAGTTGATTTTGGACTATATCCATAGATACTGAGCTCATAGTCTATTTTATTTAATATTAACATTTTAGTTAAATAGCATAGTGTGTTTATGTGAATTTTACATTTTTTTGATGATAGATATTTAATAATATTAAGCCTTTCAGCAAGTGGTTTTTCCAATTGAATTTATTATTAAAAGTTAATCCTAAAATACTTAATTTATTAACAGATTGTAGTTCTACATTACTTATGCTAAGGTAAAATTTGGGACATAGCCTTTTCCTGCAAATATGGAATGTTTTACATTTTAACAAATTTGCACCTGAAAAGGTTGAACATTCTTCCAAATCTTTTTATACATTTAAAAAAAATTGTTTTACAAATTTCTAAGTCATTATTTTTACAAAGTATGTAAACATCGTCAGCATACAAACAATGATCTAGAATTTTATACTTATTAATAATATTGCTGATTTCATTGACTGCTATCAAAAAGAGGATTACCGATAGGGATAATCCTTGAGGGATACCATTGTTAGGGGGAAGTTTGGAGAGTATACATTGTTTACTCTAACACAAAATTTTCTGTTGCAAAGGAAAGCCTTGATATAGCCAAACACTTCTGGACCTATGCGCCATTCTTTCAACTTTGTTAGCACTAAGTAAACTCCTATTCTATCAAATGCTTTTTCGAAATCAAAAGAAATTATTGTTATAAGATTTTTTGCTGAGATGGCGTTTGAGATATAGCTGTCAATGTGTAGTAAAGCATCTTGGCATCCTCTTTTCGGCTTAAATGCTACTTGATTTGGGGCAATTAATTTTTTGTATTCTGTGTACCAAAGAAAACATTTTGATATTATTTTTTCCAGAATTTTCGAGATGCATGACAAGAGGAAATTGGTTTAGTTATAACCGTCAACTATATTAATATTTTTTTTAGGTTTTGGGATGGGGATGATGTCTCCAATCCTGAGACAGGATTCTAATTCGAGCAATGAAATGATTTGCTCAAGATTATCACTTTCAGGATTGGTAGACGGAAGGGGTACGATGCCTAGACTTTCGTCTTTTTTAGATCTAAAATTCATATGGAAATTGGTGTCTTTAGAATAATCGGACCAAGTAGCGCAAAGTGGCTGTTTATTTCTATAGGGTTGACGAGAGATTCTGAGTTAATTTCAATGCATGCAATAGAATGAGACATAGCTGGGCCACAGATTCGATTTATTTTGTTCCAAATATTGCTTATAGAAGAGTTAGGATTTATAGATGAGGGGAAGACATTGAAACTTTTGTTTTGTTAATTTTAAGTGTTTTTCTGAAGATTTGCATTTGCTTTCTTAAAAGAGATAAAGTTTTCTGTATTGGAATTTTTTGGAATTTTTTCCAGGCTTTCACTTTTTCATCTCTTACAATAGATTATGAAGGTCCGTGTTCCACCATGGGACAGTATGTTTGAATTTTTTGAGATTAGTGTGAGGGATTGTGAGGTTAGCGGCTTTTCGGAGAGATTTTTGAAAAATGGCAGCAGATCTGTTGATATTATTGCTAGCTACTAAGCCCACTGATATGTCTATAGTAAATTTCATATACGTACTCTGCCCAATTAGCCTGATCAATCTTGAATTTTAACGTGGGAGGAGTAGGGCTATCTTTACTGTCTGTTTTACCTAGTATGAGGGTAGCTGATATGGGGAAATGATCGCTGTTGTGCAGATCGCCAAGAGTTCTCCATTGCATTTTTGGATAAAATCAGGGGAGCAACATGTGATGTCTACATATGTGAGTGTTTTCTGTGTAGAAAAAGGTGTGGGAGAGCCGTCATTTGTAGCGTATCAAGAAGCAAATCACACAACAGAATACCAATAACATACATAAAGGTGTGTTATATTTAAGTGTGATGATGAATAATTATATGGCGTAAAATGCGTATTTGGTAAGTTTGAGGTGTTTAAGATACGGCTCCGATGCGGAGATGTTGAACCGTTCGAGCTTCTCCTGGATTCAATACCCAGTCAGTGTTATTGAGGTTAGTTTTTTTTGTGCTATGTGCTGTCATCGTCTACCATTAGGGGGATTCCACACAAATCGGTAAAATTTTGTCAAATTTCAAAAATATTACACATAATATTTTAAGATGCCAAATCAATCTCTGCATATTTAAATTCTTATTTTCTTTTACGTTTAAAAAAAAACGAAATACCCTAGTTTAACGAGATGTAATACCCTATCACTTCGACATTCAGTGGTCTTACTTAAAAATCATGTATTTTCCGAAATTAATATTCTTTTTTTCTGATTGGAATCGTTAATAACTGTTTCTTTTAAATCACTTAACATACATTAACTGTAACAGCTAATACTGCATTTATTTTTCTCATTTCTCTCATTTTATAAGAAAACGGTGTTTTCAGATTGAATGATCTTTGTCGCGTACGTCACGCTAAAAAGACATTGTTTTCCATTGTGTGTCGTATAGTACAGACAGAATCTTAATATTTCTTAGGTAAACAACTTATTGTTTTTTCTAAGTAGATTGTCTATATTTGAATCTTCTGCAGTTTTTTCTTACTTTCAATTTGCTATTAGCTGTTTTGTCGCGTGCGTCACGTTTTTAGGTAAATTTTCATTTGTACTAGGTTGAAAGATCTTATAGTCGAATTTTTGATTTAGCCTTTTTAATCTACGATGGAGAACACGAAAAGGAGATGCTGCTAGAGCAACGAAATATAGGAATAAGAAGAAACTGACGGATCCAGAATATAGAAAAAAAGAAAACGAGAGAGCAAAAAATTATAGAAAATCACTAAAGGGAGGTATGTCTTAGAATAAAAGAAGCGAAAAAGAGATCAAGAGATCAAAACACGGAATCGTTACCAAATACATCCCAAAATGCCGACGTCTCCATAACTACGAATTATTATCCCTATAGGTGTCGTCAAACATATAGCAAAGTCGTTCTTAAATGCTTAAGAAGTCTTCCCAATTGTCTGGAAAAGAAAAAATGTGTAGTCAAGGGTGTGATGGACCGTGTAGGGATACATTTCGCTACAGATATGGATACTAGTTCAAAAACTGAAAAAAGGTCATACAGAGGAGGAAAAAATTGTGACAGAATATTTTTACAGGCCTGATATTGCCTATACTTGTCCTGCCCTAGACAGTATAGCTGTTTGGGAAAATGGTCAAAAAAGGATCCTTCAAAAACATTATATGACAATGTTTCTCAAAAAAGCTTTCTTCGTTTTCGAAGAAGAGTTTGTAAATATAAGAATTGGTTTTTCCAAATTTTGTAGTTTACGTCCGAAAAACACCTTACTTCTAAAAGATACTACAAATGAATGTTGTAAATGTCTTATCCACGAAAATTTTATAATGAAGCTCAAAGGACTAAACATCCCTTATTCCCAAAGTTTTTTCAAAGATGTGCTATGTGATACAACTCCTAATTCAAACTGCTGGCAAAATATATGTGAAAAATGTACAAACCTTAGAACAATTAAAAAACCAAATAACCTAGCTAAAGACGTAAATTGGAAAGAGTGGTCTAAAACTGAAAACAACAGATTGAAATTAATTTTAAAGGAAACTAGCGTTGGAGAATTATTAGAAAAAAATTAAGAAAATTTTTGCAAAATTATGCCATATGTTCGGACACACAACAAAAAAATAAAAACGCAATATTTGTATTTGTTAATTATATATTATGTAATATAGAGTGATGGTCCATCTTCCGAATTCAAAAACAAGTATATGGCTAAACTCCTCCATTATGTAAATAAAAAATTTAACTCTTCATTCATGTGGAAGTATTTTGCGACTTCGCATGGAAAGGGTATCGTTGATGGAATAGGTGGAAATATTAAACGTTTAGTAAAACAAAAGTCTATGTCTCAAGGCAACGGTTTAATTGTGCAGTCTGCCAAAGATTTTGCTTCCGCTGCCTCATCTTTAGTGCCAAACACCAAAATAGTCTACATTTCAGAGGATGAAATCAAATGCAAGATTGATGAAATATCGCCATGGAAT
This sequence comes from Volucella zonaria, assembly GCA_963966105.1. Lineage (NCBI taxonomy): Eukaryota > Metazoa > Arthropoda > Insecta > Diptera > Syrphidae > Volucella > Volucella zonaria. Next base: position 145,992,600 of record OZ014530.1, on the reverse strand, counting down.
GAAGTGTAACCCATCACAGGTATTTCTAATTTTCACATTTTGCAGTGTATTGGGGATGAAATTCATGCTAAGAAACATTCTATAAATCCAAAAACGGAAGTGTTTAAATTAAAAAATATTAACTACAGTTTTTAAAATCGTATGTGTCGCGTGCGTCACATCATATGTCGCATGCGTCACACACCACTTTTTGTTCCTACCAAAGTGAATTGTTACTTGTTATTTGAATTTTCTTAAATTTTATTTTCCTTGAAATCGAAGCATTTAAAGCCATTTTTTGTTTCGATTCATTAGACACTAGTTTAGTTAAATTAGTTAAATAAAAGATTTGAAGCAAAATTATGGTAGTATCAATGTCGCATGCGTCACACCATACAGAACTATTTTTTATTCTTTTTCTTTTACAGGGAAACATATGATATTTTTGTTTTTAATTCAATTGACATTACGCTTATAAATAATATGTTTCAATAATCTACAAGCATTGCCGGTGCTATGTTAGAACGATTTAAATATTGAAAAATATGTTCAAATGTCGCGAACGTCACAGTTGAATTCCCCCATAGGAACAGTGGTTAGTGATAAAGGAGAGTATGCTTTAGGTGGAGGGGTAGGTAAGTTAGAGTAAGATAGATAAGTGGGTGCTGGAATTATTTGTTCTGTCAGACTTGTGTGCTTCGTCCAAGAATTTCGTGGTAAACGTTCGTTGGAAGTAAGTGTAGTTGTGCTAATTTGCTTAGCTTTTTTCAATCCAGCCGCGGCTGCTTGTGTGGTGACGGCAAGTGATGGGGAGGTGATGAGAATAGCGGAAGGTTGTGTAAAGAGGCAGTTGTGTTTTTTTCGACATATTTTTGAGTGGAATGCGTTTTACTTGTAGAGATATTGGATTGTCCATTAGTTTGTGATTGTATGATTTAGGTTTGCGTACAGTCTTGTTACGTGGTATAGGTTCCGTACAGGTCGGGTCGACTGGGAATGAGGAGGGAACAGGTGTCAGATTAGCTTATTTTGATATATTGGCATATGAGTAGTAATTTGTGTTGGCATGTGAGGGGAACTGTTCTTTGTAGATGCGTTTAGCATCTGTTATACTGCATTTTTTCTGGGTTTTAATTTTTAGGATCTGTTTCATCTGTAAAAACTTTGGACAGTCTTTTGATGAAGGGCGATGAGAATCCAAGCAATTCACGCACATGGTTCGGGTGCATTCGGAATTGGTTTGTGGTGGATAATTGCATATATGACATATGGGAGTATTATTACGTTTTTTTGCTGGTATGATCAAGTAACTCGCTTTTCCGGTATCGCATGGGATTCGGAATGTACTCAGTAACTTTGCCGTTGTACCAGCCAATTTCGACGGTGTTCGGAATTTGAAATGTGTCGAAAATGAAAAGCATTAGTCCTGTCGGTCGTTGATTTCCTTCAAACTGTCGCGTAAATTTGTATACATCAGTAACTTTTTGCGTTTTCATTTCCGAGACAATTTCTGTTTCGGGAACATTTATAAGCCATGGGGCGTATATAATGCCTTTTGACAGATTAAGTTGGTTATGCAGAGTGATGGTTACTGGGCAGAGGTTAGACAAGTTTTTCGTGGAAATAAACCTTTCGGCAACAGTTTGATTTTTTGTAAAGATTAAGACCTTACCGTCTCTTAGTTGTGAGATCTGCTCGTACCGAGTACGCTTATAGCGTCAATGGCTTTCCTCAAAGCAAAAATGCTCACCGACAATAGAGGTTTAGTTTCACTTTGAGGAGGAATGACTATGAATCTTGGATTTTTGCTATTATTGATTTTGGCGAGTTCAGGGAAGGGTTTCTAGGCTTGCAATGGTTTATTTCTTTTAGCACGAGATTCATTGAGCACAACTTCAGAAAGCGTACTGAACCTATTTCCCGCCTTTGTTTTCGGCCCTGAGGCAATGGTGGAAGAAGCAACTAACACTCGCGAGGGTAAATGAGATGATCTGTACGGAGGAGTGAAAGAGTAGGAAATAAACTTTTTTACTGCTAAAGTAGAGATGGCTGGAACCAAGGTCAGTCGGTGACTGTTTTTATTATTTAATTTTATTCAAATGAGTAAAATTGAAGTGTAAGCGTCACTTTAATAAAGGAGAACGATAACCTAACCACTTGCTCATATTAACCATAAGATAAGGTAGTCATCAGATCATAACCACCCGCAGAATTTGTGCATATCCTCCCGGTATAACCTCGGTAAGTCAGTTAGACATTTTTGTTTATGTTCTTATCATCTTTTATGTGGTGACGCGATATGAAGTGTTTTATTAATGATCGGTGTTGTTCGAGCTAGCGGATACCCTCAGTATTTATCTACAATAGAATATTTATAATGATGTTTCTTATCAGCTCGGATTAGGTTTTGATTTCATAGATTCGAGAAACGACAACTGTTCTAGGGAAAGCAAAAATGTTTATTCTTATATAACCTTGCTATTTATTCTAAACCCCCCCCCCCCCTTGTCTTACAACTTTGAAATAAATTGTTACTTAACATTTTACCTACTGCTTTCTTTGTTTTTCAATATGAGAACCCATTTCCATCAGGGGGACTGATTGATACACGGTTCTTAGGGTAGTTTTACATGGGAGTTTCATTTCTCAGTTTTTGTTGTCCGGATGGGTAGCTAAAGTAGAAGGGGCGTGAAGGATCTCCAGGGGGCGAAGGATGGTGACACATCAATTAGTGAGCATAACGGGATAGCTTCTCGAGGTATCTGCGGACTAAGTTTCTATGAAGGCGTGTTGTAGCTGAACACTCTGGGGAGGGTTGACTCCGCAAGAGAGCATATCATCTGGCTTTCTTCTCTTCGATTTAGGTTTGTGGTGCGATAGACCACAAAGCTGAGCGAAGGGATGTCTTTCATGGTGAAGGTTCATAAAGTCAGAGCACAACCCCTCCATCGTGGTTGTACACCAGCTAAGAACGTACTTGGGTTCTACCTTTTAATAGTATTTGCCTGAGTTATCTATGCTCGAAGGTCATAAGGGTGAAGTGAGGTAGCAAGGAGGGTCCTTGCCAGGGTTCAAGAGAGTTTCCAGACGTCTTTTAGGTTGCGTTAACTCGCACGCACCAACACCATTTGCGATAGCTGAACATCCAAGCAGTAATGGCGCAAAGTTATGGAAGGAAAGGCAGTTCATATTAGATCACTTTTGAAAAAGATGTAAAGAAGAATACGCGTGGCATTGCAGGAAAGAAAAAATTGGAGAAGAGAGAAGGAAAGTCTTAAAATAACAGAGCTCGTGTTACTCATGGTCTATGGGGAAAGTCAGAGGTGCTATCATGATTCCGAGATATTTTTCTTCGTCTTGCCACGTCCATTTTTCATCCCTTACGTAGCGACCTGTCACATTTCGCAACGCAGCGGTGTAACTTTTAGGTTCCACAAAGGGCAATATTATTCTAATTTAATAATTATGGATTGCACTATCGTCGGTGTTTCCGACAGAATGATAATGTTATCAGCGTATAGTAGCAGCTTTAACTTATGGCATTTCCGATTGATTTCGATAGTTGGACAATCTGGAACACTAAAAAATTCTTTTGACTTTAAAACCAAACACAGCCGATTGTTCGAAAACGAAAATCTGGTGTGGCACATTCGGAAATAAAATCCAGAAGAGCAATTTTCCTTCTGAAATGGAAACCAAAAGCACAATTTTTCTTCTGAAAAAGTGAAAAGAATGTCAACAGGACAATTTTTTGTAATTTCTTTCTCTCCGGAATGCAGATCCAGAAGAGCAATTTTCCTTCTGAAATGGAAACCAGAAGCACAATTTTTCTTCTGAAAAAGTGAAAAAAATGTCAACAGGACAATTTTTTGTAATTTCTCTCTCTCTGGAATGCAAAAACAAAACTTTTTTCGGCCAATCGAAAACGCCATTAGTCACGGGGAATACGATTCCACCGGGCAAAAAAGTTTGTAGATCATCCAAGAGCAGCGAAAACAGAAAAGGACTCAAAAGACAACCTTGTTTGACACCTATGCGCTCAAGGGGTTTGTGTACCCTTAAAATGTTTGTACACAGCGCAGGTGAAGTAAATGTAGGGAGGAAGAAAGGACAGGTACCTATGTACATTATCCTTAAGTGTTTATAAGTTATAACGACCAGAAATACAGAGATCAGCAGGGCATTCCATAAGCGAGTTGTACGGCTTAGGAACGAATCACGGTATTTTAGAGTACGTCCGAAATTGGACTTGAGGGTATACTGATGAGCATTCAAAGCGAGACGGGTGTTAAGGTTGAAAGTTTGAATTGGCGGAATGCTACTGGCGATTTCAATGGAGCACTGGTGATGAAAATAGCGATAAAACAGAATGAGACCGGAGACCTTACGTCGGTGTTCGAGAGTGTAAATTGATTGACTGATATTAGTATCACCAATGAGTTTCATCCCTTGGTTTTGAATCCTATCTAGCAGGTGCAGAGATGTTTTAGGAGCACCTGTCCAGATGTGGGCACTGTATTCCAATTTTGGGCGGATGAATGTCTTATACATATATTGAGGCCAGATCAGAGGGGGTGAAATATTTCTTACATCGCTTGAGGAAACCTAGACATTTTGCAACATTTTTAACGACATCGAATATGTAGTCATTCCAACGCAAGTTGTCATAACAGCAGACAGCATTCAGTTTTGGAAGCATTAAATTCCACTCGGTTGATAATTCTCCAATTGGTTATGCTGTTAATATTGGAATTTAGTGAGCTTAACATACATTGGCGTTCCCGTCCTACAGCCGAAGAGCACGGGCTTGAGTCTGGGAACGAATATGAAAGCAGAGAGTACTGTCGTCAGCAAAGTAATATATTGGATTAGAAGTAGCAAACAAGAGATCGTTGATGAAAATTAAAAAGAGTGTCGGAGACAGAACGGAGCCCTGGGGCACAACAGCATTTATTTTGTGAAAATAAGACTTGAAACCATCCAAGACAACATGAATTCAATGTTTCGAAAGGTAATTTCTAATCCATTGAAGAAGAGAGTCATCAATCCCAAAAGCACGCATTTTCGACAAAAGAGCCTGATGCCAAACTCTGTCAAATGCCTTAGAAATATCAAGTGTAATTATTTTGCTTTCGCCAGATTGATGTACGCTTTGGTTCCACTTTTCGGTGAGACATGCCATCAAATAACCCGTGCTATGAAAACCATACTGCCGGTCATTGAGAAGTTTTCGTGTTTCGAGATATTTCATGAGCTGACGGTTTATCAGCGCTTCCATGACCTTGGAAAGAAGAGACGCTAGTGAAATGGGTCTGTAGGAGGAGAGAGAAGAAGATTCGCCTTTTTTAGGGACGGGCTGGATAAATGCTGTTTTCCATCTGCTCGGAAAGAGTCCTAAAAAGTAGGATTGATGAAAAAGCTTACGCAGTGGTTTTGCCAGCGTGGAAGAACACCTCTTCAGAAGAAGGGGAAATATACAATCTGGACCAGCGGGTTTATGCATGTTGAGATCTTTAAGTACTCTTGCTACTACATGAGTGCGAAAGTGGATTGGTCCCATTGTAGATTCGACGCGCTCAAGTGTAGGCGGGGACAAAGCACAATCTGGGAGTGTTGAGCTAGCCGCAAAGTGTGCAGCAAGCAGATTGGCTTTGGCCAAAGAGCTGACAGCCGGAATGTCATTATAAATGAGCGTTGGGATGAAGGATGAGGCAGAATTTCTAATGTTTTCCACGAACGACCAAAAATTTTTACTGCCTTTGGGACATTGCAGTATTTTTTGTCTCAGTTTTTGGTCGTATTGGAATTTCACACGCTTGAGAAAGACGTTGCTGTCATTTTTGGCTCGTTTAAACTTTTTTCGCTTTTCCTCTGTCGGGTTGGTTTTGTAGGACTGAAAAAACATTTCCCTAACCCAGACAGCCTCTTTACAGCTCGAGCCGTACAATGCCTTTTCTTTTGGTTTGATAGTCTTCATCCGAAGAGGGATAAAGCATCTCATTCCAAAGAGAATAGTTCCTGTGATCATGTCAGCAGCGGCATCTACGTCGTTATCGAGGAAACATAACGACCAGTTAAAATTCCTAAAGAAGTTGTTCAGTCTGCTCCAATTGGCTTTCTCGCTGGCTCGGATTAGCCTGACATGTTGACTCCATCCCGTACTGCAGTCGTAGTATTTTCATAAAGGTTTTACATAACTTTGAGTAGCTTTATTGGCAATCTCAGGTTACATATCTTTTAAAATAGCGGCCTTCTGTCAACAGAGTCACACGCCGCCTTAAAGTCTACGAAGAACGCATACAGCTTCTTGCCCTAGTCCGGGTAAGTTCTAGCAGTACTTATCAGTGTAAAATATTGTCCATCGTGGCTTGGAATTCGCTAAGTAGGTCATGTGCCTGTACCCATTCTGTTAGACGTTCCGAAATAATTCCTGTGAAAATCTTCAACGATATTCGTCTCTAGTTACTTGGGAGTTTGGGATCTCCTCTTTTATATAAGGAAAATTATAATTTTTCTGAAGCACTCACGTCAAAAATTAGATTATAAACTTTGGTAAGCTTTTCCAGGATCTTCTCCTCGTGCTTTATTGAAGTTGCATTGGTGTACAACACTACAAATATCTTGCAATAAAATTGTAAATCGCCGAAATCAAGCAGTTTTGCGCGCGGTAAGTACGTAGGTGGGTGACCACATGGGAACTCAGTACTCCGCGTGCTGTTGACAAAACGCGCCACATGGGCATAGTACCCCGGCGTTAAATCCCGGACCCTACAAATTAATTTGTATCGTTCCCTTGATAATGATAATAATAATAAAAATTGTAAGATTCAATACATCGACTCTCTAGAAAAGAAGTGCATAATGCAGTTCGTTCGTGTTACAGGGTGCGTACAGCAATTGTTCAAAATGATCCGCCAGCACAGATGCTTCGGTTTGAATGCTCCGTACGAAAATTGAGTCATTGGCAGTTATGGCAAATTTTCGAAATGAACGACTGTCCTCGATACCCGCAAGCTCCATAGTCAAGTGTTGAGAGTTCCTTCTTCGTTTTTCCCTGCAGATAGTTTTGCGTGTAATGTTGTCCTGCTGATACATGATTTTTGCAAAATTGCTGCCTGATTCTCTTATCAATCGAAAGTAGGTGAACGATTATTTCCAAGCTGCCGCACATTCCCAGCCATACCACAGTTGCTTTTTCTTACATCTCTTCCTAGCTTGAAATGTCTTTAAGGCTACAGATATGCTGGAAACAAGAATGTCCGCGAGTTACGTTTAAGAACATATACTGGTATATCATAAATTTATTGTTTTATCGTAGGAACGATACGATACGAACGGAATGCTACGTCAGCTTTTTCTAATTTTTGTAATACTATGCCACAATGAATGCAGCGTGAGATCGAAAATGTCAACCTGTTCTCAATTGTCAGCTTTAAGTACAATATGAACAAAATAGTCTAATTTTGGAAATCAAACAGTTCGATTGTTTCAGTCTATAACTGGCGTAGTCGAATTCCACCGTGGAACATTTTCCCCACAAAGAAATCTTACGCGATTAAGACAAAAAAAGTGTATTTGAAAAATAGTTTCACCAAAAACAACGCAAATAAAAACTAAACAAATCTTTCTCTCTACATAACATAAAATAAAATATAAAACCGAATCGAGAAAAAGTTTATAATACTAAAGATATACATATATATATATATACCATATACATAAAAAAAAAAACGAAAAACAAAAAAAACTGAATAGTGTTGTGCTGTACGAGTATATTACCATAATATAAACTGGACTGTAAATTAAATGATCTAGTGTAAAAAATCACCAATTTGAACCCGATGATTTCCATGTAAGAAGTAGTTGTTTTATGGCTGAATCCCTTGACACTTCCCTTTCCTGTCACAAACCCTTTTCCTGTTCCTACTGCAGATTTAAATTCTATTCTAGAAGGGTTAAGAAATCTCACTATAAGTAACCCGGATTCACACCCCAATATGTCAGTCCAGCAATTTTTAAGAGTTCACGCTGACACTATTCCAGATTTTGACGGAGACGTGAATGAACTAAATTTATTCCTTGAAAGCATTTTTATGATACCACTAATTCGAATTATTATCAAAATGTCATGATACTTAGGACAATCCTTAGCAAACTGTAAGGCTCACAATAAATGAAATAAAAAAGGAACTAATATCTAATTTTAGCGATCATCGTGACGATTTTTGTTTATCGTTCGATCGCAGTAATTTGAGACAGGCTATAAACGAAACACCGCAACAACTTTACGACAAAATTCGCAAAATTGTAAATACCATTTCCAACTATTTCTCGATTCATGAACAAAATCTAGGCATTAGAAAAATTAAAATGGACATGCATAATCTGTAGGCCCTCCAAGTTTTTCTAGCTGAACTTTGTAATCCATTCGGCCTTATGGTTCGAACAAAAGAGCCTAGTTCAATGGCAGAAGAGAACATTAGATATCTGCAACAACAAAAAAGTCGTTCTAATTCTCAACAACTCAAAAATTCATTTAGACCTTCTAATAGGCAGTCTCAGTCGGTATCCCAAAATCGCCCATAGAATTCACATCAGTTGATAACAAATTTCCCAAATACATTTCCTCTTCAACCGCAAGTTCAATCCCAATTTCAAGGTCCTTCTCTTCAACCGCAACAACAGCCACCTTCCTCAAATTTTCCCACGCATACACAAGTTTTCGGCAAGACTCAAAATGTATGGAAAGCCAACCCGAATACAAACAAAACTGCACCAAAACCGACCCCAATGAGAACATCAACAGCTCAGTCAACCATCATTTAAAGACCGCATAAGCCCAATTCCCAACAAATATATTGCATCGAACAATTTAACAATAATCAGACACAACCTGAGGTGGAAAGAGAACAATGTGAACATTTTGAGCATCATTTCAATAATAGCGAAGATCAGGGTTTTCTTCAACATCAAACTCAACTTCCCGAATTCTAACTATAGACTTTAATAATTCATTTGATAACCAAAGATTATCATACCATATATGGCATCAAAATCAGTACTCCAGATTTAAAACTATTAATCAATACGGGAGCCACAAAAACTTTCCTTGATCCCCTTATTGTAGATAAATAATTTTCAAATTTTAAAAAGAGTAAGCTTTTTGTAGTCACGACATCCTTTGCTTCTTCAGCACATAATATTACCGTCACCATACCCGCCTTTAAAGAAAGAATGATATTATGCATATAAGTTTCATAACGTTTTTGATAGGTTTAGATCTGATTCAAAATTTAAACGCTTCTTTAGATTATTCAGGATCGCGATTCATTACGCCTAAAACAAACATCCAATTCAAATCCAAAAATCCTTCTTGAGAAATTATTGCCCGCACAAACAATCTCAAGAATTCGAATACCAGTAACTACACAATCAGGGGAGGTTTTAATACCTAAACAAACTATTCAAAATTGCGAAATACCAGAAACCATAACCTTTTCCATTTGGGCACAAATAGAAGTACATACATAACATGTCAGCGCATGACGTAAGTTTTACTATTTTATACCTAGTTAAAACAACAACAAACAATTTTGAGTTTTACCATGTGGTATGAGTGTTATTGATTAAACGATAACAAAGCAACAAGAAAACCTCATAAGAACTGACCATATGAATGAAGAGAAAAAACAAGACCATTACACTGGACTGGCTTCCAAATCGGAAGGTTCGGTGTACGAATCCCAGCCTCGCCCGAAAGACATATCATCCATTTTTTCAGTTAACGAAAATCAAGTAAGACGAGTAGTTGACTAGAAATCAACATCAAGCCAACTTCCACTAAGAATTTAGTCTCCCTATTAAATGTTGGATGCCACCCATGGAGCGAAATAACATCTTTCTTTCTCTCTCTATATCATTTTCCAAAAAACTTAACACATGCTGAGGCATTATAAGTGTACTCATACTCACTTAAGTGTTAAGTTCTTTAAAAAAAAAAAAAAAACAAAGAACATTTAGTTAATCTCAAAAAATTAAATAGGTGGGAATTCCTGAAAAAGGAGACTACATATTTAGGACACGTCATTTATGAATCTGGAATTAAACCAAATATAGACAAAATCAAATGCATTTAAAATTTTCCCATCCCGAAAACATCAAAAGAAATTAAGAGTTTTTTAGGACTTCTCGGGTAAATATATCCCTGACTTTGCCAAAATCACGAAACCCCTGTAATTATGCTTAAAAAAAGGTTCTAAAATTACTCTCGACGCAAAATATATTCAATGCTTTGAAATGTGTAAACAACTGTTAATAAACGAACCCGTCTTACAATATCCAGATCTAACGGTACCATGTAATCTAACCACAGATGCAAGTCAATTCGCTACTGGGGCTGTTTTATCTCAAGGTACTCCAAATCAAGATAGACCTGGTGCTTATGCCTCTAGAACTCTAAATAATGCTGAACAAAATTACAGTACAATCGAGAAGGAACTTCTCGCGATTGTATGGGCGACGAAATATTTTCGTCCGTATTTATACGGAAAAAAGTTCAACATCTATTCTGATCACAAACCGTTACACTATTCTCCATGAAAGATCCAAGCGCTAAATTGACACGATGGAGATTAAAACTCGATGAATTTGATTATAATATCATTTACAAAAAGGGTATCCTAAATTCATATGCTGATGCACTTTCATGAGTAAAAATCTATGATGAAAATTACATACATATTGAATGAAACTAGCAATAAACAAGCTTTGGATAGCAACTGCTCTGAAATTAAAACGGATACTGACTCAATAATTTGTAATAAATGACATTGAATCCAGCACAGATTATGTCGAAAACTCTGACAATGAGACTGTACACACAAGTCACGAAAACCCTATTTTACAAATTCCAATTTCGGAAACACCTATTAATAATTTTAAGAATCAAATTTTCATAAAAAATGTTTTTCAGTTCCCTAAAGCACCCAAAATACGACGTTTATTTGGTAACAGAACTAGAACATCTTTTGAAGTTTCTCAGGATAAATTTGAATATGAAATAATTTTTTTTTTTTTTTGTTTTAAAGAACTTAGCACTCAAGTGGGTATGACTACACTACATGCCAAAGCATACGCTAAGTTTTTCGGAAAATGGGACAGAAAGAGAAAGAAAGATGTTTGGGCTCAGTGGTTATTTCGCTCCATGGGTGGCATCCAACATTTAATGGGAAGACTAAATTTTTAGTGTAAATTGACTTGATGATGTATTTCGGCGACCATTCATCTCACGAGATTTTAGTCGCCTGAAAAAAACGACTTTCGCCCACGGCTGGTATTGAACCCCGAACCGCCCGATTGGGAAGCTAATACACTATCACCTGAGCCACGGCCTCCCATATTTTTAAATAACTTAGCATCTGTACAAAAAAATGTGCAGTTCATTTAACAACACCCGATGTACTACAATTCTTAAAAATACATTTAAAAACTCTGCATTGAACCTAGTTATTTGCAATAAAGTTTCAGAAGATATCCAAAAAGACCAATCCCAAATTAGAAAAATTCATGAAGGTGTTACAAATCATCGCGGTATAATCGAAACCAGAAGTGACATTAAACTTTTTTACTATTGGCCAAACACTCGAAGCATTGTAACTAGATTTATTAATAATTGTTCACTGTGTCAAAGAATGAAGTACGACTGTAACCCTCCAAAGCAGAAATTTCAAGTAACCCTAAATCCCAGTAAGCCCTTTAAAATTATACATGCAGATACGTTCACTATCAAATCCCAAAAATTTCTGACTCCAATGGATACATGTTCAAAATATGCACAAGCATGCCCCATAGATGCGCTTACCGTAATACACGTAACCAAGGGCTTTATTACCTTCTTTAGTTACCACGGAACACCAAAGTTAATAGTGATGGATAATGGTTCCGAATTCAAAAATAACTTAATCAAAAAAATTGCTCTGTTTCATAAAATAAATATTCACTATACAACTTCACTCAACCCTAACTCTAATCGTCCTTATGAAAGGTTTCACTCTACAATCATTGAACACCTAAGACTACTGCACTAATCAAACAAAAATACTAGCATTTTAGACCGAATGCCCTATGCAATTTTAGGTTACAATCATTCAATACATTCAGTAACAAAACATAGCCCCATAAATATTATCAACGGCCATATTGTCTTTAACAGCCCTTTCGATATTGATATCAATCAAATGATTTATACTAATTATATAAAAGAACATAAAGGCCGAACTACAGAAATCTAAGTACAAAATAATTTCAGACAAAATTTCTACACACAAACAGTCTACAACAGAAAACCGGAATAAAAACAGACATAACCCTTTTAGTTACGGCCCACAAACTACAATTTACCACAAAACCAGAGTTAGAAATAAGAAGTAGAAACCAATAGACCCACATACCACAAAAACAATTTAAAACGACCACAAAACTATAAAAATTAAACTCCTTATATCCTTTTACAAATAATACTTTCTTGTTATGCTCGAGAAATAAGGATAACAAACTTGGAATCTAATCCCGGAATCCTTCCTTTCAAACAAAGAAACAAGAAATATGACACCTTCATGCATTACTTCGACCTCTCGCCAATTCATTTCGAAATAGAAAGTATTCAATAGATTTTTCGAAAAAACTATACAATAGAATTGTTAGCATTATAAATCTTGTAGAATACCAGCTTAATATGTTAAAAGACAAATTTAATACCCTCAACTCACATAATAGAATCAGAAGAGGAATTTTAAATGGACTGCTCGCCATTTTTAAAAGCATAACTGGAAATTTAGATTCTGAAGATGGACAATATTATGATCAAGCACTTAACGCTCTCACCACGAACCAAAATCAGATAGTCACAGTGCTCAATACACAAATATCACTTACAACGAAGATAGTAGACTATTATAACAAAACGATAATTCTCATTAAACAGAATGAACGTCACCTGTCTGCTAAAATTCAAGAAATATTAGATATGAAAAGCAATAGTATAATCGAGTCCTTGATAATCTGGAAAACGCGCTAGTATTTGCAAGACAAAATATTTTACATAGTAGCGTCTTAAAAATTTAAGACTTAAAATAATATTGAGTGAACTTTCAAAACATTATACCGACAAACAAATGTTTTTCGGATATGATCTTTTTGCTGCACATGAGTACCATGAATTAATCAAAGTCGAATCCTGTCAAATTAATGACAGAATTGAAAAATCTATTTATTATTTAAACCTGCTACGTTGTATGAAACTATTTCGAATGAAAAGTTATTTATGGCGTTTTCCATTGATTTGACCCGTTGTTACGGGTCAACCAAATGATGGCACTTTCACTACCGACAGAGCAGAGCTGACATTGGGTTAAAATGGTAACAATGTTGATATTCATCATAGCTATAGTCATTTAATTTTCACACTTCTTATTTTGAAATCTGTATCTTGTATTTGTAATTTATCCCTCAATTGTAAAGTTATGTTCTTTTATGAATTGCCTTCAATCCTTTCGCTTGAATAAATATGTGTTTGGTTCTATCAACAAACTATCTGTTTGCTCCATCAATGCCTGTTGGTGGCTTCGGTGGAAGTCTCTTTGAGATGATTAAGGTACTACGATACAACAACATGGGCTTCATATATATACATATGCCAGATAAACGCACAAAATCTAAATGTTATAAAGTTGGACGAATTTGGGAGTCTTTTTGATAATTCAAAAGTGGATTAGTGTGTGTTTCAGAAACTTGGTTTGATCCAGGTGTATTGAATGCGATCTATGGGATGAATTGCTTAGAAATATTCCGAGGTAAAAGGCTCGGGCGAATAGGGAGTGGCGCTGCAATATATGATCTGACAGGAAAACCGCTCTGTAAACGTGACACAGAAAGCCCTATAGATTTGCACTGGTAGAGGTCTCAAGTAGCACAGACAAGGTAATAATTGGTTCTTTTTATAGCCTAAACATGTCCATAGGCATCGCCCGGCTTTACTTTTTATTAGAACAGCATTACTGGTCCACACCGAATGTTTTTTTGTGGTGATATAAATTGAAACCTGCTGTGTGAAACCGAGACTAGATGGTTCCGAATACACCGTAAATCTATATACTCGTACGTCTGCTTTCTCAGACTCTGTTTCGTGCTTCTCAAAACATGACTTTATGGGTATACCTAACCTTTGAGTTTAGCATGGAGGATGTGGAATCTATTTTGTATTTCAGGGATTTCAAAAACTCCGCGCAGATATGAACTGTGATCTTCTCAACGCAAACTTTTCTAACGTCCTCTTTGCAACCAAATAATGAAAATCCTTCTGATTCATTTAAGACAATAGGAAAGGATGAGCATAACGATAACACCCTAAATTTTTGCTGTATGCGTAGTAAAGTCTGTAAAATCAACCGCTGGCCTAAATGTATGAATCCAAGGTTTGGAAAATGAATTTTGCCACCTATTTTGCATTTTAATGCCGTCGTTACACGTTCAACTTTCCCAAATGACTGGAAAAGGGCAAAAATACCAGATCCCTAAAAACAACTCAAGCTCTGTTGTATACAGAGCGATAGCTGTACTACCTTTCCTGTCAAAAGTATTTGAAAAAATTATCTTTTCTCAAATCTTATTATCTGGCCAAATATAAACTACTTACTGCTCATTAATCTGGTTTTCGAGAAAAAAAAACGCTGCAAAACTGCGCTGTTGTCGGCTTTTAAATGTTTCACATTTAATTATTTAATTCTATGTAGAAAGCTCAGGAAAAATTCGAAGTTTTCTTGGGAATCATCAAAACTAGTTTTTTTCTACTTAAGTGAAAGATATCAGGCCATGGTGACTAACAACAAAATGTCAGGTTGTTAATGTTAATAGCGGCGTAGCGCAGGCCTCCATTCTAGAACCAGTTATCTTCACTTTGTGAAGCGAGCTTCTCGCCCAAATGGTTCTGTACACATATTTGCCAACGATGTTAAAATTATTTTAAGTCGGCGTCTTCATATGACAGATACATACTTATATGTAGCTTAAAGCTTGTGAATAATAATCTACGAGTATGTGTTACGAGTATACAAAATTGTGCCCTAAAGACTGACCTCTGTCTTAACTCAGTGAAATCTAGAGCACTTGTTATTTATAAAAAAATTTTAGATTTACCTGTCTTCCCAAATATTAAGCTTGGGGATAATACTATCAGATATTGCTTAACAGGATACTAACTTGAAATACTCATGTAACCGCCACCATATGTACAATTTATGTCGGACACTGTGCCCTATAGCAATCAGAACTTTTCTCCCAACTAAAACTAAGTTACTTCTAGCCAAATCTCTCTTGTTGTCCATTTTCTTGTATGGATTTATGTGTGTATGATGTATCTGGTTTGCAGAGATTTTTAGATTTATAAAAGACTTTTATTTCACTTAAAAGGTTAACATAAAGAATAAGTTTCCTAGTCTTCATTGGTTTAACAAAACGCCGTCTACCAGATTAACAGGTGTTTGTGTTTTATTTGAAGATAAGTGGAAAATGGAAATAAAGCTTAAAAATCTTCCTCGATGATAAGCCTTCTGTAGCGGAAGGCATTTACAGCATAGTAGTATGAAACATCCCAGCCTTGTTGTCCATTCAAAATATTAATTACTTCGCCAGAAGACAGGACCTCGGATCTGAAATACAATATCTTTTGCGAAACTCCTTTAAAATTGGGCATTCTCCTAGGAAATGTAAGACGTCCTCACTCGCTCTCTGATTACAAAGACTGCACAAAATTGGAAGTTCGGGTTGGTGTGGGATGAAATTTAAATTCAAAAGCTCCCCTCTCAATTTAAATATAAAACTTATTTTGTCAATTGACTTTTGGTTCAAGAAATAAGATTTATTCTGAAGATTGTAGCTCAATCGACCATAGTACAACCGATATTGAGAAGCTCGAGCTTCAGCAGCATATTTTTCGTAAGTGACTACACTAATTTTCTCCAATAAAGTGTCAAACTGTCTTCTTAATGATATGGGCTCCTCTGCCGGTGCTAATGAAAGTACATGTCCGCAGTTAGACGCTAGGTGCCTCCATTCTTGGAAGAGGTTTCCGCATGTTGTAAGGATATATGTAAGCACTATCCTGGCCAACCTTTCTTCGTCCATCGCCATCACTTTAACGACATAGTCGAAATGCATCTTCAAAGTTTCTATAACCAGTGGTGCCGTCCCTGTTTCGAGGTGCAGCATGTGATTGGGTGTGCTTATTGTCAACCGAAAAGGGCGCTTCCAAAAGTAACGAAGAAACTTCTCCACTTCGTTGAATAAATAATTTTTACTTGGCGCTATGAGCTATGTATTTATTGTTGAAATAGCAGCCCCACACACATGAAATTGCTAGTTTAGCAGGACTCCTAGGTATTTATATTCACGAACTATTTCAACAGTTTCCCCTTGATACGTCCACTCTTCATTTCGAGAATATCTGCTCCACCTCCTCTAAAAACCATAATTTTTGACTTCTCCAAGTTCAAACGTCTGCAATATGAGTCTAGTCTGTTCATCATAAGCTGCATGCCATTTATCGACTCTGAAAACAAAACAATGTTGTCTGCATACAGCAGACCGGGTATTATAATGCTTCCGATATCGATGCCACCTCCTATGGACTTAGTTATGTCATCGATAAACAGAATAAACAGCAAAGTACTTAACCTTGTTTCACACCCATTGCTGTCAGAAATTCTTCAGATACTGTATCACCATCCCATACGCAACATTATTATCATACAGTGCTCGCAATATGTTAACGATTTTACTTGAGATTCCCATCTGATACAGTTTATAGAACTACGATCAATTGAATCGAAAGCCTCACGGAAATTCACAAAGAAGGTATACAACTTTTTTTTCTTCTTTTTGTAAATTTCGGCGATTTTGATCAAAGAAAAAATTTGGTCAATAGTAGAGTAGTTTTCCCTAAATCTTGCTTAAAACTTCGATATTATTTTATGATTTCTGACCCACTTCGCAAGTCTCCTGAAGATCAAAGAGGCGAACAGTTTGGTCGAGGTGTTTAGGAAGGATATTCCTCTGTAATTGATTGGGTCGCTAAAATCACCCTTTTTGTGAAGCGGAAAAATCATTGCGTTTTTGAAGCTATCAGGAACTGATGCGCCTTCGAAAATGTCTCCATAATAAGTGCGTATAAAATTTCCGTTGTGCAATTTTTATACAATTCCACAGGAATTCGGTCGGTCCCGGGAACTTTATGGGCCTTAGCGGTTTGAATGACTTTTCGTACTTCTGGAGCTATAAAAGGTGCATCCAAAGACTCATCGTAGAAAAATGGGGCGGCGTATTGAACCGGTGCTACGTTAAATACATTATTGAGTAAGTGGCTAAAATGATCCTTGAGTAATGGTGCTTTCAACGATGAGGCGATTATTTTTTTAACGCCGTTTATAAATTTCGCCGCTTTCCAGAATTCTGCCGAGGAGTTGAGTTGCTTATTGCGTCAATAATTTGAAGTTCGGATGCCGTCTTTTTTACATAGCAAATATGATTAAAGCGCTTGTTGGCTGCTCCGTACAGCAATTTAAAGATGCTAGTGTTGTGTATCCGCAGAAAATAATTGTCCGCCACTACCTCGTCCAAAGATCGATGATTTAATTACCAGCTTCCATTTAAGTTCGTAATCCAAAAATATACACATGCTTGAATCTAACCTCCTCCTTTTCTAGCACATGGGTTTCATGTAATAGAAATATCGAAATACTTAATATAATTAAAAAACTCTGTATATATTAACTGATTTTTTAGGCCAGCTACATTATAACTAATAATTTTTAAGGGCGAAAGAGTTTCATTCTGGTAGACGAGCGTATCTCACTCGTTACGTGAGATCCCACTTGTGTTTACACCCAAAATCATTTTATCGACTTTGTTGTATAAATCCCTTGCATTTCCAGTCAAATGAATTTCGTCGATAACGCCACTGACAGCTCCATTGACGTTTGATTTGTTTGACATTTGGCACACATTGTTTTGTTTTTCGGCTTCATTCATAAATTTTTGCAAAGGTGCTATGTCTTCAAAAATGCCTTTAAGGACTTGCTCTGCATTTTCCTCGGCACATTTCAGACCTTCGAAAGTGTCCCAGGTAAATATCTTGCCTGCTACAAGCAACTTGTTATCTCTCAGGGTGATTTTCATCCTTCTTCTCCCGGAGGACCTTCATTATTGGCACTAGCTTCCCCCTTCTTTGGCGAACGTTGAAGGGCAAGTCCTTCTGGATGCTGATTTTGCACCCTTTCAGTCTTTTGACATTACGCAGTACATTTTTAGCTGCATCTCGAGTCTTCATCCTGACAATAATTGTTGCGGTGTGCACATCGTGACTCCGGACAATGAACGCCGAGTCGACATGCGTGTCTGAAGCATTTGCATCCGACAAACCATCACACAAAGACTTTGCTTCGCCACACATATCGGGGCTGTTTTGCGTTGGCAGATGCAGGTTCTTTTGCGTGAGTTTATCCAATTGTTCTTCAAGCAGTTTGTTTTGCCTTTCTAATTGGTTAATGCTTTCAGAGATAGTCTCGAGACGAACTTTTAACCCAGCTGCCCAGTACAAAGCACTTGGAAGTCCTCTTTAGACGCTAATTGCTTGGCAAGCTTTCTGTACATCTCGTCCAAAATCTGCTTTAATTGGTCGACTGAAATTCCAGGCATTTTTGAAATTGTGGGATCGGAAGAATTCACACGGCGTTTTTCGTTCTTGGCGGGATCCGGTGAGATTTGTGATAGAACTCTTTTGCTTATTTACTGAGGTTAACTCTATGTAGGAACTTGATATTGTCGTGGAAGTGTTTTACAGGCTAGTACTTACTCAGAGTATGTTTTCTTTTGTGCAGTGTGTTTTTAATTATAAACTTCTGCAAGGCTTATATGGCTTGTATGTGTGAGGTAATATAATTATAGAATACAACAACATTGCACGATATGTATACAAGACCGAGTTTCTACGTACTCCAAGAAAATTTTGCAGCTGTTTGATCTTAAATTTACTAAAGCTTCGTTTACTCTTCGTAAGCGTCATTCGACTTATAAAATCCAGAATATAAATTTTCTTCTTAAATGAAAATCAGAAGCAAAATGTTGCGGTTGGAACAGTTTTATATCTTTTTTTCCCCTCCGGAAAGCAAAATGAAGTCTTTTATCGGCCCAGCAGTTTTGAACAGTTTGATGACTCCTGCGAGGACCTCCACTAGACACTTCACAATAGTTGTCTGTCAGTTGTTGCAGAAACGTCACCCCACTTTCTTCACTACATATCATATTGTCCGCAGACTCAAAGTAAGAAGTTTTTTCACCATGCCCCTAGTTTCCTTGCTGATTCAGGAATGCGATGCACGTCGTTTTTGTTTTGACCCTTCACAATAAAATTCTCGACATTGACATTTCTCGAACGGATTGCTCTAATTTATGCAACTGCAGATGAATTTTGGGCTTGGAGCAGGTCTTAGCATACTGATTTGTCTTTGTCAACAGCAGTTACACTAGTTTGTGCAGGGAAGTGCATAATGATAATAATAATAATAATAATAATAATAATAATAATAATAATAATAATAATAATAATAATAATAGACTTTATTTCATGAAAAAACGTTAAAGCGTTACATGTTAGCATTATAAAAATCAACAAATGAAATTAACAAGCGTTTTAACATAAAATAGTTAGGAGCATTCTATTGTCAGAAGGACAAGAGGCGAATGCACCTTTAGTAAAAAATATGAAATTGAGTTAATGTGTAGATGGGGTACAACATATCTAAAAAAAAAATTCTAAAATTTATAATTCAAAAACAAAATTTATAAAATTTATAATAAGAAAATAATGTGTTAAATCATTGGAGTAAGCAGATTTTCTATTTCACAATGGTTGAATGAAAAAAGCCAGTTACGAGTTTCTTTCAAAAACTTTGACTCCTTTCTTTCGCATCTAATATTATTCGGTAAAATATTAAATAAACGACACGCAGTAACATTATAGAACCGAGAAAAAATTGTTTTATTGATTTTGGGTACTTTAACGAAATTTCTGGTGTTAACGCGTAAGTTGTAGATACCATACAGCCTGGCGGCATTATACCCAGATCTAAGAAAGAATAGTTTAAGTACTTTAAAATAATATAGATGTCTTAATGGAAGAATTTTCAGACTTCTAAATAACTCGAAACTTGGAGTTCTGCGATTAACTCGGGAGATGATCCGAATCCCATGCTTCTGTTTTATCAGTAGAGGTTCAATATTATTAAGATGGGTACCGCCCCAGCATGAAATTCCATACTGAAATTTAGATTTGAACAAACCATTGTAAACTAGCGTTAAAACCGCAGAAGAGCAATAAAGGCTAAGAAGATAGAGTTGCCTGACGAATCTATTAAAATATTGCTTTAGATACATAGTATAGTCCTTCCAACTTAGCCTATAATCCAATATAACTCCTAAGTATTTAAAGTTTTCAACTCTTTCTATTGCAAAACAGTCATTAGAACAGTTAGCATTATCGTCAAAGGTGGGGATAAACTGACTTTGAGAGAAGACATTATTAAGATGAAATCTTAAACACCCAGGTGAGTGATATTGCAAAGACATATCTTCTGGAACTGTTCCCATAATATTAAACAACATGAACTTGGTTTTGTCACTAATTACTAGTTTATGAAACTTAAACCATCTACGTAATATTTCTAGATCAGAGTTCATATCTACAAATAAGTCAAGGTAGTTATTGTTGGAATAAGACAATGCAGTATCGTCGGCGAAAGCTGTAATTCTGCCCTTGAACGATTGAACAAAAAGTGAATTTACATAAACCAGGAATAAAATTGGCCCTAAAACGGACCCTTGTGGAACACCTATGTTTATAAAATTTACTGAGTTCAGACAGCACTTTATTTTTACCCTTTGCATGCGGTTATGCAGATAATAAGCAAACCAAGGATGTATTGATCCTCTGAAACCTACGTTATACAGTTTATTAAACAGCGACTTATGGTTTACAGTATCAAAAGCTTTTGTAATGTCTATAAATAAGGCAGCAGAAGTTTTAGAGTCATTCAAGCTATTATAGATTTCGTCACACAGTTTTAATAAAGCATCTTCGGTAGATCTTCCGCTTCTAAAACCGAACTGAAACTCACTAAAATAATTAGTTTTATCAAGAAACGATAGCATTCTAGATTTAACACCCTTTTCAAAAATTTTAGAAAAAGTAGATAAAAGAGAAATAGGTCGGTAATTGTTTGGAACTGTAGTATCTCCTTTTTTATGAAATGGAATTACGACCGATGTTTTAAGTGAAACAGGAAAGATACCTTTCTCAATACTAAGGTTAAAAATATAGGAAAGAACATCTGAAATTAGGAATGATATATTTTTAATAATACAACTTGAAATACCATCGTACGAAGATGAGTTAGAAGATTTTAGTGACCGTATAATTTTATGTATTTCAAGTGGAGTAAAACTTTGAAAGAAGAAACTGTGCATTTAAAATTCCTCCTGCTGGATTGTGGGGTCAAATTGGCATGAAGAGTTATCTAGCATTGATAAATCCTGAATGGTACTTGTGACGTTTGCAAAATAATCCTTAAAAAGATTAGCAATCTCCAAAGGCTCAGTTACAAGCGTATTATCTCTGTTTAAAACTAAATCAACGTTAGGTTTTTTTTATTTAGAATCTCGTCGACGATTTCCCATTCCTTTTTAGCGTTGCGGATATTTTCGGACAGCCTACTACTGAAGTAGGTATCCCTACAGAGAGGTATTTCGGTTCTTAGTTCGTCACATAGTTTTTTATAAAATCTTTTAAGCTTGATATTGTTTGGATGCCTGGTAACACGAATATATAGATGGTTTTTCTTTCTAATTTTCCAAGGTTTGATACAAATAAATTTGTTGCTTTTTTTCCTTATTTTTGGCTGGAATTCGAGATATGAAACTGCAATTTAGTCAAAAACAAGTCAAACGCAATAGAAGGGTCATCTACTCTGTAGATTTCATCCCAAAATTCAAAAGTCAAAGCTCTACTTAAAGCAATAAAATCGATTTTAGAAATACCTTTAATAACAGTCTGCTTAGATCTGAAGACAGCGTTGTTAAGCTGAATACTGGTTAAACAGTGTTCAGTTAGTTTTAGATCGTATATTGCTGATTTATAAGTTGAGCAGTTATTCCTATGTAACCTTATGTAGATATGATCTAAGCAAGTGCTTCTCGAGTGGGTTGGGACAGTAATGATTCGAGGCCAAAAGAAGACAAAGTTGAAAGAAAAAAATCGGCATTGGGTGAATTCGATAGAATGTCTATGTTAAAGTCTCCCAACACAACCAGATTTTTACAAGTTTGCTTTTCGAGAAACTCTGAAAATTCATCCAAGAACACCTGTACTGAACACATATGTAATCTATAGATTCCAATAAAACAAAACCGGGCACCAGAAATTTCGCATTTTATACTTATTAAGTCAGCACTGATCATATTAGATTTAATAATTTCACACGCCATGTCGCTTCTATAAAATACTGCGATACCACCAAATGAATAAGATTCATTGCACGTAGCATCAAATGTAAAATTAGGTATATAAAAATCTGAAACCTCAAAATTATAGATCCATATCTCAGGGATGAAAATCAAATCTGGTAAATGGTTCAAAGAAGCAAGATGCAAGTAAAAAGAATCAAAATTTTTTCTTAAACTGCGAATATTTTGGTGTATAACGGAGAAGCCAGAGAAAGAATTATTTGAATGTTCTATACAGAGACAATTTAAGCTATTAGAGTTAAGCAAGAAAAATTTATTATCACTAGGATTATTATAAAGAGGATCTATAAAAGAATTTATTGCATTTAAAGACATTTATAAAAGATAAAGAAAAGAAAACTTAAGTATTAACTTTAGAAAGATCCTCAAAACTAACAATCTTAATTACTTTATCGCCTTCCTTCTTTCTGATAAGCACAGACGAGTTTCTCACCCAAACATATTTGCATATTCGGTTGTCTTTCAGTTGTTTTGCCTTCTCCAATAAAGACCTTGTGTATCCAGTAAGTGAATCATTAATGAATATTCTGCTGCTGCTACTGATGGTATTGCTTTTTCCCCTGTTCATGCATTGGTCCGCAAAGATATTTGAAGACAAACTCATTTTGCTGCTGCGCATTTTGTTCATTATTTTTTCCTTGCGCGCCAACGACGAAAATTTAACACACACAATGTTCGATGCTGCAGATTTTTTCGTCGTTTCTTTTGTCATCACATTCTTGACGTAGCAATGCTCAATTTCGTCAGCATCGATCTCCTCTCCAACACCCACACTAATCAGTTTAATAACTTTCTCTTTAGCATTAGTATTGTTTACTTCAGGTATTCCAACGATAATCACAGAACTCTTTTTTTCCCTCTGCTCAAGCAAATTTATCTTCATTTCCAGAGAATCAACCTTGTTAGTAAGAGATGCATTGTTTTCTTCTAGGTACTTGATTTTAGTAAGCGCATCAATGTTTAGCTTTTGCAGTTTCATTATTTCACTGTATAGCATTTGAAGCGTAACCGTTTGCTCCATAGAAGTGTTAATATTATAAGAAATGAGAGATGACGAAGGAGAGGTAATAGGTTCATTGGGGAACCCGTAAGTTATTGGAACGGGTGAAGAGTCATTTGCTGAGACCTCGGATGGAGTTAAAGGAACACGATCAGCCAAAATTGATTTTCTCCGCTGAGTAACACAACCGTTGCACTTATAGCCTTGTTTGCTCTTCCCAAAGGATTCTATTTCTATCTTTTCTAATTTAGCGCACTTTGCATGAAAATATTGGGTACAATGGCCACGTAAAATTTTTTGTTCGTGCCTTTCCACTTTTAAGTTGCACGTAGCACATTTCATTTTTAATATTTCACATAGTGTTCTTTTAATTAGTGTAGAAAATAATTTTAAAATTTAATTTAACTTTAGGATTATTATAAAAACCAAAAGATTTGTGGAGCTGATTCTTGACGCGTCTGACCCCATCAACACTGAGAACGAACTTTTTTTCTCGTTTGCCTTCTTCGCTAGCCAGTCTACATGGCGCTCCACGGAAACACAGCCAGACTTCAATTTTTGCAGTTGACTTTTTAAAGCCAAGTTTGTCGGCCTCAGAGTATATACGAGTACTTCAGCGCCGATCTCTTCCAAGTCAGAGTTTGCATATAGCTTAGTTTTTCGTCTAATAGTGGTATTTTGAGTTAGCAATCAGTTTACATATGTATGTAGATCAGTGACAGACATACAGCCCTCGGACATTTTCTGAGGTGGAAAGTTATTTACCCAGTTGAGTTCACATATTCTGCTGGTTTCGATATTTTCTCAGCCGTTTTTTTTTTGTTGTTTTTTTTTTGTTATTTTATTACAATGTGAGTAATCGACTCACTTTCGATCTCTTGATACTATTGGACGTACTTTGTCCGCTCTAATTTCAATTTAATTAATTTGTTCTTTCTAAAGGGTAATTTTTTTGCTGTTTGCTTTTTCAGTGCTCTATTTTTGACAGCTCACGCGTGATTCGTGACATGTGTCGGAGACAGACATGCTCAGTTAGCTTTGCCCTTTTACTATGGAAAGAATTAGACCCGAACAACGCTTACAAATTATTTACTTTTATTATCAAAATTCGTGCTCTGTGGAAAATATTTTTCGCGCACTTCGACCATTTTACAGTTCTCATAATCGACCTACTGAGCAAGTAATTCAAGCCATAGTGACCAAATTTCGCACTAATTTCACGCTACTGGACATCAAGCCGCCTACAAGTATGCGTAGAGTGCGTACAGAGGAAAATATCGCTGCTGTATCCGCGAGTGTTAATGAAGACCGTGATTTGTCCATTCGTGCCCGTTCACAGCAGTTGGGATTGTATTACTCGACTACGTAAGGTCTAAAACCTTACAAAATACAGCTCGTAGAACAACCGATGCCGAGCAACCTGTCACAGCGTCGAATTTTCGGCGAGTGGGCCTTAGAAAAGCTGAAGGAAGATCCGCTTTTTTTATCGCAAAGTTATCTTCAGCGACGAAACTCATTCACCAGAATTTGTATTTTAAAAACAAAACTGCCGTATTTGATCCTATTAGGACTCGGAAAATGCACTGTTTGGGGTGGTTTATGGTCTGGCGGAATCGTTGGCCCGTATTTTTTCAAATATGACCGTGAAAACAACGTTGTTTCGATTTTCAATTCGTACTTTTTTTTACCAAAAATGCACGAGCTGAACCTGGTCGACATGTGATTCCGGCATCACCAATTGAGAAATGAGGTCGGTGAGCAATTTATTTCTCATTTTGGACTGGTAAATTGGCCGGCTAGATTATGCGATGTAACTCCATTGGACTATTTTCTATGGGGATACGTCAAATCATTCGTCTATGCTGATAAACCAGCATCAATTTCAGCCTTGGAAGACAACATTACACGTCTTATTAGCGAGATACCAGCTAGCAAAAGAGATTCAAAATTGGTCTCTCCGTATGGACCACTTGCAGCCTAGCAGTGGTCAATATTTACATGAAATAATCCTTAAAGGGATTTTCAACTTAAATAAAAATTTTATACACTTTTGTAATTTTTGTCAGCTTTTTTTGACAATCAAAAACCAAACGCGAAAAAAAATCACCCAATATAAATAACTAATATAAACACTTTCACTCTTTAACAAAAAAACGCAACCAATTAAACGCACATACACTCTCTCCCCACTTTTTTCAACGATCGGAATCAATTTGTCAAGGGTACAGTCCGAAATTCCAAATAAGAGAATTAAGCAAAAATTTAATTAACACCGTTCAGTTTGCATCCTGAAAACTTTGGAGGAACATACGCTATATCAGGCAAATGGAAAATTATAGCTTACTTTGATATGAAACTTTATGGAAAATATTGTAACTGAAGATGGTACGGAATTCAAGCTCGTTAATTTAAAAAAATATTCAGACATATGGACCACGAGTAATTATGCAAAAAAAATACGAGTTAAAAACAAATCTTGTGTAAGAATTAAAAAGAGGTGTTGAAGTGGAAGTAGAAGAGAGGTTGAACATCATTCTCTTCTCGTAGCATTCTAGGCTCAAGGTATCTGTAATTTGGTCGATGAAGACTGCGGCGAGTAAGGGCCACAGACCTAATATTAAGTGGGTTAGTTGAAGTAAGGAGGGGCTATTAATGTTACTAGGTAAAATCTGATGAACAAAGAACAAATTGGCATCATTTCGGCGTACAGAGAGAGACTGTAAGTCTATGAGTTTTAGTCGATCAATGTAAGGTGGTAAATTCATGTGATCAGTTCACGAAAGTCCTCGTAAAGTGAATCGGAGAAACCTACAGCTTTTATCCGGAAAATGTATGTTAGAGAATTCCTTAGATCAATGTTTAATAAAGCCAAGATCGGGTTTTTTATGATATTATATATACGAGGGGCGTTCAATATATTCTCGGTATCGATATGAAAGAAAATGCGAATTCAATTTAAATTGTTTTTATTTTTCAATATAATCTCCCCTAACATCAATGCATTTGTTATATCTTGAGATAAGCTTTTTTAAATCCTCAAAAAAATAAATTTCCTCCTCCTCCATTTATTGCCGACTTGAGTTCTTCATCATCCGAAAATCTTTTTCCACGAAGACATTTTTTCAAATCCGGAAACAGGAAATAGTCACTAGGGGCAAGGTCTGGACTATACGGTGGGTGTTGGATTTCTTCGAAACCACAATCTCGCGCAGCAGCCTTGGAAACTCGCGCCGTGTGAACTGCGAATTTACCCCGTCTTTTCTTTTTAATTTCCTCCCGCAAATTATGCAAAGTGGAAGCGTAGGATGTAGCGTTGATGGTTTCACCTTTTTTTTGTACACAATGAGCAAAATTCCCTTTGAGTCCCAAAAAACTGTGGCCATGTCTGTTCCTTTTTTATGCCACTGCATGGACTCTTGTTTGCTTTCAGGGTCATAGTGGTGGACCCATGTTTCGTCCCCAGTAACAATTCGATCCATAACACCGTCCGCGTTCTCACTACACATCTCCAAAAGCTCTCTACACCATGCGATTCTCATATTTTTCTGAGGCGCTGTCAGCATTCGTGGCACCCACCTTGCACTGACCTTTGAAAGGTTAAGATGGTCATGAAGAATGGTGTGAATGGTACCAATTGAAAGCTTGGTGATCCCTGCCATCATTTTCACCTTTATTCGGGCATCCTCAAGAACAAGTTTTTCGACTTCTTTGATGCTTTCTCCCGTACAAGCAGTAGCCGGGGCGCCGGAGCGGGAGTCGTCTTCAATGCTCTCTCTGCCTCTCTTGAACTCACTTGACCACTTTTGCACAGTTGATAATGAAGGTGCGGAACCCTGGTAAACAGCCACCATCTCTTCATGAATAGTTTTTTGACTTTTTCCTTGCTTAGTGAGAAATTTAATTACAGCGTGATGCTCAATTTTCACCATCATCGTCTCAGTTGCCATTATGATTCTGTTTAACTAGAGATAAAACGCGAATTAATAATCACATTTATATGAAATTTTACATGAATGCACTAAAATAATAGTGTTACTTGATAAATAAGTCAATTTATATATACAACCACGGCTTCACCCCTATACCGAGAATGTGTTGAACGCCCCTCGTATATGTTATATATGGTTACGAAACTGTTAGCATCTATCACAAATTACACGTAGATCACGCAATTCAGTTACCAATGGGTCGGTTGATTTAAGAATAAATACGTGGGAGGGGAATATGGTTAACATTGAGCTCAACAAAATTCTTTTGACGTCAAGAAAAAAATCTATGCAGATTATTCTGCAGTGGTAAACATTCAGCGACCTAAATAGAACACTGTAATGTCGATGTACGTAGTGTAGTTTGTAGCTTTGTATAAAACAAACGATAAAAAAAGGCTAGTTTAGGCTTGGTGACTTGATTTATTGAGTGATGAACAGCAGGAGAGAGATTACAATTTTGTTCACTGTCTTATATAGTTCGAAGATCGAAGCGAAACAGATATTGAAAGAAAAGAAAATATGCGTGTACTCGATTAGTATAAAGGAAGGAAAAGTAAAAATATAACAAATGAAATCTTCGATTACATTTTCAAAATGTGTTCTTCATTTAAATGGCAAATTATCATTAAAATTACTCCAGGTAATGTTGTACACTTATTGATTGCATCTGATACTTAACATAGCCGGCTCCCTTGAAAGGTCTCTCTTTCAGCAGCGTCATCAAACTCTACGTCGATCGGAAAGTGGGAAATTTTTGTGACAGCTCTCGTAAAAATGCCCTCGTTTGTTTTTACTGCATCTATGCTAATTTTTTGGTCTTCTCCAGAGAATACGTTTACTATCCGTCCACTAGGCCATTGGCGGGAAGGAGTATTCTCTTCATGTAGTAAGACCAGGTCTCCTAAGCAAGTCTTGTAACTCAGCTGTTGCACTTACAAAATTCGTGGCGTTATCAGAATAAATTTTACAGCATTTACCTCTCCTAGCCAGAAAGGCTTCGTTGGTGAGACTTGAGACGAGGCACACGAATACCGCCACATAAATTTTAACTCATTTGTTGCCGCTAGTTCCAGAGCGAATGTGAAAGGGTCCACAATAATCCACACTAGAGATCGAAAATGGTCGAGATGGTATTGAGCGATTAGCTGGTAGGCTTCCCATTATTTGATGCCGATAAACTGTACGAAAATGAAAGCACATAGGGCATCTTGATATTACTGAGCTTATGGCACCCCGTCCAGACAAAATCCAGAAATGCTGGCGAAGAATATTAAGGAGAGACTGACAAGCAACGTGGTGATATTTGACGTAGTAGTACCAAATTAGGGACTTCGTGAAGGTAGTATATCTTTGTGGTAGAAGTATCGAGTGCTTGGCGTCAAAGTCTAGTTCGGTGTTTACCAGGCATCCACCAACACGGATGACACCCTCGACATCTAGGAA
This sequence comes from Volucella zonaria, assembly GCA_963966105.1. Taxonomy (NCBI): domain Eukaryota; kingdom Metazoa; phylum Arthropoda; class Insecta; order Diptera; family Syrphidae; genus Volucella; species Volucella zonaria. The sequence continues at coordinate 145,963,560 of OZ014530.1, read as the reverse complement.
AGGTGCGAGTTTTGCCAATGGTGAGCCAGAGTCCAGTTGTTTATAGAGTGAGAGCCGTGAATAATCTTGAGGAAAATATATCATTTGTACATTTCTAACGATGGCTTTGAGTGCTTGGTCCACTTCCTGAGGGTCGATGGTTGCTCTTCTATTTTTCATGTGGCTCTTCAACGAAAATCGGCGGACATAAACAAAAACTAAAAGCACACGAAAATATGAATTCGCAAATTTGTTGTTAAGAATTAAGTCTGTTGGTTTGGAAAGGGCTGCAAATGAAAACTTTGTTTGTGGTGTTTGTTCTGAAGAATGTTTATTAATATGTGGAATGGATTTAGCTGGCCAGACATCGATAGGTTGTTTCACAAATGATGGCCTCTAAAACCATAGATTTGACTTAGTTAGATCTTTAGCTGATACGCCACCTGATATCATTTGATGGCACATATCTCCAACTCTATGATTCCGTAAGTTCATGAATTTTGGCGATCCTATTTGCGACAAAAGCTTTCCACTGGTAGTGTTTCGAGTATGTCCAGGTGAGCGTGATAGTGGAGTCAGTCTGGCAAAGAACAGCGTCAGATGAAAATTTAATGAGTGGAATCGATATAATAATTCAGATAGTAGGACTGCGGGACACAATTTTAGACGCGGAAGAGTCACAGTTTTTATTGGCGCTACACGGGATTTGGCACAGATTACGCGGAAGTGAGCATGTCCACTTTTGTCGGTAGTTCGAAGATATATCGCATCCCCATAAGCCTTTTCACTGGTGTCGCTGAATCCATGAACCTGAATCGAAGAAAAGGCATGAACATTTAACACATATAGGTTGTTCATTCAGGGTTTTATATATTTGATGAATAAATTAAACCACACACTTTCTTCAGAAGCTAACAATAGATTGAAGTTTTATTTTTCTGGACGGGATAGTCACATCGCTTACCAGCTCGATATGTATTGCCTTCGTAGCCAAAAATATGAACACTGCAAAATACGCCTTCAAGGTCTTAGAACATCGCCCTTTTCATGCCTTTTCATCGATGGGGCCAGCATAATCGACTCCCATGTTTGTAAATGCTGGTGCAATGCGGACTTGCTGCTGGCAGATTACCCATTTTCTGTTAGAATGGTTTGGCTCTGAATAGATAACATATAGTGCAGGAATGAATGTGCTTCTTAACACTATCTTTGAATTTTAAAATCCAGTATTTGTTACTGTGGAGGATAATTGGGTGCTGCTGTACAAATGTGAGTGTGGAATTTTGCAACCTACCTCCAACCCTTAGGAGGCCTTCAGAATCTATAAATGGGTCTAAGGATATCAATGTTTTTGGTGTTGCTCTCTTCTTAATTGCTGCGAATTCTTCAGAGAACGTCTCGTGTTGGGATATCCTTATCGCATGGCTGTATCCAATTCTTCCAGAGAAAGTGTTGAAAAGTTTCTGAAAATAGGTAATTTTTTTCAAATTTGATATATATCCTAAACAAAATGCTATTATTTTTAATCCTATTTTTAATTTAGAGATGGAATGAATAAAAGTACTTAAGCGATTCTCTTGTGCTTGGGAACAGTGGGTTCTAATGGATTTTTCTTCCTCATCAGTCGTGAGCTGTAATGGCTAATGTGGGCAGGTATAGTCCCATCCACTTCGTAGAAACTCTGGTCCATTCCACCAAAGCTTATTTGCTTCCAGTGCTATTGGGAGCAAGCCCCGCTTAAGCGAGATCAGCTGGATTGAATTGGATTGGAATGTGTTTCCAAATGCTACGGTGTGTTAACCTCTGAATCTCGGAAACACGGTTGCTAACAAAAGTTGTCCATTTTGATGGAGGTGCAGAAATGCAGGCAAATGTGCTACTCGTTTGGCGTTATTGAGGCTGTGTGCCTTGCATTTATAGTCGATCAGTTTAGCTTAAGGGACTACTCCACATAACTCGAGTTGCGGAAGAAATATTGTTTTCAAAGGAGCTACTTTGGTTTTAGAAATCAATAGGTACATATGAGTGTTGCCTTGGCTATCTAACACCCGTAAGTATAAAACCGCTCCGTATGCTCTTTGACACGCGTCGCTAAAGCCATGTATTTCCAGATCCTTTTGCGTATCGTGTGTGCAGATTCACCATGAAATTTAGATGCGCTCGATGAAGGGAAGCTCATGGCGAAAGATGTCCCAAGCCTTCTTGTAATCCGGTGGTATTTGACTATCCCAGTTAATGCCAAGCTTCCATAACTGCTGTATCATAATCTTCGCTTTGACGATGCAGGGGGCAATCCAACCTAAGAGATCGAACAGTTCAGCAGTTGTCAATAAAACTGTTCTTTCTGTGATTGTCGAATAGTCGAGCAGCACATTTTGATATGAAAACGAATCATTCAACGGGTACCATTTCATACCTAAGGCCTTGATAGGTTCGGATGACCCTCAAGGCAAATCGAAATCAACTTCCCACTGGTTTTGTGGTATTCGATCTAGAACCTGATCCGAGTTGCTTCTCTATTTTCGTAAGTGAAAACCTGCTGACAACCAAATCTGCTCCCGGTACATGTCGTCTCGAACCTAGGGGATACTTGGGATGTTCATCTTCAGCCAACTTAACTTATTTGTGTCAAATGTAACTGTTTTGAGCCGAAATACCTTAAGTTGGTCCTCCTTCCTGTCGCGCTAATATACGAGTATAAGCTGGTAGTACGAGTTTCTGTGATTCATACGGATCTGTCTGTACATCTTTTCTATATCAGAGACAAAGGTAAATTTGTGTGTTTTTGCCGCTGCATCAAAGACTACTCTAAGCTTGGTAGTCGAACTGGACTCCTTGAAGACCGTATAATGGGCAACAAAGTAGTGAAATGTGATCGATCAGTGAGTATTCTTTGACGCATTTTGTATATTCGGCTTGTAGTTTGAGGTTGTGTTGAAATCGTCTCTCCAGTTGCAAAAACCTACGCAAGGCGCCTCCTTTCGAGGATCAAAGCTCAGTGCAACTACCTTCCTTAAACGGGAGTGCGTCCGTTTCGCAAGCGTTGTTCGCAGGCTTCATCTTTATCTGTTTGGGGTGTACAAAATGGAGTTTCTCCGATTTCTCAGAATCTTCTCAGCTGATTATCGAGATCAAGTTTCGAAACAAAGCTCCTAACACTTCTTGTTGTATTTGAAGGGACTATACCTAGTAAAATCCAGCCGAGCTGGGCCTTTTGAGAAATTGGTAAGGTCGCACTATCCCCTCGACGTATCTCCGGCATTACGAGATCCGCGAATATATAGCTGCCTAAAACTCAGGATCTGGTAAGAGTAAGTCCTTAATGTGGTTCCACTTGTTGAGTGGCAAGTGGTTGGCCGGAATGATTTAAGAACGTAGATTGTAATGTTTACATAATTGTGACAAGTTCCATTTGTAACTTTACCTAGCCCTGATACCTCAACAAACGTGATGTGGGGTATTTCGAATGAAGCAGCTGTGCGGCAGATTCGGTGAACGATGCCTCAGAACCAGGATCTATTGATGCTCGAAATTTGCAGGATTGTCCCGATGCTGTCCTTATCTTAACGATTGCTGTAGCTAAAAGAACATGTGTATTATGGTGAGTCGCATGGAAATTGTTAACTAATGCATTTGTTTTATTTTGGTTTTCCACCCCGAGTGAGCTGGGATGAAAAAATGGAGCATCAGTAGATATCTGAAAAGAATTTGTTAGGTTACTTGTAGATGGAGATGTGTCTGATGTTATTGTTAGAATATGGGGTGGTTGATTTATATGGAGGGTGAGTGGACTGTATGCTATTGTGTGTGTGTTGATTGGAATAGTGTGGAGTAAAAGGTTTGTGTGTGTGATAGGGGTTCTGATTTGTGTGTGGCAGATTAGTGAGGACCCTTACTGCAGATCTTGCACGCGAATGGTTCATTTTTCATACATTTAAGATGAAACGAATTTATTTTATTTATTTCTGAAGACCGTTTTGTTAATTGTTTGTTATAGGAAACGCTTCCCCGAGGTTCTTGTTGATCAACTACTTTTAGTGTCCTAAATCTAGATTCTAGGAACTCAGAAAACTCTTTGAACGAAGGTAACTCTTTCCTATTGCCTAACTTTTCTTCCCAAAGTTGCCGTGTGGATGTTGGAGCCTTCTGCAACATACAGTAAATTAGGATTGAACCCCAGTACTGAATTGGCAGGTCCAAATTCTGTAAAGAATGACGGCATTCAGTGGACACATCAAGGAGTTTCTTAAGTCCCGTTGAATCTTCTTGTTGAAAAGCTGACTGACCGAAAAAGAGCTTACATTGGGTGTTAACGAGTATTCGCTTACGGTCGTACCGGGATGTGAGGATTTCCCATGCCTTTTCGTAATTTCCATTATCAGTGTTGAGATGTTGAAGTAGCCGTTCTGCTCAAACTCGACTTCAGACAATGAAGCTTCTCAATTTTTGATAAGGATTTGTTTTTGTGAATCAAGGAAACGAAAAGGTCATGGAATGTCCTCCAGTTTTAGTAATTCCTGGAAAAAACTGGGATACTAATTTTCGGCAACCTGAGTTCTTGTTTTCCTGCTTGAGATATATTTTGCACAGAACTTACCGGTACTCCCGTTGTCGCGGTTAGTTTGTCCATTGCATCTAAAAGTTCAGCTCTGTATTCCAGATAAATCTCCCTTATTTTTTCATAGATGGCTTCCAGTTCTTCTACCTTGACGGTCTCTGTTGAAATAATTCCTTCAGCGTTAAATCCGGAACTTGCCTTGTAATTGTTTTGAAGAATTGTGATCCGTCCTGATAAATAATTTGTTGTGCTCTGATGCTCCGACCTCTTACAAAAGTTGCGGTGATCTGTGCGTGTTCTTCTGCAATTTCTCAATCGAACCCATGATGTGTAATAACTCGCAGACGTAAGAACAAAAAAAAATTTTTTTTTTCAAAATTTAAAAAACAAATGTATTAATGGTGACTGTACTTACAGATACTCCCAGCGAGGCAAAAAAGACTTAGGAGTTAGATAAAAAAGGAAAAAAAATCACAAAATTCCGGTGAAGCGGTATGCTGGCTATGCACCGTTGGCAATGTGGTACAGAAGCGCTTCGCGATGCGAAGGAAAAAACATAAACAATTGGAAAAAAATGTCGATGCGGGTAATGCGGTACGTTAGCAGTTAAAAGCAGTATTCTTAAGGTGCACCGTTGGTGAAGCAGCAGTAGTATTTGCAGCAGCGCAATCCCAACGGGGCCGATTATACCGCTGCGGCGGTAATGCTGGATGATGATATTAAATAATTTTTAGAATATTGTGACTCAATTTCTTATTTGTGAAATATTTTAATTTATATTAATCGTTTGACACTTAATATAAAAAACTCACTGTCTCTTATTTAATTGATTATTGATTAATTAATGTTAAAAGTCTAAAAGGCTCGATGTTAATGTTAATTCCGGATTTTATATATTTGATGAATAAATTAAACCACACACTTTCTTCAGAAATTAACTAGAGAGTGAAGTTTTATTTTTCTGGTCTTCAACATTTTACTTTACATTTTGACATTTGTAGACCTTTTAAGAGTTGGTGAAATTACGTGGAGAGCTGGAGACTTTTCAAAGCATGTAGATGGGCTCCAACATAGGTATTTTAATTCTGTTAAGATATGACATATTGTCAATGAAAGTTTTCATGTCGTATATAAGTCTTGTGGCAAGCTTTCGTCCCAGTTAAGTTTTATTTTCCAGAGGTGTTGAAGAGAGATTTTTGCGGACACTATAAGAGGATTCAGAATTCCAAGTAGGTCAAAGAATTTTGAGCGAAGTTTTGTGATCTCCACGTAAGTATGAAAAGAAAAACATGTCATTAATAGGATTCCAAGCCATTCCTAATGCTTTAATGAATTTGTTACCTTGTAATTCGTGAATTGTCTCCCTATCAGCAATGGCTACATCTTTTAATATGTTCTCGGAATAAGAGCACCATTTTCGTAGTGGGAATTTTCCAAGATTTAGCAACAATTCCACCTCCTGCTTCATTTTTGTTAGCTCTTCCAAATCATCAGTTCCTGTCATGAGGTTGGAAACAATCCGTGCCCCTTCATCCTACGCCAGTTGATACATAGCGCGGATTGCCAAAAAGGCGACAGGTGCAGTTCAGGTCACAGTTTGAAGCAGAAAAAATATTTTTGCATGGTATTACATGCCTTTTCCGGATCAATTTTCTCCATATGTCCCAAGGATAGATATTCGTCCAAAAACTTGGAGTACTCACTTTTCAGTATAGGATCTTTGTCAGGTTTTCACAAGTTGTAAATTTCTGCACAAAGGTGCTTCATAAGAACCACAAAGGGAAGATGATGACTCAAGAAATGGAAGTTTGACCATGCAACGCCCTTCAGAGTTTCTCGAAACTGTAGTTGAAAAGTACTGCCCACATAGTTCCTCCTCCACTGAACGTCTGTTTTAGGGTGTCATTAAGCGACGCCTCTTTTCGCTCGCCACCTTTGAAAGCTACAGATAATGCAACTTTAGTTTGGGTAAATTACCTGCAATTATCCATCCCAAGAGTGTTTTTTGTAATATTGGGCAGTCATCTCAGTCGTCAAGTTTAATTTGACCTACACAGAGCAAAGAATAAAAGTGCGAGGCACCGATCAACATGTCGATTTTCTGAGGTTTGTTAAAGGCAGTATCGGCGTACGGAATGTTTTGTGGTAGTCTAAGGTCTTCGGTGCTGAAAAATGATGGTGGTTGAAAGGCTGTGATGGATGGTACTACAATTGCTTCGACATTCGATGACCAATTAGTGTGAATTGATTGGATTGAAACACAAGTTCCTTTGCTGGAACGAGCTTTGATGCTGCAAATTCCTTTATATTCCGTGCCCACCTTGGTAATACGAAGCCCAGGGTAGTAAACAAGTCTTCCGGTGACAAAGTTTAGTTGGGAGCCACCATCACGGTACGTATGCTTCAGATGCATTTTAAGCATTGACAATTGCTGTAGCGAGAAGAAAGTCTTTAGTGAATCTTGTTGTGGTAAATGTTGAAAGGTTAGGAACTGGGTAAACATGCCGATTTTCTGGTTCTCCCGGGGATGCAGAACTATTGGCTGATGATGTTGTATGCATGTGTACTCGTTGAGATGGAAAGTGAAGCAAGGTGTGCTGTTTGACAGGTTTTAGTTGAACAAGCCTTAGCAGTACGTCCTTGTCGCAGACAATTAATACATAGACCGTGCTGCTTCACTTTATTGAACCGCTGGGCTGGACTCATTGCGGTGAATTTGTCGCATTCAAAAACATTGTGATGTCCAGAACAATTGGTGCATGATGGTGATTCAGGTGAAGTAGCTAATGACAATTTGGACGCCTTCCTACTGGAGAAAGTTTTTGATGGACTTTGATGATAACATAAACACCATAAAGACGTCTTCGTGAAAGACCCAGATGCTCCAATGTTTGGCAATGATCTTCCGGAAAGTAGAAATGTCCAGCTTCTGCTCATGGTCCTTAAGTAAGGACATATTCTGATGTGTAGTTTGGTGCATCTTTAATTCATCCCCCCACGAGGCTTGAGTGGTGTTATCAACTTTTGATAATAGGATGTATATCAGCAGACCATCAGCGATTTGTTCTTTATTTGCGATTGCAAGAAGTGAGCGCATGAGGGCGTTTATGCTATAAGCGTGAAGTGATTCTGCAGAAGCTTGTATAGCACTATATAATTGAAAAATTTCATTAATGTGATTCTGAAATATGTAATGTTCGTTGAAATTGCGCTACATCAATCGATCGACTATCTTTTCGTAGTATTCAGGAAACAATTCTAAAGATTGAAGAACCTTTGATGCATTACCATGGAGACAATTTCGGAGATACTGCAGTTTGTCAACGTCTTTCATTTGTCATTTTCGTGAACAGATACCTTGAAGGAACCCTAAAAATCGAGCCAGTTGTTAAGATCGTCTGAAAAGGTAGAAAGCTTTATTTTTGGTAGATTGGAAGAAGGAGTTGTTGGTGCCAGAAACATGGTAGAATCTCTTTCTGACACGGATGGACGGGATAGCGGTTTAAGCCTTTTAATAGCACAAATAAGTTTAGATTTTGAATCACAATATGTGTCCTCAAAGTTCAAACGTTCCGCGTTCATTTGTTTTCAGCTCGGCATCATCCTTTTGTTCTAGAACTGATTGAATTTTCTAGCATTCCTAATTTTTTTTCTAATTCGAACGGGTTGGCAGCCTGCTCTCTGCTGCCCACGTATGCTTTCATTTTTGTCATCTGGTCCTTGACCACAGCACGTTGCCTTTTGAGACCTACCGTCGCCAGTTTGTGAATCCAACTAACGTCTTGCCAATTAACTGTAATTCAATTTTAAATATCCAGTAATAAAATCAAGTCTGACTACTTGGTTTTAAAGCAAATGTAACAAACTGATTGCATTAAACCCAATTTATGTATAGTTGACGTCTGATTTTATTGTAACTGCTCTCACATTTAGCCACAAAATCAAAAGTTGCACTTCAAACAAAGTATGTACAACTTTACGTCTAAATCACCACCCAAATGTTTGTCGGAGAATTTCAGGATTATGAACTTAATTAAACGGTGTTTCTTGGTTTTCTATCGAAAGCCACACGTGTGCAAGAAAAATGCGACTCCACTAACACAGGGGTTGGCGAAAAAACGAAAGTTCCAAATGCCACCAATCAATGGAGCGAACTTACCCAAGCGATCCAACTATGTGTCCATAGGGTAAATGCTTGTCAGAAGGAACCTCACTAATGTTAATGTTGCAAGGTGACAAGTCATTCCAAATTCAAAATTTTAGGGAAAGTTCACAGAAGCACAGAAGTGGCCACCGCTCTCGAGTTCCAGTAAAATGCGAATCCAAATCTTATTAGAATTTCCGTATACAAGGTGTCCCAAAAAACAACGTCAAGCCGGAAACGAGTGATAGGTCAAGTATTGTCGGTTATCACAAAATTATAAAAAAAAATCTAACTCATGTACTTTTAAAATTATTGGCACTCCAAAAAAATCTAGAAATCTGACACCCCGTGACGATCTTTCAAGTACTATGACCGCAAATCTTTACTTGTCTTCGATTTTTTTGTTGTCACTGATGCGTAGGGTGGCTGTAAGCTAAACAGTTAAGGCATATCCCTACCTTGCCTATAATAACTATTCCCGTATCTACATTCATTTTTCGAAAACTTACTGCACTTGCATAGACTGTGAGGACCCTTACTGCAGATCTTGCACGCGAATGGTTCATTTTTCATATATTTAAGATGAAACGAATTCATTTTATTTATTTCTGAAGACCGTTTTGTTAATTGTTTGTTATAGGAAACGCTTCCCCGAGGTTCTTGTTGATCAACTACTTTTAGTGTCCTAAATCTAGATTCTAGGAACTCAGAAAACTCTTTGAACGAAGGTAACTCTTTCCTATTGCCTAACTTTTCCTCCCAAAGTTGCCGTGTGGATGTTGGAGCCTTCTGCAACATACAGTAAATTAGGATTGAACCCCAATACTGAATTGGCAGGTCCAAATTCTGTAAAGAATGACGGCATTCAGTGGACACATCAAGGAGTTTTTTAAGTCCCGTTGAATCTTCTTGTTGAAAAGCTGACTGACCGAAAAAGAGCTTACATTGGGTGTTAACGAGTATTCGCTTACGGTCGTACCGGGATGTGAGGATTTCCCATGCCTTTTCGTAATTTCCATTATCAGTGTTGAGATGTTGAAGTAGCCGTTCTGCTCAAACTCGACTTCAGACAATGAAGCTTCTCAATTTTTGATAAGGATTTGTTTTTGTGAATCAAGGAAACGAAAAGGTCATGGAATGTCCTCCAGTTTTAGTAATTCCTGGAAAAAACTGGGATACTAATTTTCGGCAACCTGAGTTCTTGTTTTCCTGCTTGAGATATATTTTGCACAGAACTTACCGGTACTCCCGTTGTCGCGGTTAGTTTGTCCATTGCATCTAAAAGTTCAGCTCTGTATTCCAGATAAATCTCCCTTATTTTTTCATAGATGGCTTCCAGTTCTTCTACCTTGACGGTCTCTGTTGAAATAATTCCTTCAGCGTTAAATCCGGAACTTGCCTTGTAATTGTTTTGAAGAATTGTGATCCGTCCTGATAAATAATTTGTTGTGCTCTGATGCTCCGACCTCTTACAAAAGTTGCGGTGATCTGTGCGTGTTCTTCTGCAATTTCTCAATCGAACCCATGATGTGTAATAACTCGCAGACGTAAGAACAAAAAAAAATTTTTTTTTTCAAAATTTAAAAAACAAATGTATTAATGGTGACTGTACTTACAGATACTCCCAGCGAGGCAAAAAAGACTTAGGAGTTAGATAAAAAAGGAAAAAAAATCACAAAATTCCGGTGAAGCGGTATGCTGGCTATGCACCGTTGGCAATGTGGTACAGAAGCGCTTCGCGATGCGAAGGAAAAAACATAAACAATTGGAAAAAAATGTCGATGCGGGTAATGCGGTACGTTAGCAGTTAAAAGCAGTATTCTTAAGGTGCACCGTTGGTGAAGCAGCAGTAGTATTTGCAGCAGCGCAATCCCAACGGGGCCGATTATACCGCTGCGGCGGTAATGCTGGATGATGATATTAAATAATTTTTAGAATATTGTGACTCAATTTCTTATTTGTGAAATATTTTAATTTATATTAATCGTTTGACACTTAATATAAAAAACTCACTGTCTCTTATTTAATTGATTATTGATTAATTAATGTTAAAAGTCTAAAAGGCTCGATGTTAATGTTAATTCCGGATTTTATATATTTAATGAATAAATTAAACCACACACTTTCTTCAGAAATTAACTAGAGAGTGAAGTTTTATTTTTCTGGTCTTCAACATTTTACTTTACATGTTGACATTTGTAGACCTTTTAAGAGTTGGTGAAATTACGTGGAGAGCTGGAGACTTTTCAAAGCATGTAGATGGGCTCCAACATAGGTATTTTAATTCTGTTAAGATATGACATATTGTCAATGAAAGTTTTCATGTCGTATATAAGTCTTGTGGCAAGCTTTCGTCCCAGTTAAGTTTTATTTTCCAGAGGTGTTGAAGAGAGATTTTTGCGGACACTATAAGAGGATTCAGAATTCCAAGTAGGTCAAAGAATTTTGAGCGAAGTTTTGTGATCTCCACGTAAGTATGAAAAGAAAAACATGTCATTAATAGGATTCCAAGCCATTCCTAATGCTTTAATGAATTTGTTACCTTGTAATTCGTGAATTGTCTCCCTATCAGCAATGGCTACATCTTTTAATATGTTCTCGGAATAAGAGCACCATTTTCGTAGTGGGAATTTTCCAAGATTTAGCAACAATTCCACCTCCTGCTTCATTTTTGTTAGCTCTTCCAAATCATCAGTTCCTGTCATGAGGTTGGAAACAATCCGTGCCCCTTCATCCTACGCCAGTTGATACATAGCGCGGATTGCCAAAAAGGCGACAGGTGCAGTTCAGGTCACAGTTTGAAGCAGAAAAAATATTTTTGCATGGTATTACATGCCTTTTCCGGATCAATTTTCTCCATATGTCCCAAGGATAGATATTCGTCCAAAAACTTGGAGTACTCACTTTTCAGTATAGGATCTTTGTCAGGTTTTCACAAGTTGTAAATTTCTGCACAAAGGTGCTTCATAAGAACCACAAAGGGAAGATGATGACTCAAGAAATGGAAGTTTGACCATGCAACGCCCTTCAGAGTTTCTCGAAACTGTAGTTGAAAAGTACTGCCCACATAGTTCCTCCTCCACTGAACGTCTGTTTTAGGGTGTCATTAAGCGACGCCTCTTTTCGCTCGCCACCTTTGAAAGCTACAGATAATGCAACTTTAGTTTGGGTAAATTACCTGCAATTATCCATCCCAAGAGTGTTTTTTGTAATATTGGGCAGTCATCTCAGTCGTCAAGTTTAATTTGACCTACACAGAGCAAAGAATAAAAGTGCGAGGCACCGATCAACATGTCGATTTTCTGAGGTTTGTTAAAGGCAGTATCGGCGTACGGAATGTTTTGTGGTAGTCTAAGGTCTTCGGTGCTGAAAAATGATGGTGGTTGAAAGGCTGTGATGGATGGTACTACAATTGCTTCGACATTCGATGACCAATTAATGTGAATTGATTGGATTGAAACACAAGTTCCTTTGCTGGAACGAGCTTTGATGCTGCAAATTCCTTTATATTCCGTGCCCACCTTGGTAATACGAAGCCCAGGGTAGTAAACAAGTCTTCCGGTGACAAAGTTTAGTTGGGAGCCACCATCACGGTACGTATGCTTCAGATGCATTTTAAGCATTGACAATTGCTGTAGCGAGAAGAAAGTCTTTAGTGAATCTTGTTGTGGTAAATGTTGAAAGGTTAGGAACTGGGTAAACATGCCGATTTTCTGGTTCTCCCGGGGATGCAGAACTATTGGCTGATGATGTTGTATGCATGTGTACTCGTTGAGATGGAAAGTGAAGCAAGGTGTGCTGTTTGACAGGTTTTAGTTGAACAAGCCTTAGCAGTACGTCCTTGTCGCAGACAATTAATACATAGACCGTGCTGCTTCACTTTATTGAACCGCTGGGCTGGACTCATTGCGGTGAATTTGTCGCATTCAAAAACATTGTGATGTCCAGAACAATTGGTGCATGATGGTGATTCAGGTGAAGTAGCTAATGACAATTTGGACGCCTTCCTACTGGAGAAAGTTTTTGATGGACTTTGATGATAACATAAACACCATAAAGACGTCTTCGTGAAAGACCCAGATGCTCCAATGTTTGGCAATGATCTTCCGGAAAGTAGAAATGTCCAGCTTCTGCTCATGGTCCTTAAGTAAGGACATATTCTGATGTGTAGTTTGGTGCATCTTTAATTCATCCCCCCACGAGGCTTGAGTGGTGTTATCAACTTTTGATAATAGGATGTATATCAGCAGACCATCAGCGATTTGTTCTTTATTTGCGATTGCAAGAAGTGAGCGCATGAGGGCGTTTATGCTATAAGCGTGAAGTGATTCTGCAGAAGCTTGTATAGCACTATATAATTGAAAAATTTCATTAATGTGATTCTGAAATATGTAATGTTCGTTGAAATTGCGCTACATCAATCGATCGACTATCTTTTCGTAGTATTCAGGAAACAATTCTAAAGATTGAAGAACCTTTGATGCATTACCATGGAGACAATTTCGGAGATACTGCAGTTTGTCAACGTCTTTCATTTGTCATTTTCGTGAACAGATACCTTGAAGGAACCCCAAAAATCGAGCCAGTTGTTAAGATCGTCTGAAAAGGTAGAAAGCTTTAATTTTGGTAGATTGGAAGAAGGAGTTGTTGGTGCCAGAAACATGGTAGAATCTCTTTCTGACACGGATGGACGGGATAGCGGTTTAAGCCTTTTAATAGCACAAATAAGTTTAGATTTTGAATCACAATATGTGTCCTCAAAGTTCAAACGTTCCGCGTTCATTTGTTTTCAGCTCGGCATCATCCTTTTGTTCTAGAACTGATTGAATTTTCTAGCATTCCTAATTTTTTTTCTAATTCGAACGGGTTGGCAGCCTGCTCTCTGCTGCCCACGTATGCTTTCATTTTTGTCATCTGGTCCTTGACCACAGCACGTTGCCTTTTGAGACCTACCGTCGCCAGTTTGTGAATCCAACTAACGTCTTGCCAATTAACTGTAATTCAATTTTAAATATCCAGTAATAAAATCAAGTCTGACTACTTGGTTTTAAAGCAAATGTAACAAACTGATTGCATTAAACCCAATTTATGTATAGTTGACGTCTGATTTTATTGTAACTGCTCTCACATTTAGCCACAAAATCAAAAGTTGCACTTCAAACAAAGTATGTACAACTTTACGTCTAAATCACCACCCAAATGTTTGTCGGAGAATTTCAGGATTATGAACTTAATTAAACGGTGTTTCTTGGTTTTCTATCGAAAGCCACACGTGTGCAAGAAAAATGCGACTCCACTAACACAGGGGTTGGCGAAAAAACGAAAGTTCCAAATGCCACCAATCAATGGAGCGAACTTACCCAAGCGATCCAACTATGTGTCCATAGGGTAAATGCTTGTCAGAAGGAACCTCACTAATGTTAATGTTGCAAGGTGACAAGTCATTCCAAATTCAAAATTTTAGGGAAAGTTCACAGAAGCACAGAAGTGGCCACCGCTCTCGAGTTCCAGTAAAATGCGAATCCAAATCTTATTAGAATTTCCGTATACAAGGTGTCCCAAAAAACAACGTCAAGCCGGAAACGAGTGATAGGTCAAGTATTGTCGGTTATCACAAAATTATAAAAAAAAATCTAACTCATGTACTTTTAAAATTATTGGCACTCCAAAAAAATCTAGAAATCTGACACCCCGTGACGATCTTTCAAGTACTATGACCGCAAATCTTTACTTGTCTTCGATTTTTTTGTTGTCACTGATGCGTAGGGTGGCTGTAAGCTAAACAGTTAAGGCATATCCCTACCTTGCCTATAATAACTATTCCCGTATCTACATTCATTTTTCGAAAACTTACTGCACTTGCATAGACTGTGAGGACCCTTACTGCAGATCTTGCACGCGAATGGTTCATTTTTCATATATTTAAGATGAAACGAATTCATTTTATTTATTTCTGAAGACCGTTTTGTTAATTGTTTGTTATAGGAAACGCTTCCCCGAGGTTCTTGTTGATCAACTACTTTTAGTGTCCTAAATCTAGATTCTAGGAACTCAGAAAACTCTTTGAACGAAGGTAACTCTTTCCTATTGCCTAACTTTTCCTCCCAAAGTTGCCGTGTGGATGTTGGAGCCTTCTGCAACATACAGTAAATTAGGATTGAACCCCAATACTGAATTGGCAGGTCCAAATTCTGTAAAGAATGACGGCATTCAGTGGACACATCAAGGAGTTTTTTAAGTCCCGTTGAATCTTCTTGTTGAAAAGCTGACTGACCGAAAAAGAGCTTACATTGGGTGTTAACGAGTATTCGCTTACGGTCGTACCGGGATGTGAGGATTTCCCATGCCTTTTCGTAATTTCCATTATCAGTGTTGAGATGTTGAAGTAGCCGTTCTGCTCAAACTCGACTTCAGACAATGAAGCTTCTCAATTTTTGATAAGGATTTGTTTTTGTGAATCAAGGAAACGAAAAGGTCATGGAATGTCCTCCAGTTTTAGTAATTCCTGGAAAAAACTGGGATACTAATTTTCGGCAACCTGAGTTCTTGTTTTCCTGCTTGAGATATATTTTGCACAGAACTTACCGGTACTCCCGTTGTCGCGGTTAGTTTGTCCATTGCATCTAAAAGTTCAGCTCTGTATTCCAGATAAATCTCCCTTATTTTTTCATAGATGGCTTCCAGTTCTTCTACCTTGACGGTCTCTGTTGAAATAATTCCTTCAGCGTTAAATCCGGAACTTGCCTTGTAATTGTTTTGAAGAATTGTGATCCGTCCTGATAAATAATTTGTTGTGCTCTGATGCTCCGACCTCTTACAAAAGTTGCGGTGATCTGTGCGTGTTCTTCTGCAATTTCTCAATCGAACCCATGATGTGTAATAACTCGCAGACGTAAGAACAAAAAAAAATTTTTTTTTTCAAAATTTAAAAAACAAATGTATTAATGGTGACTGTACTTACAGATACTCCCAGCGAGGCAAAAAAGACTTAGGAGTTAGATAAAAAAGGAAAAAAAATCACAAAATTCCGGTGAAGCGGTATGCTGGCTATGCACCGTTGGCAATGTGGTACAGAAGCGCTTCGCGATGCGAAGGAAAAAACATAAACAATTGGAAAAAAATGTCGATGCGGGTAATGCGGTACGTTAGCAGTTAAAAGCAGTATTCTTAAGGTGCACCGTTGGTGAAGCAGCAGTAGTATTTGCAGCAGCGCAATCCCAACGGGGCCGATTATACCGCTGCGGCGGTAATGCTGGATGATGATATTAAATAATTTTTAGAATATTGTGACTCAATTTCTTATTTGTGAAATATTTTAATTTATATTAATCGTTTGACACTTAATATAAAAAACTCACTGTCTCTTATTTAATTGATTATTGATTAATTAATGTTAAAAGTCTAAAAGGCTCGATGTTAATGTTAATTCCGGATTTTATATATTTAATGAATAAATGAAACCACACACTTTCTTCAGAAATTAACTAGAGAGTGAAGTTTTATTTTTCTGGTCTTCAACATTTTACTTTACATTTTGACATTTGTAGACCTTTTAAGAGTTGGTGAAATTACGTGGAGAGCTGGAGACTTTTCAAAGCATGTAGATGGGCTCCAACATAGGTATTTTAATTCTGTTAAGATATGACATATTGTCAATGAAAGTTTTCATGTCGTATATAAGTCTTGTGGCAAGCTTTCGTCCCAGTTAAGTTTTATTTTCCAGAGGTGTTGAAGAGAGATTTTTGCGGACACTATAAGAGGATTCAGAATTCCAAGTAGGTCAAAGAATTTTGAGCGAAGTTTTGCGATCTCCACGTAAGTATGAAAAGAAAAACATGTCATTAATAGGATTCCAAGCCATTCCTAATGCTTTAATGAATTTGTTACCTTGTAATTCGTGAATTGTCTCCCTATCAGCAATGGCTACATCTTTTAATATGTTCTCGGAATAAGAGCACCATTTTCGTAGTGGGAATTTTCCAAGATTTAGCAACAATTCCACCTCCTGCTTCATTTTTGTTAGCTCTTCCAAATCATCAGTTCCTGTCATGAGGTTGGAAACAATCCGTGCCCCTTCATCCTACGCCAGTTGATACATAGCGCGGATTGCCAAAAAGGCGACAGGTGCAGTTCAGGTCACAGTTTGAAGCAGAAAAAATATTTTTGCATGGTATTACATGCCTTTTCCGGATCAATTTTCTCCATATGTCCCAAGGATAGATATTCGTCCAAAAACTTGGAGTACTCACTTTTCAGTATAGGATCTTTGTCAGGTTTTCACAAGTTGTAAATTTCTGCACAAAGGTGCTTCATAAGAACCACAAAGGGAAGATGATGACTCAAGAAATGGAAGTTTGACCATGCAACGCCCTTCAGAGTTTCTCGAAACTGTAGTTGAAAAGTACTGCCCACATAGTTCCTCCTCCACTGAACGTCTGTTTTAGGGTGTCATTAAGCGACGCCTCTTTTCGCTCGCCACCTTTGAAAGCTACAGATAATGCAACTTTAGTTTGGGTAAATTACCTGCAATTATCCATCCCAAGAGTGTTTTTTGTAATATTGGGCAGTCATCTCAGTCGTCAAGTTTAATTTGACCTACACAGAGCAAAGAATAAAAGTGCGAGGCACCGATCAACATGTCGATTTTCTGAGGTTTGTTAAAGGCAGTATCGGCGTACGGAATGTTTTGTGGTAGTCTAAGGTCTTCGGTGCTGAAAAATGATGGTGGTTGAAAGGCTGTGATGGATGGTATTACAATTGCTTCGACATTCGATGACCAATTAGTGTGAATTGATTGGATTGAAACACAAGTTCCTTTGCTGGAACGAGCTTTGATGCTGCAAATTCCTTTATATTCCGTGCCCACCTTGGTAATACGAAGCCCAGGGTAGTAAACAAGTCTTCCGGTGACAAAGTTTAGTTGGGAGCCACCATCACGGTACGTATGCTTCAGATGCATTTTAAGCATTGACAATTGCTGTAGCGAGAAGAAAGTCTTTAGTGAATCTTGTTGTGGTAAATGTTGAAAGGTTAGGAACTGGGTAAACATGCCGATTTTCTGGTTCTCCCGGGGATGCAGAACTATTGGCTGATGATGTTGTATGCATGTGTACTCGTTGAGATGGAAAGTGAAGCAAGGTGTGCTGTTTGACAGGTTTTAGTTGAACAAGCCTTAGCAGTACGTCCTTGTCGCAGACAATTAATACATAGACCGTGCTGCTTCACTTTATTGAACCGCTGGGCTGGACTCATTGCGGTGAATTTGTCGCATTCAAAAACATTGTGATGTCCAGAACAATTGGTGCATGATGGTGATTCAGGTGAAGTAGCTAATGACAATTTGGACGCCTTCCTACTGGAGAAAGTTTTTGATGGACTTTGATGATAACATAAACACCATAAAGATGTCTTCGTGAAAGACCCAGATGCTCCAATGTTTGGCAATGATCTTCCGGAAAGTAGAAATGTCCAGCTTCTGCTCATGGTCCTTAAGTAAGGACATATTCTGATGTGTAGTTTGGTGCATCTTTAATTCATCCCCCCACGAGGCTTGAGTGGTGTTATCAACTTTTGATAATAGGATGTATATCAGCAGACCATCAGCGATTTGTTCTTTATTTGCGATTGCAAGAAGTGAGCGCATGAGGGCGTTTATGCTATAAGCGTGAAGTGATTCTGCAGAAGCTTGTATAGCACTATATAATTGAAAAATTTCATTAATGTGATTCTGAAATATGTAATGTTCGTTGAAATTGCGCTACATCAATCGATCGACTATCTTTTCGTAGTATTCAGGAAACAATTCTAAAGATTGAAGAACCTTTGATGCATTACCATGGAGACAATTTCGGAGATACTGCAGTTTGTCAACGTCTTTCATTTGTCATTTTCGTGAACAGATACCTTGAAGGAACCCTAAAAATCGAGCCAGTTGTTAAGATCGTCTGAAAAGGTAGAAAGCTTTATTTTTGGTAGATTGGAAGAAGGAGTTGTTGGTGCCAGAAACATGGTAGAATCTCTTTCTGACACGGATGGACGGGATAGCGGTTTAAGCCTTTTAATAGCACAAATAAGTTTAGATTTTGAATCACAATATGTGTCCTCAAAGTTCAAACGTTCTGCGTTCATTTGTTTTCAGCTCGGCATCATCCTTTTGTTCTAGAACTGATTGAATTTTCTAGCATTCCTAATTTTTTTTCTAATTCGAACGGGTTGGCAGCCTGCTCTCTGCTGCCCACGTATGCTTTCATTTTTGTCATCTGGTCCTTGACCACAGCACGTTGCCTTTTGAGACCTACCGTCGCCAGTTTGTGAATCCAACTAACGTCTTGCCAATTAACTGTAATTCAAT
Organism: Volucella zonaria; assembly: GCA_963966105.1. Lineage (NCBI taxonomy): Eukaryota > Metazoa > Arthropoda > Insecta > Diptera > Syrphidae > Volucella > Volucella zonaria. Next base: position 145,944,528 of record OZ014530.1, on the reverse strand, counting down.
TTTAAATATCCAGTAATAAAATCAAGTCTGACTACTTGGTTTTAAAGCAAATGTAACAAACTGATTGCATTAAACCCAATTTATGTATAGTTGACGTCTGATTTTATTGTAACTGCTCTCACATTTAGCCACAAAATCAAAAGTTGCACTTCAAACAAAGTATGTACAACTTTACGTCTAAATCACCACCCAAATGTTTGTCGGAGAATTTCAGGATTATGAACTTAATTAAACGGTGTTTCTTGGTTTTCTATCGAAAGCCACACGTGTGCAAGAAAAATGCGACTCCACCAACACAGGGGTTGGCGGAAAAACGAAAGTTCCAAATGCCACCAATCAATGTAGCCAACTCACCCAAGCGGTCCAACTATGTGTCCATAGAGTAAATGCTTGTCAGAAGGAACCTCACTAATGGTAATGTTGCAAGGTGACAAGTCATTCCAAATTCAAAATTTTAGGGAAAGTTCACAGAAGCACAGAAGTGGCCACCGCTCTCGAGTTCCAGTAAAATGCGAATCCAAATCTTATTAGAATTTCCGTATACAAGGTGTCCCAAAAAACAACGTCAAGCCGGAAACGAGTGATAGGTCAAGTATTGTCGGTTATCACAAAATTATAAAAAAAAATCTAACTCATGTACTTTTAAAATTATTGACACTCAAAAAAAATCCAGAAATCTGATACCCCGTGACGATCTTTCAAATCTTTACTTGTCTTCGCTTTTTTTGTTGTCACGAAACCTGAGTAACTGTTCTGTAAAACGGTCCAAAATTGAAACATAATTATATCGGTTTTAACTAAAATATTGCCTTTTTGTCCATCCATGTATCTGAAAATCATTAGTCACCTAACTTGAACTGACTACAGACAAAAAAATGTACTGTGCCATTTTGGCAAGTAACCTTAAAAGATAGCGTATTTAGTCTGATCCCGGAATTTATTCAGAAAATTAAAAATACAAGTTTATTCATCTAAATCTATATTGTCCCCTTCAGAGTAATCCCCATCGACTGCAACACACTTATGCCAGTCCATACGCTTGATCCAATCCTCGAAATATTTTTTATATTCGGTTTTTGACATGTCAATCAGCGCTTCCTGCGATTTTTCCAATACTTCCTCTCGGCTGCTGAAACGCGTTCCCCGTAGTGGTTTTTTAACTCGATTGAAGAGAAAGAAGTCACTGGGAGCCAAATCAGGTTAATTCGGTAGCTGTTGGATGGTATTTGTAGCATTTTTTGTCAAAAAATTACGGATAATGATGGCACTGTGCGACGGTGCGTTATCGTGGTGCAAAATCCACGAGTTTTCTGGACACAATTCTGGTCTCTTTCGGCGAATTGCTTCACGTAAACGTCTCATAACGCCCAAATAATACTCTTTGTTTACTGTCTGGCCTTCTGGCAAAAACTCATGATGCACTACACCGTTTTAATCCATGAAAACCGCGAACATTGCCTTCTTTTTTGACTGAAAATTACGTTTTTTTTTTGGTCTCGACTCATTTGGTGAATGCCATTCACTTGCTTGATGTCTGGATTGCGTGTCGTACTCATAAACCCACGTCTCGTCTCCAGTAATGATCCTTTTGATGAATGTGGGATCGGATTCAGCCTCGCAAATCATCTCTCTTGCGACGTCAACACGGTCTCTTTTTTGCATGAAATTGAGGTCTTTTGGCACCAACTTGCAACTTTGCTGCTTCACGACGGAAACCCAAATCATTAACCAAAATGTCTTGGCGGATATATAGGCAATGTTCAAGTCCTCCGCTATCTCTCTGATGGTTAATTTGCGGTTATTGACCAACATTTCTTTTACTTCATCAAAGTTTTCGTCGGTTGTCGATGTCGATGGTCTGTCACTGCGTTCATCATCTTCGGTTGACTCACGACCACTTTTGAACCGCTCGTGCCACTGGTAAACGACCGTTTTCTTTAGAGAATCGTTGCCCAAAACACGTTTCCAACATTTTCAACGTTCGCGCACCATTAAATCCGTTTTTTACTCAAAATTGAATACAAGTTCGTTGTTGCAAATTTAAATCCATTTCTAAAGTTGTAAAAAATCGCCAACACACAAGAGGTAGATGTACACTTAGCTATATAACTTTTGCAAATGTCAAGTTATGAGGCTAAGATTTAGAGGGAATGTCAACAACAGATTTACCAACTTAACAAAGAAAAGCAGAACTCAAATCGGAACAATGGGAGCGCCACACGGGAACTTTTTGATCAAGGTGGTAGTTCGAAGATCGAAGCGAAGGAGATATTGAAAGAAAAGAAAATATGCATGTACTAGATTACTACAAAGGAAAGAAAAGTAAAAATATAACATTTTCAAAATATGTTCTTCATTTAAATGATAAATTATCATTAAAATTATTACAGATAATTTTGTAGACTTATTGATTGCATGTGATACTTAACAATTTCATTTTATAAAACTTGGCTGAAAGCCTAGAGCCTTCAGTTTGAGAACAATAAATTTTTGAGAGATTTTAATTTCGGTGAAAACGGAAGCGATCACATCAACTACTTGAATTGCGAATAATGTCGGTCGTCGTTGTAGATCGATCTTTTAAAAATCCATGTTGATTTTTTAAAACAAAGAAAGGAATTACAAAATGTTGAATCAAAAATGATGCCCACCCGATTTGTTTCCGTGTTGCCATATTTTAGTAACACTAAAATGCACTAACGCATTTTCTAACGCTTTTATATTTGCTTTGTATTACATAGGCTCGACTGGTTACATAGTTAGGTAAATCATTCCAGTTTCTCTGTGCAGGAAGTCGAGGCTCTCAAAAATTTTAAAATATGAAATTGTGAAAGAAAAATCTGAAGTCGAGAGTTAACACACCACCTGAAATGAACTGCATCGACGGAAATCGCCAGACAGCACTATCAACAACAGTATAAAGTTTCAACACACGCTGCATAAATTGTAATGAATAAAGCAACATCGGTTGCCTGAAAAAATCTTTTTTTTAGTTCTCCGTAATAAAATACGTTAACTGGAGCACATGAAAAAGTAAGTGCATTGTTTTGTGTATGTTTAGTTGTTCCACAACATTTATTTTCATAATTGTATAGTATTTGTGATGCTAATGAAATCTATTGCTATTGCTATACAAACAAAATACATACAGATGTATTTTCTGTTGTCGTTATCATACATATAGACACACGAGGATATTTGTGATGTTTTGTGAAATTTTTATTGTGTTTGTAGGTATACCGTTGTGTTTCTTTTACAATCGTTTCCGTTTTAGGAAACTAACTTTGAAAGAAGTTCCTGATTACATTGAAGAACTTTACAATATGAACGATGACGAACTTGCCAACGTCCGCGATATTTTTATTGAGAATACATAGAGAAGACGTTGCAGGAAATGCAGCGATCATAACGAGAGTTGGGATTTTGGGGATGTGTTGCGAAATATGTTAGGAAGTGCAGCTGTTGTAGCTGGCAGTATTGAGCTCGAGTTTAGACAAAAAAAATTAATCGGTTACTGGATGACCGTTGGAATAAAAATTACAGCAACTGTAGAAAAAAACAACCCGTTGTTAATAATCAAGATTTTCTTCTATTTGACATTTGAAAATAAATTTTCCTTTGTGGAACGCTTTGTTCGTTCAATTGTTGTTAGTGGCTGCATTCACTGGATTGTTAATGACGCCATTGGAGCCAACATTCCCCCCTGCCGGTGACTTCCAGTCACCCTTTATCAGCATTGATGATTTTCTTCAGCTTTGGTAGAAGTTTTGACACCACTGTAGTTGACTCTTTATCATTTTGTTTCAGTACATGAAAAGATAAAGTCATTAGTAAAGAATTAATGCCAACACACATAAAGGCAAATCAGACGAGATATAGGAACGCGGAAACGATTTCTTTCACGCAGCTTGCCGTTGATAGGCTAAATACATGAGTTTGTTTGTTTGTCTACGTTTCGCAAAATTTGTCGCCTGCAAAGTACATGGTTATAGTGATCGACGAGAAATTCCATGACGACGTTGATTACTGTTGAAGTAGTTCGTGTTCGAGAGCAATCATGAACGTCCGCTATTCAATAGTGAAGTGTTTGCGACATGTAGTCGCTGGTGAGTTTGTGCGTGAACGAAATCGAGCAATAATTTTTAAAAGTCCTTCAATTTAAGTAATTCGGGTGAGTACATTGATTGTTAATTAAATTGAATTGAAAGTTTATCATTTAGTTAAAATATTATTGCTTGCATTTTTTGTAGTATGTAGTGTAGTATTTTTTTTGTTGGATAGGTCGTGAGTATAAATGAAAGTATATCGGAAAGTATATCAATTCAATTCTTTGTATAAAAAAATTTAAAAAAATAATAATAATAACTAAAACCTAGTTTTTTATAAAGTGAAGGCCACAAAGATTATGGCAAATAAAATATTATATAGTAAAGATAGTGACTATTTAATAATCAATAAGCAAAAAAAGAGGAAAATAGTGCCTTAAAAAATAATTGCGCTTCAGAATTCAGCTTGGAGCACATCGTGCAAGAAAGAAGTGCGCATTTGTGCACTTCTGACATAGTAACAGGACGTGAGATCGAAACTCAAAAGTGAATAAAGACATATTGTTATTCCAAAATAAATCCAATTATCGAAACAATAAACAGTGAAAATAGACAAATCAATGATACTAGTGACAAATCAATGATACTAGTGATAAAACCAGCAAATGAACATGAGCATAGAAAAACGTTCTCCTCTTTCTGGAAACAGAGAGAGACAAAAAGCTCCCAATTCAGTTGAATGTACACTAGTTATCAGCAACCTAAGTCATTAAGCTAACAACTACAATGAGTCTATTAGAAAGAGAAAGAGACAACCATCAGCAGAAGAGGATGACCATAATCATCATAAACAGCTTTACCTGGAACACAATCCTTTCTTCCCACTGACAGGTCGTGACACAGAAACGCAAGTAAACAGCTCCAATATGACACATTCTCGAAGGGAAAAATCCAATCTCAACCCTGTTAAGAACATTAGCAAAATTACTAACATATTCTGCCCACCTATATTTACTTTTGATGTTAATTGCAATACAGTTTCGGAATTAATTAAGTTATCTGCTTCAGAATGCACTATTAGTGAAATAAATTATAAATTTGTAAACCTAGGATATCTTAAAACAAAATGTCGTGAATGTTCATAAAATAATTATAGATAAACTGCGCGGTACAGGTGTAGGGGTTTATTACTTTCCTCCTAAAGATACCAATAAGCAATCTATAAGTCTTAAGGGATTAGATAGTGACACATCTATAGACACCATCCATCATGAATTGAAAGAGGCATGCCCTAATATTAAAATAAGCGAAATAAAGCCTTTTTTAACCCCAAAAACAAAGTGGCCACAAATTAAATTAAACATGTTGCTTGTTCAACTCGAGGTAGAGGAGTTCATTACGGATCTGGCAAGTGTCAGGAGTTTACTTTATTAAAGGGTTTTTGGGAGAGAAAGCACAATTCGCCTATAATTAGGTGCTACAGGTGCCAAAGGTTTAGCCATAGGGGTGGCTGTTGTTCTTACGAAGTTTGTAGCTTTTATTGTTGTATAACGATTTTTTTTTCAAATATGAACATTATACTCGTATCAATGAATTTTAATGCAATTATTTCGCATGAAAGGAGATTAACACTATTAAGCATTCTTAAGAATAAAAAAACACAAATATGCTTTGTGTCCGAGACGAGATAACAAAAAAGGCACAAGCCTAAATTTGAAGGCTACAATATCATTAGAAATGACTCAGGAATAGGAACCGCAATAGTATTAGACAATAAGCATGAATACAAGGAAGTGCCATTCATTTGTAGTCTTTTCTCAGTTAGTCTAGCTTCAATCTCTTCTCACAATGCTGATGGATTAACTTTTCGCTTATCGCTTGGCAGCATCTTTATTCCCTCCAATTCTGGGAGAAATTTACCAAGAGAACTAGAGGGACTTTTTTCTCTTTTCAACTCATTCGATGGAACTGTTCTCGGAGGAGATTTTAATGCCAGACATCCGCATTGGGGAGACAGAACTCAAAGCAGTAACGGAAATTCATTTTATAACTGGTTTTATAGCAACGCTTTCTTAAGCTTTGACTTAATCACCCCTAATAGTCCTACCTTCCCGCAATCTTCATCCGCAATAGATTATTTCATTGTCTCTGGTAGTTTTAATAGCTCGCCTACACCTTGTCATACCTTTGTTACCCCTTCAGATCATTTTGGAATCTCAATGAAATTAAGGCTTCTTAATTTCTTACCAATTTTGCTACCTTAACCCAATTTCAGGTCATTCAAAAATACCGACTGGGTCTGTTTTAGAATAAGTTTACACAACAAACCCTCAACAATTAATTTACCTGATTGTAGAAATATCTCAAGCAATGAAATAGACTTACTCATAAATGAATTGAATTCGAAAATGACTCAGGCTATAAACTCTAACTCCACTGTTATCGAACACAAACAGTTCAAATACAATTACATATTAGAATTCACAAGAAAGTTAATCAAAGTTCGTAGTGAATGGTTAAGAAAACTTAAACGAATTTACACAGTCGTATCACAGTTTAATGACCAAAACTCATCCTCCTTCACTACATTTTCCCCAACCTCACATGCGATCAATCCTGGCATACCTCCGTCTACTTCTTCTGAAAAAATTCAACTTCTACGTACAGGCCTCAACAATAAACATTCTTCCGGTATATACAAATTTTCGAATTACATACTAAGGAAAAGTTGTTGTATTCAATAATTGACCCAAAGCTGTTCAATATTTTCCTCTCGGATGTTCCACTTCAGGATCCCATGGACTCGGAACCAGGCGCTATTCTGTATGCAGATGATACGATTATCCTTGCGAATGATACAGGACCACAAAATGCCCTAAATAAAATAAAAGATAAAATTCCTATAAACGCAAATAAATGTGGTCTCACCTGCTTTAGAACAGAAATGGAAAAGGACATTGATTAGCGGTGAAGGAGAGTAAGAAACTAACGTTACCAATTGCTAACAATGTTATATTATCTCCTCGTGACGAATTGAAATTCTTAGGTATTTAATTTCAAAACTAATTCTTATTTAACAAACACGCAAGAAAGGTGTTGTTCAAAGCAAAAGCTATAGCAGAAAGTGTGAAAACTTTATTGAAATAGAAGGCTTTATTAAAAAAAAAAAAAATTATTTTCTGAAAGATGATAATTAGATTCGTCATGGCGTACGGATTCTGCGTTTGGTTCACTATTTCTCCTACAGTGACCAAAGAACTTGAGACTTTCGAGAGAAAAATGTTCAGATTCTATTGCGGAAAGTGCAGAAAGGCGAACACAAAATGGTTTCCAACAAAGTGCTATACGAGGAATGCAAAATTACACCTTTAATGCCCTACCTTACAAGCTTTACTCTCAAAAGACTCTCGGAAACTCATCCGAACAGCCTTATGAGATCCTTAATTGACTCCCACAGGCTTAATGCAATTGAAGATAATTACTACTTCTCTCCTTTTAATTTATTCCACAGATCTAATCCCTTGACCTGTCAAAGGAGGAAACCTCCTTATTCCCTTTTATGAAAAAGCCTCTTCTAACAACCTAAGGGGTTAGCAATATCAATATCTGGTATACAGAAAAAGATTCATAAGAATAAAGTATGTATGTGAAAATAGCTGTGCATAATTCTAAAGGGCAATTGTATGCGGCCACTTACTAATATATTATATATCTTTGTATATAATTAATTAGTGAGTGAAGCGTTAAGAATATTTTATCCATTATTGTCTTTGTTTATTTTCATGTTCTTAATATGTTCTAGTCAATAGTTTAGGTCTCAACCTTTGGTACGCCGAGAGCAACCGTAACATCATTAGTTGTTAGTTACTAACCGTTTAGTGTTGAACACTTACGTGTATGTAGGTAGTTATGCAAATAGACCTGACCAGACGTAATGTTAACAGTCGGCTACTTACCTCAACTATGTAAAACTTATTTAATAATTCAATTTGTAAAAAAACAGTCTCAATAAAATCTACTTACTTACCGATGAAAGTGCACGATGCGAAGTGTATGTTTGTACGTGAATGGGCTTTGCTAGAGAATACGATGCGAGGTGTCTGACTGTGTGTGAATGTGCTTTGGCTAGAGCCTGCGATGCGAAGTGTTATTTTTTTATGGCCGCGGTATAGGGTGTGTAATCTTCGAACGATACTAGTAGCCCGATCCACGGGCATGCACGATTTATGCCCCTGAATGTTCCAATGCCTACGTACTAAACCACGTCCTGCACACTTCAACCACTCTCCTCCCGGTACTCCTTTATGGTATTACTTCGAGGGGCTGGTCAGCATCTATGCTATCTCCTGAGTCCTTGCTGTTTCAGCACGTCGTACCTGTTTGATTCGGCGGAGTTCTTTCTGCACACCGGTTATAAACCCACAAATTCCCGCTCAGTTTTCCTCTGATCGTAACATATGTTCGACAAGGGTACGTTTCTTCTCCTTTCTGCGAAACGACCGCAATAAAATATTACATGCTCCGCATCTTGGTTGTCATTTAGACAATTTAAACACAAGGAAGATATATTGTGTCCAAAGCGGTACGGTACTCCCGTTACCAGATAAGAACTGCGTAGTTGTAGTTACTAGTTGCAGTTGCAGTCCGGTTTACAAACACTTCTATAAACGGGATTATCTTATAGGTCGATCAGCTCAACATAACCAATCTTTTATTTGCGCAATAGCAGCTTATGTAGCAGATTCTAATTCGTGAATATGTTTGGCGACAGTAACAATAGCAATGTCATCAGCGAAACCTATTGTGTGAACTCCTCGTGATAATATTCCGAACTCCGTCGTGCATAATATTCCATAATAATGGTCAGGAGTACCATATGGTGTTTTTTCCATGGGTCAGAAAAAGTTCCTTCCTGGTATGTTGTTATGAACATGTCTGTTTTTATGGTCTTATTTGGAATTCCGTCGGATTTCTGCTTCCGGGTCGCTTCCTCGGTGGTATTTATGGGAAAGGGGTTGTATAATAGATGCTGGGAGAGTGGGGCATATTATTGCCATTTGCCATATGCCTTTACTTTCTTTGATCGCAGTCACGCCACTTGCCCGTTAAAACAATTAAGGTTTTCTTGAAAATTTGACCTTCTTCTAGATCGCTATATTCTCCGACGAGCATATAGATACGTTGCCCTGACTGCCTTAATTTCATCATTCCACCAGAGGCACGGCGCTCTTTTGTCGCTGACAATTCGTTTGGGCATTGATGTATTGCATGCTGTAGTAACAATACGTGCAAACTAACTCGCTAAATTCTCTGCTGTTCTGTTTTCGATCAGATTGCAACTATTAATTATTTCTTCAAACGTATCCTTATCAAAGAGTGTGTCCTTCCATTTGAGACATATAAGTTTGGGTTGTTTCGTTTGCTTTCTTTGCTCTATGTCTACCAGTATTGCCCGGTGGCCACAATGCGTATATTCCTTCCAGGGGGTGAGTTGCTAAAGAAAGTAGCATCGAAAATAGAGCCTACCTGCGCGTTACGGAAGGTGTTTGACCTGCCAACGTTTGCGATACCTACTCCCAAGGACGGGAGTACTTCCAATAAAGAATAGCTTCTGGGGTTGGTAAATTTGCTGCTAAACTCGGTTGTCCCTGCACTGAAATCCCCTCTTATAACAATGGGATATTTTTCACGTGCGTCTTCAGCTAGGTTATCTAGCATTTCCTCGAATTCACCCATTTTCCAGTGCACTACCAAGCATAATAGCTATAAAAGTGTTTGCCGTTGATTTTTACACGAGCAAAACCCTGTCCATGAGTGCAGATTTCTTGGAATGCGTGTTTGCCGCATTCCCATATTGCCGCCAATTTTGTTTGGTCGCAGATCCATACGCTGCTGTCGAGGGTTTTATATGGTTCGCTGACCATGGTTTTCATTGGTGTCTTCTGGTCATAATCCTTGAAAATCCCGGACTTACTGCTGCCGGCTATGTGTTTTGCGTCTTCCGGGTAATATTTCTTGCAAAACATGCAATAGGGGTGTTTGTTGCACTCCTTTGTAATATGTCCTTCGGATCCGCATCTTCTGCAGAATTTAGAGCGGTGTTCCTCGTTCTTGCTTGATTTGCTATGTGACCAAATTCCAGGCATTTGAATTACTTTTTTAACAATACCTTTACTTTTTTAACAATACCTATTCGTCCAGCATCTAGCAGCTTTTTTGCATCTTCTGTAATGAGACTTATTACCACCGATTGGGTGCCACCAAACACTGTACGTCTTCTGGCGATACTCCTTTCAGTCCAAATTGCGACTAGTTGGAAGAACTCGAGCCGGGAGATGCCCAGTCAGTGGTTGTTTCAAATGAGGGATAAGAAGAAGCAAGAGTAATGTCTACAACTCTTTTGCAGGTGCCACTGCTGACCAGCTCTAACCCGGTCACTTAGACAAACGTTGACCACGGCTTTCAGCTCAAAAGTTATACAGCTGCCTCAGTAATGAACGATACCACGGAGCCAGAGTTTAAAAAGGCGCATAGCGAACGATTTGACTTTCACTACCACTGTGGCTAACAACACCTGGGTATTTGTAGTCGATACAGTGTGAAACGAATTAATAGCTGCGCTGGTAGATGGCTTGCTTGCATCGGATGGCTGAAAACTTGAAACTGCAGTGTTAACTGTTGCTGTAACATAGTTTTGGGAATGATGTGGATGTCCTAGATCGATGTGTGAACGAGGTTCATTGTGGGTGTACTATGACTATTGTTGACTTGACGTATGCAGCAGCGAATGCTGGGGTTGCTGATAGTGCTGATAGTGGTACGATAAGTTCGAAAACTATCGGCTGTATGGCTATATGCTGAACAATGCCTACACAGACCTAGTTTGACCTCTATCGACAACGCTAGCTGCTAAAAATCGCTTACACTTCCGCACGACTGACTTTTACCACAAAGCTAGCAGTTATAATTGGAATTGTTGCAGTGTTTCTAGGAGAAGAACGTGGCAATTCAGACGTTGGACGAGCTTGCTGGTGATTGACAGCCTCTCCAGGCCGGAACCTACAATAGTTTCTAGAAATTGGCAAAATTCAGCAAAGATGGACAAATCTTTACTTTTTATTTTCGTTTTGGGATGGTGCATTTTCTGGATCTCGAAAAATGTTACGTTGGAATGACCACATATTCGATGTAGCCAAAAATGCTGCGAAATGTCTAGGTTTAAACAAGCGATATAAGAAATATTTCACACCCCTCTGATCTGGCCTCAATATATAAGGCATTTATACGCCCGAGATTGGAGTACAATGCTCACATCTGGTCAGGCGCTTCTAAAACCTCATAGCATAGATAGGATCCAAAACCGTGCGGTAAGACTCATAGGTGATGACAATAACACACAGTCATTCAGCACCACCAGTGCTCCTCCTCCGCCAGTAGCATTCCACCCCTTCTAACTTTTAACCGTAACACCTGCCTCGCTATGAATGTTCATCAGTATACCCTCAAGCCTACTTTCGGACGTACTCTAAAATATCGTGATTCGTTCCTAAGCCGTACAACTCGCTTAGTGGAATGCCCGCCGAGCTCTTTATTCCCTAGTCACTATGTATAACTTTCAAACATTTAAGACCAACGCACATCGGTATCTCTCTCTTTCCTCCCTAACATCCCGTCGCCCGCGCTATAAAAAAAAATATCTCCTCCGGTCCACCGGTCCTCGCGGTATACATATAACACTTCATGCAATTGATTTTAAACACACATACTACACATAGTTCAGTTCAGTTTAAATGCATTTTTTATTTATACTTCATTAATTACTTCTTACAGGCTATCACAAAAAAAAACGCTTAAAAATTAGCTTAAATAACTTAAAAATAATCTAATTATAACTTACTGGCCCCATGCGGGCACTCTAGGTTAAACATAATACTTATTCTATGTCTTTCGACGGTTCCTTACAGTCTATTTTGTTTTTTACATTTATTACCACTAAAACTAAGAAAAATGGATTTTAATTAAAAAAA
>OZ014530.1:145777755-145932255 GCA_963966105.1 Volucella zonaria | reverse complement strand
TTATTATTATTATTATTATTATTATTATTATTATTATTATTATTATTATTATTATTATTATTATTATTATTATTATTATTATTATTATTATTATTATTATTATTATTATTATTATTATTATTATTATTATTATTATTATTATTATTATTATTATTATTATTATTATTATTATTATTATTATTATTATTATTATTATTATTATTATTATTATTATTATTATTATTATTATTATTATTATTATTATTATTATTATTATTATTATTATTATTATTATTATTATTATTATTATTATTATTATTATTATTATTATTATTATTATTATTATTATTATTATTATTATTATTATTATTATTATTATTATTATTATTATTATTATTATTATTATTATTATTATTATTATTATTATTATTATTATTATTATTATTATTATTATTATTATTATTATTATTATTATTATTATTATTATTATTATTATTATTATTATTATTATTATTATTATTATTATTATTATTATTATTATTATTATTATTATTATTATTATTATTATTATTATTATTATTATTATTATTATTATTATTATTATTATTATTATTATTATTATTATTATTATTATTATTATTATTATTATTATTATTATTATTATTATTATTATTATTATTATTATTATTATTATTATTATTATTATTATTATTATTATTATTATTATTATTATTATTATTATTATTATTATTATTATTATTATTATTATTATTATTATTATTATTATTATTATTATTATTATTATTATTATTATTATTATTATTATTATTATTATTATTATTATTATTATTATTATTATTATTATTATTATTATTATTATTATTATTATTATTATTATTATTATTATTATTATTATTATTATTATTATTATTATTATTATTATTATTATTATTATTATTATTATTATTATTATTATTATTATTATTATTATTATTATTATTATTATTATTATTATTATTATTATTATTATTATTATTATTATTATTATTATTATTATTATTATTATTATTATTATTATTATTATTATTATTATTATTATTATTATTATTATTATTATTATTATTATTATTATTATTATTATTATTATTATTATTATTATTATTATTATTATTATTATTATTATTATTATTATTATTATTATTATTATTATTATTATTATTATTATTATTATTATTATTATTATTATTATTATTATTATTATTATTATTATTATTATTATTATTATTATTATTATTATTATTATTATTATTATTATTATTATTATTATTATTATTATTATTATTATTATTATTATTATTATTATTATTATTATTATTATTATTATTATTATTATTATTATTATTATTATTATTATTATTATTATTATTATTATTATTATTATTATTATTATTATTATTATTATTATTATTATTATTATTATTATTATTATTATTATTATTATTATTATTATTATTATTATTATTATTATTATTATTATTATTATTATTATTATTATTATTATTATTATTATTATTATTATTATTATTATTATTATTATTATTATTATTATTATTATTATTATTATTATTATTATTATTATTATTATTATTATTATTATTATTATTATTATTATTATTATTATTATTATTATTATTATTATTATTATTATTATTATTATTATTATTATTATTATTATTATTATTATTATTATTATTATTATTATTATTATTATTATTATTATTATTATTATTATTGTTATTGTTATTGTTATTATTATTATTATTATTATTATTATTCTGCTATTGAATATGTACAACAAATGCCTGCAAGAAGCGGTTTCCCCCAGAAGATGGAAAATGCAATGACTGGTACTAATCAGCAAGGGGAAAGGCAACCTAGACACCCCATCAGGCTACAGGCCCCTATGCATGCTGGATATCGCAGGGAAACTTCTGGAGAAACTGCTGAAGACGCGGATAACAGCAGCCATACAAACAGCAGGAGGTTTAGCCGAAAGACAGCACGGCTTTCGAAAGGGCCACTCTACTATCGGAGCAGTTAGAGAAGTGATAAAGTCCACCCAAATGGCCCAACAAGGAAATCATCACTCGAGAAAGATTGTGCTACTAGCAACTCTGGATGTCCGAAATGCTTTTAACTCAGCCAGATTGACGGACATAATATACGCGCTCGAACACGACTTTAGCATACCCGAGTACCTCTTGAGGATGGTGAAAGACTACCTAAAAGACAGAGAGCTAATCTACGACACCAAAGAAGGCGCGCGGAGAAAGCAAATCACCGCTGGAGCAGCGCAGGGTTCAATTCTGGGACCCGACCTCTGGAACATCGCTTATGATAACATCCTTCGCATGGAGATGCCAGAAGACACGTTTCTAGTAGGCTACGCGGACGACATTGCCGCAGTGATAACAGCAAGGGATATTCATAATGCACAAATGAAATTAAACCAGGTGATGAGAAGAGTCCTACCCTGGATGCAAGAACATGGCCTAAGGCTAGCTGCAGAAAAGACGGAGATAGTCCTGCTAACCAAAAAGAGAATCCCGACCAGAGTTGATTTTCAGCTAGGGCAAGAGACGGTCACCAGCAAGGAAGCGGTCAAGTACTTGGGGGTAGTCCTTAATACGAAGCTCACCTTCTGGCAACAAATAAAGGGCGCATCAGAACGGGCTGCAAAAGTAACGACAGCACTAAGCCGACTAATGGCTAACATAGGAGGCCCGACGGCTAGCAAAAGAAAACTTCTGATGACGGTAACAAACTCTATTCTCCTGTATGGGTGCGAAATATGGGCTGAAGCCCTTCGCCAGGAGAAATACAGAAAACAGATGGCAGCAGTCCAAAGACGCGGTGCCTTACGCATCGCGAGCTCATATAGAACTGTACCAGAAGCAGCTATATTGGTAGTCGCGGGAACAACCCCCATCGATCTCCTCGCAACAGAGAGAAAATACATATATGAAAGGAAATCCAAAATTGGAACGGAAGCAGCTGTTCTTGAGGCGAAAGAACATACGAAACAACAATGGCAGGAGAGATGGAACTCAGAACGGAGGGGCCCTTGGACTGCTATACTAATCAAAAGCGCTGACAAATGGGCACAACGAAAATACGGCGAAATAAATTACTATGTCACCCAGTTTCTAACCGGACATGGTTACTTCAGTAGCTACCTAAAGAAGATCGGGAAAGCCAGAAGCGCTTTTTGCCAGTACGGAGACTCTGAAAACGATGACGCGAAACACACGTTTTTCGAGTGCACCAGATGGTTAACAGAAAGAAGCGAGCTGGAACAACTGCTCGGCCCTATCACTCCAGACAACATCGTCGAAAAGATGTCGGCGAGTGCACGGAACTGGGATAGAGTGTGTGAATACACAGAAAAAATATTAAAAACCAAAAAAGGAGAGACAGACCTAGACGCGTCTCAACAATAACGAAGATAGCCTAACCGGCAAGAGAGCTAAACCCGCAAAAGAGAACAACACAAAATGAAAAAGCCGGTCCCCAGGAGGGGAAAGAAAACGACACCACTCTGAAGTAATACGAAAGTGGTTTCCGGAGTGGATGGTGTCAAGATAAAAGGGGTTAAGGTGGTTTTTAGTGGGTGTGAGTCGCACAGTACTTGAAGTAGAGCGGGACTACTTCTCGTCGTTATTAGCTTTTCCAACATCCCCTAGGCCAAAAAAAAAAATTATTATTGTTATTATTATTATTATTATTATTATTATTATTATTATTATTATTATTATTATTATTATTATTATTATTATTATTATTATTATTATTATTATTATTATTATTATTATTATTATTATTATTATTATTATTATTATTATTATTATTATTATTATTATTATTATTATTATTATTATTATTATTATTATTATTATTATTATTATTATTATTATTATTATTATTATTATTATTATTGTTATTATTATTATTATTATTATTATTATTATTATTATTATTATTATTATTATTATTATTATTATTATTATTATTATTATTATTATTATTATTATTATTATTATTATTATTATTATTATTATTATTATTATTATTATTATTATTATTATTATTATTATTATTATTATTATTATTATTATTATTATTATTATTATTATTATTATTATTATTATTATTATTATTATTATTATTATTATTATTATTATTATTATTATTATTATTATTATTATTATTATTATTATTATTATTATTATTATTATTATTATTATTATTATTATTATTATTATTATTATTATTATTATTATTATTATTATTATTATTATTATTATTATTATTATTATTATTATTATTATTATTATTATTATTATTATTATTATTATTATTATTATTATTATTATTATTATTATTATTATTATTATTATTATTATTATTATTATTATTATTATTATTATTATTATTATTATTATTATTATTATTATTATTATTATTATTATTATTATTATTATTATTATTATTATTATTATTATTATTATTATTATTATTATTATTATTATTATTATTATTATTATTATTATTATTATTATTATTATTATTATTATTATTATTATTATTATTATTATTATTATTATTATTATTATTATTATTATTATTATTATTATTATTATTATTATTATTATTATTATTATTATTATTATTATTATTATTATTATTATTATTATTATTATTATTATTATTATTATTATTATTATTATTATTATTATTATTATTATTATTATTATTATTATTATTATTATTATTATTATTATTATTATTATTATTATTATTATTATTATTATTATTATTATTATTATTATTATTATTATTATTATTATTATTATTATTATTATTATTATTATTATTATTATTATTATTATTATTATTATTATTATTATTATTATTATTATTATTATTATTATTATTATTATTATTATTATTATTATTATTATTATTATTATTATTATTATTATTATTATTATTATTATTATTATTATTATTATTATTATTATTATTATTATTATTATTATTATTATTATTATTATTATTATTATTATTATTATTATTATTATTATTATTATTGTTATTGTTATTGTTATTATTATTATTATTATTATTATTATTATTATTCTGCTATTGAATATGTACAACAAATGCCTGCAAGAAGCGGTTTCCCCCAGAAGATGGAAAATGCAATGACTGGTACTAATCAGCAAGGGGAAAGGCAACCTAGACACCCCATCAGGCTACAGGCCCCTATGCATGCTGGATATCGCAGGGAAACTTCTGGAGAAACTGCTGAAGACGCGGATAACAGCAGCCATACAAACAGCAGGAGGTTTAGCCGAAAGACAGCACGGCTTTCGAAAGGGCCACTCTACTATCGGAGCAGTTAGAGAAGTGATAAAGTCCACCCAAATGGCCCAACAAGGAAATCATCACTCGAGAAAGATTGTGCTACTAGCAACTCTGGATGTCCGAAATGCTTTTAACTCAGCCAGATTGACGGACATAATATACGCGCTCGAACACGACTTTAGCATACCCGAGTACCTCTTGAGGATGGTGAAAGACTACCTAAAAGACAGAGAGCTAATCTACGACACCAAAGAAGGCGCGCGGAGAAAGCAAATCACCGCTGGAGCAGCGCAGGGTTCAATTCTGGGACCCGACCTCTGGAACATCGCTTATGATAACATCCTTCGCATGGAGATGCCAGAAGATACGTTTCTAGTAGGCTACGCGGACGACATTGCCGCAGTGATAACAGCAAGGGATATTCATAATGCACAAATGAAATTAAACCAGGTGATGAGAAGAGTCCTACCCTGGATGCAAGAACATGGCCTAAGGCTAGCTGCAGAAAAGACGGAGATAGTCCTGCTAACCAAAAAGAGAATCCCGACCAGAGTTGATTTTCAGCTAGGGCAAGAGACGATCACCAGCAAGGAAGCGGTCAAGTACCTGGGGGTAGTCCTTAATACGAAACTCACCTTCTGGCAACAAATAAAGGGCGCATCAGAACGGGCTGCAAAAGTAACGACAGCACTAAGCCGACTAATGGCTAACATAGGAGGCCCGACGGCTAGCAAAAGAAAACTTCTGATGACGGTAACAAACTCTATTCTCCTGTATGGGTGCGAAATATGGGCTGAAGCCCTTCGCCAGGAGAAATACAGAAAACAGATGGCAGCAGTCCAAAGACGCGGTGCCTTACGCATCGCGAGCTCATATAGAACTGTACCAGAAGCAGCTATATTGGTAGTCGCGGGAACAACCCCCATCGATCTCCTCGCAACAGAGAGAAAATACATATATGAAAGGAAATCCGAAATTGAAACGTAAGCAGCTGTTCTTGAGGCGAAAGAACATACGAAACAACAATGGCAGGAAAGATGGAACTCAGAACGGAGGGGCCCTTGGACTGCTACACTAATCAAAAGCGCTGACAAATGGGCACAACGAAAATACGGCGAAATAAATTACTATGTCACCCAGTTTCTAACCGGACATGGTTACTTCAGTAGCTACCTAAAGAAGATCGGGAAAGCCAGAAGCGCTTTTTGCCAGTACGGAGACTCTGAAAACGATGACGCGAAACACACGTTTTTCGAGTGCACCAGATGGTTAACAGAAAGAAGCGAGCTGGAACAACTGCTCGGCCCTATCACTCCAGACAACATCGTCGAAAAGATGTCGGCGAGTGCACGGAACTGGGATAGAGTGTGTGAATACACAGAAAAAATATTAAAAACCAAAAAAGGAGAGACAGACCTAGACGCGTCTCAACAATAACGAAGATAGCCTAACCGGCAAGAGAGCTAAACCCGCAAAAGAGAACAACACAAAATGAAAAAGCCGGTCCCCAGGAGGGGAAAGAAAACGACACCACTCTGAAGTAATACGAAAGTGGTTTCCGGAGTGGATGGTGTCAAGATAAAAGGGGTTAAGGTGGTTTTTAGTGGGTGTGAGTCGCACAGTACTTGAAGTAGAGCGGGACTACTTCTCGTCGTTATTAGCTTTTCCAACATCCCCTAGGCCAAAAAAAAAAATTATTATTGTTATTATTATTATTATTATTATTATTATTATTATTATTATTATTATTATTATTATTATTATTATTATTATTATTATTATTATTATTATTATTATTATTATTATTATTATTATTATTATTATTATTATTATTATTATTATTATTATTATTATTATTATTATTATTATTAATATTATTATTATTATTATTATTATTATTATTATTATTATTATTATTATTATTATTATTATTATTATTATTATTATTATTATTATTATTATTATTATTATTATTATTATTATTATTATTATTATTATTATTATTATTATTATTATTATTATTATTATTATTATTATTATTATTATTATTATTATTATTATTATTATTATTATTATTATTATTATTATTATTATTATTATTATTATTATTATTATTATTATTATTATTATTATTATTATTATTATTATTATTATTATTATTATTATTATTATTATTATTATTATTATTATTATTATTATTATTATTATTATTATTATTATTATTATTATTATTATTATTATTATTATTATTATTATTATTATTATTATTATTATTATTATTATTATTATTATTATTATTATTATTATTATTATTATTATTATTATTATTATTATTATTATTATTATTATTATTATTATTATTATTATTATTATTATTATTATTATTATTATTATTATTATTATTATTATTATTATTATTATTATTATTATTATTATTATTATTATTATTATTATTATTATTATTATTATTATTATTATTATTATTATTATTATTATTATTATTATTATTATTATTATTATTATTATTATTATTATTATTATTATTATTATTATTATTATTATTATTATTATTATTATTATTATTATTATTATTATTATTATTATTATTATTATTATTATTATTATTATTATTATTATTATTATTATTATTATTATTATTATTATTATTATTATTATTATTATTATTATTATTATTATTATTATTATTATTATTATTATTATTATTATTATTATTATTATTATTATTATTATTATTATTATTATTATTATTATTATTATTATTATTATTATTATTATTATTATTATTATTATTATTATTATTATTATTATTATTATTATTATTATTATTATTATTATTATTATTATTATTATTATTATTATTATTATTATTATTATTATTATTATTATTATTATTATTATTATTATTATTATTATTATTATTATTATTATTATTATTATTATTATTATTATTATTATTATTATTATTATTATTATTATTATTATTATTGTTATTATTATTGTTATTGTTATTATTATTATTATTATTATTATTATTATTATTATTATTATTATTATTATTATTATTATTATTATTATTATTATTATTATTATTATTATTATTATTATTATTATTATTATTATTATTATTATTATTATTATTATTATTATTCTGCTATTGAATATGTACAACAAATGCCTGCAAGAAGCGGTTTCCCCCAGAAGATGGAAAATGCAATGACTGGTACTAATCAGCAAGGGGAAAGGCAACCTAGACACCCCATCAGGCTACAGGCCCCTATGCATGCTGGATATCGCAGGGAAACTTCTGGAGAAACTGCTGAAGACGCGGATAACAGCAGCCATACAAACAGCAGGAGGTTTAGCCGAAAGACAGCACGGCTTTCGAAAGGGCCACTCTACTATCGGAGCAGTTAGAGAAGTGATAAAGTCCACCCAAATGGCCCAACAAGGAAATCATCACTCGAGAAAGATTGTGCTACTAGCAACTCTGGATGTCCGAAATGCTTTTAACTCAGCCAGATTGACGGACATAATATACGCGCTCGAACACGACTTTAGCATACCCGAGTACCTCTTGAGGATGGTGAAAGACTACCTAAAAGACAGAGAGCTAATCTACGACACCAAAGAAGGCGCGCGGAGAAAGCAAATCACCGCTGGAGCAGCGCAGGGTTCAATTCTGGGACCCGACCTCTGGAACATCGCTTATGATAACATCCTTCGCATGGAGATGCCAGAAGATACGTTTCTAGTAGGCTACGCGGACGACATTGCCGCAGTGATAACAGCAAGGGATATTCATAATGCACAAATGAAATTAAACCAGGTGATGAGAAGAGTCCTACCCTGGATGCAAGAACATGGCCTAAGGCTAGCTGCAGAAAAGACGGAGATAGTCCTGCTAACCAAAAAGAGAATCCCGACCAGAGTTGATTTTCAGCTAGGGCAAGAGACGATCACCAGCAAGGAAGCGGTCAAGTACCTGGGGGTAGTCCTTAATACGAAACTCACCTTCTGGCAACAAATAAAGGGCGCATCAGAACGGGCTGCAAAAGTAACGACAGCACTAAGCCGACTAATGGCTAACATAGGAGGCCCGACGGCTAGCAAAAGAAAACTTCTGATGACGGTAACAAACTCTATTCTCCTGTATGGGTGCGAAATATGGGCTGAAGCCCTTCGCCAGGAGAAATACAGAAAACAGATGGCAGCAGTCCAAAGACGCGGTGCCTTACGCATCGCGAGCTCATATAGAACTGTACCAGAAGCAGCTATATTGGTAGTCGCGGGAACAACCCCCATCGATCTCCTCGCAACAGAGAGAAAATACATATATGAAAGGAAATCCGAAATTGAAACGTAAGCAGCTGTTCTTGAGGCGAAAGAACATACGAAACAACAATGGCAGGAAAGATGGAACTCAGAACGGAGGGGCCCTTGGACTGCTACACTAATCAAAAGCGCTGACAAATGGGCACAACGAAAATACGGCGAAATAAATTACTATGTCACCCAGTTTCTAACCGGACATGGTTACTTCAGTAGCTACCTAAAGAAGATCGGGAAAGCCAGAAGCGCTTTTTGCCAGTACGGAGACTCTGAAAACGATGACGCGAAACACACGTTTTTCGAGAGCACCAGATGGTTAACAGAAAGAAGCGAGCTGGAACAACTGCTCGGCCCTATCACTCCAGAGAACATCGTCGAAAAGATGTCGGCGAGTGCACGGAATTGGGATAGAGTGTGTGAATACACAGAAAAAATATTAAAAACCAAAAAAAGAGAGACAGACCTAGACGCGTCTCAACAATAACGAAGATAGCCTAACCGGCAAGAGAGCTAAACCCGCAAAAGAGGATAACACAAAATGAAAAAGCCGGTCCCCAAGAGGGGAAAGAAAACGACACCACTCAGAAGTAATACGAAAGTGCTTTCCGGAGTGGATAGTGTCAAGATAAAAGGGGTTAAGGTGGTTTTTAGTGGGTGTGAGTCGCACAGTACTTGAAGTAGAGCGGGACTACTTCTCGTCGTTATTAGCTTTTTCACCATCCCCTAGGCCAAAAAAAAAAAAATTATTATTATTATTATTATTATTATTATTATTATTATTATTATTATTATTATTATTATTATTATTATTATTATTATTATTATTATTATTATTATTATTATTATTATTATTATTATTATTATTATTATTATTATTATTATTATTATTATTATTATTATTATTATTATTATTATTATTATTATTATTATTATTATTATTATTATTATTATTATTATTATTATTATTATTATTATTATTATTATTATTATTATTATTATTATTATTATTATTATTATTATTATTATTATTATTATTATTATTATTATTATTATTATTATTATTATTATTATTATTATTATTATTATTATTATTATTATTATTATTATTATTATTATTATTATTATTATTATTATTATTATTATTATTATTATTATTATTATTATTATTATTATTATTATTATTATTATTATTATTATTATTATTATTATTATTATTATTATTATTATTATTATTATTATTATTATTATTATTATTATTATTATTATTATTATTATTATTATTATTATTATTATTATTATTATTATTATTATTATTATTATTATTATTATTATTATTATTATTATTATTATTATTATTATTATTATTATTATTATTATTATTATTATTATTATTATTATTATTATTATTATTATTATTATTATTATTATTATTATTATTATTATTATTATTATTATTATTATTATTATTATTATTATTATTATTATTATTATTATTATTATTATTATTATTATTATTATTATTATTATTATTATTATTATTATTATTATTATTATTATTATTATTATTATTATTATTATTATTATTATTATTATTATTATTATTATTATTATTATTATTATTATTATTATTATTATTATTATTATTATTATTATTATTATTATTATTATTATTATTATTATTATTATTATTATTATTATTATTATTATTATTATTATTATTATTATTATTATTATTATTATTATTATTATTATTATTATTATTATTATTATTATTATTATTATTATTATTATTATTATTATTATTATTATTATTATTATTATTATTATTATTATTATTATTATTATTATTATTATTATTATTATTATTATTATTATTATTATTATTATTATTATTATTATTATTATTATTATTATTATTATTATTATTATTATTATTATTATTATTATTATTATTATTATTATTATTATTATTATTATTATTATTATTATTATTATTATTATTATTATTATTATTATTATTATTATTATTATTATTATTATTATTATTATTATTATTATTATTATTATTATTATTATTATTATTATTATTATTATTATTATTATTATTATTATTATTATTATTATTATTATTATTATTATTATTATTATTATTATTATTGTTATTATTATTATTATTATTATTATTATTATTATTATTATTATTATTATTATGGGGGGCAAAAGGCCCACGTGTCTACATTCCGTTTCCAGCTAGCATGAGCTGCGGGTTCCTAATGTCCGACTCTCACCTCCACGATCCGGTGCCCCCTGGACACCCGAGTAACCCATTGTGAGACGCAGTAACCAACCTGTGTGGATCGTGGGTCGGGGCCAACGAGAGCGGGAGACCTCATTGGAATAGATACCTGATGAGGATTATGAAACTGATGACGACCTGGAATACGAAACCGGTACACAATCTCGATGAAACATTTGGAATAGATTGCCGAGAGCTGGTGGATGCAGTATTCTGTTACCTTAATAACCAAAAGTGACATCTTGGAGAAACGGCTTTCAGGCTAATGCTGCATCCGCCCCCGTCCCATTAAAACTGTGGCTAGGCTTTGAGTACGTTCCGAGTCCGTCGCCGTTAAGTTGGTGGTACAGGTTCAGTTGAGAATAACTCCTGGCTTTGCGCTTAGATCCCGGCTCTGAACATAGACTCTCATAAGGACCTATGTCAACCCTTGCGTGGCCTCCCTGCTTGCATAGATAACCACGGGGATTATTAGAAGCGACTGTACAACGGTACGAGGATAGCGGCTCAAAGCGGGGACCCAATAGAAAAAAAAAAATGATCAAAACACCACCAAAACATAAACAAACACCAAACAAACAACAACAAAAGCAAACACAGAGCTCTGTAGAATACGCTGAAATCTTCAGAGGAAGCAGAAAGGTTAGCCGATCACCAGTAGCAGCAGCTACGACTACAGGCGTAGCAAATCCGAGCGAACCACCAAAAGAGATAGCGAACGCTCTTAAACCCGCTCTTGCCGAAGATCCCACCTTTGAAGTACCCAAGAAGTGCGATCAAGACAAGGAAATCATGCACGCACCTGGAACTCCTACAAAGGTAGACACCTCCCCACGGCAGCAGTTTATAGATAAGATGAGAACTGCAGAGCATGAGACCCTAAACAAATGTAAAGCAGTAATACAAAAAATGAAGGTGGCCATGGCAAGGCAAAAAAACGTTAGCATGGACGTAAAAAATGGCATCTCCGAGCTTGACGAACTTTTTGACGTAATAGAGGATTATAGGCGGAACTGGATCACGTCAGAAAAACAGATTAGGCGCGAAAAGCCACCACTGGGTAACACAAAGCACAAACTAAACGTAGTAACAGTTGATACACCAACAACTCCGAAAAACAAAAGGGTGGCAACTAGCCCTGCAGAAAAGATGGCGGAAAAGAATCAAGAAACGTGGTATACAGTCACGCGTAAAAAACCTCGAACACAAGAAGCACAGGCAAATGAGAATCTCTCGAAAACGGTTCAACGACGAGAACCAAATGAGAAACCGCCGCGTAACAAGAGAGAGCATACAGAAGCGGTCTTGGTAAGACCAGGATGTGCTCAAAAACCTCCGACAAAAGGTCAAGCCTGAGGCAGCCGAAGTGGTGATCCGCTCAATACGGAAAACAAAGGCAGGAGCTATTCTATTAGAAATTAAAAAAGGAGGCAAAAAGGCTGAATTCTGCAATGCCATCAAGAGCACACTCAAAGATACGGGAACAGTTACAGAAATTAAACAGAAGGCCACCATTGAAATCCGAGACCTAGACGCACTCTCGGACAAGGATGAAGTAGCAACGGCCGTAAAGGCGGCTCTCCAAGATAACGATGCAGACCTTAGTGTCACCATAACACGAACCGATAGCAGAGAACAACGGCGGGCATACGTTACGTTGAGCATCGAAGGAGCATCGTTTATACACAAATCACAACGCTTGCGGATAGGATGGACCATGTGCAGAGTGAGGCAACTAGAAGATATCAAACGTTGCTACAGGTGCTTCGGCGCTGGTCACCTACAATATGACTGCAAGGGACCAGACAGAAAAGGACAAGGAATATGCATACGATGCGGAGAAAGCGGACACAAAACGAAGGAATGTGAAAAGCCTGCAAAATGCTGCCTATGTCTGCATGAGGGACATGCCTCGGTCGATCACCTGCCGGGCTCCCGCAGATGTAAAGCTTATATTAAATGAAATTCCTTCAAGCTAACCTCCACAGGAGTAGAACGGCCGATGCTCTCCTTTCCCAGCTTGTCCTCGAACATCAGATTGACTTCGTCATCATCAGCGAGCAGTACACGAAAAGAGACAGTGGTACATGGCTAGAAGACACAACGGCAACAGCAGCAGTCTGGGTACCAAGCACAGCGAGTACAACACTAACCTACAGTGGCTCAGGAACTGGTTACACTTATGCACACACTAAAGGCGTTACAGTCGTTAGCTGCTACCTAACGCCGAGCGAAAACGTCCAGGATTTCCAAGATAAGCTGGATGCAATTGAAAACAAAATACTCCAGCTCGAAGGCGTGTTCATTGTAGCAGGAGACTTTAACTCCAGAGCCGTGGAATGGGGGATGCCAACAACAAACTCTAAAGGACGGAGAGTACTTGATATGGCTGCAAGACTTGGGCTGATCGTTGCAAATACTGGAAGCGTACCGACTTTCAGAGACCCGGATGCGAGGGTACCATCCCCGACATCACAATGGTCTCGGAGAGAATAGGCGGCAAAATTAAAAAATGGAAAGTACTGGAGGAATATACTGGGAGTGACCACCAGTACATCTCTTTCGAGATGAATACAGATATCACAACGCACGAAACACGAAATACTAAAATCAGGAAATGGAACGTCGCGAAACTGAACGTAGAAGCGTTGATAACTACACTCGACAGAACCAGGCTCACGACTGACAGCCCATATGACGCCAGGACAGTGGTCACACAAGTCATGCAAGCTATAAGACAAGCCTGCAACGCAGCCATGCCCAAGGAATACCAAAACAGAAGGAAAAGACGAGCTGTTTACTGGTGGAATGACGAAATCGCGCAACTCAGACGAAACTGCCTGCGCTGCAGACGCAGACTTACAAAAGCGAAACGGAGGGGCGAGGCAGCCAACGAAAACCAAGAGTATAAACGAGCAAAAAAGGAGTTAAAAACTGCCATCTGCAAAAGCAAGAGGAGGAAATGGGAAGAGCTCTGCCAGGATATCAACCGCAATCCATGGGGCCTGGGATATAAAGTGGCTATGAGAAAACTTGAAAATAAGTTACCAGCCCAAGAACTAGACGTTGAAACAATGGAACATATAGTCACGACGCTTTTCCCAACTCACGAAGCGAGGACTGTCGAACGCGATAGCACAGGACCAGAGGAAGTTATAGAACCTTTCACGGAGACAGAAATCAGAGCAGCAGCTAGGTTGCTCAGGAACAGAAAAGCTCCCGGTCTAGATGGCATTCCAGCGGAGGTTCTGAAGGAGATAGCTGAAAAACGTCCCCATTTTTTACTCAGGATGTACAACTCATGCCTCAGTGGGGGAGTATTCCCAGAAACTTGGAAGAGGCAGCGCCTGGTTCTTATAAGCAAAGGAAAAGGAAACCCGGAAAGCCCATCAGCATACCGACCGCTCTGCATGCTCGACACAGCGGGGAAGTTACTGGAAAGATTGATTAAGCCTCGTCTAAACTCCGCCATAGAGGCATCCGGAGGACTAAGCCCAAAGCAGCATGGTTTTAGACCAGGTAAATCTACGGCTGGCGCTATAGAAGAAGTAATCAGAGCAGCACAAGCAACGCAACGAGGTAACCACCACTCTAGACCTTTTGTTCTTCTTGCGACCCTAGATGTCAAAAATGCCTTTAATAGCCTCAGATGGAAGGATATAGTCGAAGCTCTGGAACGCAGGCCCCAAATGCCTACGTACCTGAAGAAAATAATAAATAGCTACCTGAGCAACCGGGTACTGGAATATAAGACTAAATCGGGGACAAGAACAAGACAAATCACGGCAGGAGCAGCGCAGGGATCTATATTGGGCCCTGATCTGTGGAATATAACCTATGACGAGATATTACACATAGAGATGCCAGACGATGTCTTCCTAGTAGGATACGCAGATGATATAGCCGCAGTCATCACAGCACGAACCACGGAAGCAGTGCAACGCAAGCTCACACAAGTAATGCTAAGAACTCAAGCATGGCTAAACTCACATGGACTACATCTTGCAACACAGAAAACCGAGCTATTACTCTTTACACGAAGACAGACGCCCACAGAACTGGAGATGCGAATAAATGAAGAAGCAATAATGACGCAAAAATCCATAAAATATTTAGGCATCAGGCTAGACAGCAAAATTACATTCGGGACGCAACTGCAATACGCAGCGATGAAAGCGGGAAAAGCCACAGCCTACCTCAGCAGACTAATGGCAAATGTCGGGGGCCCGATGGCCAGCAAAAGAAAATTATTGATGGCAACAAACAACGCTATCCTCATTTACGGAAGCGAAGTGTGGGCAGAAACTTTAAATGTCGAAAAACGAAGAAAGCAGCTTCTAGCAGTACAGCGGACAGCGGCTTTGCGCATAGCTTCGGCATATCGCACTGTATCTGACGCAGCAATACGGGTAATAGCGGGAGTGGTACCAATTGACCTTCTTGCTAAAGAACGGCACAAAATATGGCAAATGAGGACAAACGGCGGATACACGGCGCTAGCAGCAGCAGCGATAAGGCGACAAACTATATGTACATGGCAAGATACATGGACAAATGATGACCGTGGCAGATGGACGGCCCGAATGATACCGGTGTTAGAACCTTGGCTTAATCGGCGTGCAGGCGAAACCAACTACTATTTGACGCAAATGCTCTCAGGACATGGCTACTTCCGAAGATACCTTCATCGCATACATAAATGCGCGCAACCAAGCTGCTTATATGGAGATGCCGAAAGTGATGATGCGGAACACACTTTCTTCTATTGCAGAAAATGGAGTCCTATGCGGGAAGAAATAGAGCTACACATGGGACAAATTACCCCCGAAAATATAATACGGAAGATGAGCTCAAGCGAAGAAAACTGGCAAATAATCCAAAAATATGTTGAAAAAATTCTTAAGTCCAAACAAAGAGACCTCGAAGCCGCAAGGTAATGCCTCAAATAGCAAAGATAGCAAAGAGAGAATAACCCAAGCGTGGCCTGGACGCAGGCATTTCACGTAGATGTCAAAGGGCGCTACACGAAGGACCCCACCCTGAAGTAATGGCAAAAGTTTCGGTACCAGGGTGGAAAGAGGTCCGCGAAGGAGGGGGAAGTTTTTTAGTGTTTTTGTTTTTTTTCCACATACCATTACTGTGACGACAGTTTTGCTGATGCGCGAAGCATTTTTGACCTCCTCACACGCAAAAAAAAAAAAACAAAAAAAAAAAAATTATTATTATTATTATTATTATTATTATTATTATTATTATTATTATTATTATTATTATTATTATTATTATTATTATTATTATTATTATTATTATTATTATTATTATTATTATTATTATTATTATTATTATTATTATTATTATTATTATTATTATTATTATTATTATTATTATTATTATTATTATTATTATTATTATTATTATTATTATTATTATTATTATTATTATTATTATTATTATTATTATTATTATTATTATTATTATTATTATTATTATTATTATTATTATTATTATTATTATTATTATTATTATTATTATTATTATTATTATTATTATTATTATTATTATTATTATTATTATTATTATTATTATTATTATTATTATTATTATTATTATTATTATTATTATTATTATTATTATTATTATTATTATTATTATTATTATTATTATTATTATTATTATTATTATTATTATTATTATTATTATTATTATTATTATTATTATTATTATTATTATTATTATTATTATTATTATTATTATTATTATTATTATTATTATTATTATTATTATTATTATTATTATTATTATTATTATTATTATTATTATTATTATTATTATTATTATTATTATTATTATTATTATTATTATTATTATTATTATTATTATTATTATTATTATTATTATTATTATTATTATTATTATTATTATTATTATTATTATTATTATTATTATTATTATTATTATTATTATTATTATTATTATTATTATTATTATTATTATTATTATTATTATTATTATTATTATTATTATTATTATTATTATTATTATTATTATTATTATTATTATTATTATTATTATTATTATTATTATTATTATTATTATTATTATTATTATTATTATTATTATTATTATTATTATTATTATTATTATTATTATTATTATTATTATTATTATTATTATTATTATTATTATTATTATTATTATTATTATTATTATTATTATTATTATTATTATTATTATTATTATTATTATTATTATTATTATTATTATTATTATTATTATTATTATTATTATTATTATTATTATTATTATTATTATTATTATTATTATTATTATTATTATTATTATTATTATTATTATTATTATTATTATTATTATTATTATTATTATTATTATTATTATTATTATTATTATTATTATTATTATTATTATTATTATTATTATTATTATTATTATTATTATTATTATTATTATTATTATTATTATTATTATTATTATTATTATTATTATTATTATTATTATTATTATTATTATTATTATTATTATTATTATTATTATTATTATTATTATTATTATTATTATTATTATTATTATTATTATTATTATTATTATTATTATTATTATTATTATTATTATTATTATTATTATTATTATTATTATTATTATTATTATTATTATTATTATTATTATTATTATTATTATTATTATTATTATTATTATTATTATTATTATTATTATTATTATTATTATTATTATTATTATTATTATTATTATTATTATTATTATTATTATTATTATTATTATTATTATTATTATTATTATTATTATTATTATTATTATTATTATTATTATTATTATTATTATTATTATTATTATTATTATTATTATTATTATTATTATTATTATTATTATTATTATTATTATTATTATTATTATTATTATTATTATTATTATTATTATTATTATTATTATTATTATTATTATTATTATTATTATTATTATTATTATTATTATTATTATTATTATTATTATTATTATTATTATTATTATTATTATTATTATTATTATTATTATTATTATTATTATTATTATTATTATTATTATTATTATTATTATTATTATTATTATTATTATTATTATTATTATTATTATTATTATTATTATTATTATTATTATTATTATAACAGCAGCCATACAAACAGCAGGAGGTTTAGCCGAAAGACAGCACGGCTTTCGAAAGGGCCACTCTACTATCGGAGCAGTTAGAGAAGTGATAAAGTCCACCCAAATGGCCCAACAAGGAAATCACCACTCAAGAAAGATTGTGCTACTAGCAACTCTGGATGTCCGAAATGCTTTTAACTCAACCAGATGGACGGACATAATATACGCGCTCGAACACGACTTTAGCATACCCGAGTACCTCTTGAGGATGGTGAAAGACTACCTAAAAGACAGAGAGCTAATCTACGACACCAAAGAAGGCGCGCGGAGAAAGCAAATCACCGCTGGAGCAGCGCAGGGTTCAATTCTGGGACCCGACCTCTGGAACATCGCTTATGATAACATCCTTCGCATGGAGATGCCAGAAGACACGTTTCTAGTAGGCTACGCGGACGACATTGCCGCAGTGATAACAGCAAGGGATATTCATAATGCACAAATGAAATTAAACCAGGTGATGAGAAGAGTCCTACCCTGGATGCAAGAACATGGCCTAAGGCTAGCTGCAGAAAAGACGGAGATAGTCCTGCTAACCAAAAAGAGAATCCCGACCAGAGTTGATTTTCAGGTAGGGCAAGAGACGATCACCAGCAAGGAAGCGGTCAAGTAATTGGGGGTAGTCCTTAATACGAAACTCACCTTCTGGCAACAAATAAAGGGCGCATCAGAACGGGCTGCAAAAGTAACGACAGCACTAAGCCGACTAATGGCTAACATAGGAGGCCCGACGGCTAGCAAAAGAAAACTTCTGATGACGGTAACAAACTCTATTCTCCTGTATGGGTGCGAAATATGGGCTGAAGCCCTTCGCCAGGAGAAATACAGAAAACAGATGGCAGCAGTCCAAAGACGCGGTGCCTTACGCATCGCGAGCTCATATAGAACTGTACCAGAAGCAGCTATATTGGTAGTCGCGGGAACAACCCCCATCGATCTCCTCGCAACAGAGAGAAAATACATATATGAAAGGAAATCCGAAATTGGAACGGAAGCAGCTGTTCTTGAGGCGAAAGAACATACGAAACAACAATGGCAGGAGAGATGGAACTCAGAACGGAGGGGCCGTTGGACTGCTACACTAATCAAAAGCGCTGACAAATGGGCACAACGAAAATACGGCGAAATAAATTACTATGTCACCCAGTTTCTAACCGGACATGGTTACTTCAGTAGCTACCTAAAGAAGATCGGGAAAGCCAGAAGCGCTTTTTGCCAGTACGGAGACTCTGAAAACGATGACGCGAAACACACGTTCTTCGAGTGCACCAGATGGTTAACAGAAAGAAGCGAGCTGGAACAACTGCTCGGCCCTATCACTCCAGACAACATCGTCGAAAAGATGTCGGCGAGTGCATTATTAAAAACCAAAAAAAGAGAGACAGACCTAGACGCGTCTCGACAATAACGAAGATAGCCTAACCGGCAAAAGAGAACAACACAAAATGAAAAAGCCGGTCCCCAGGAGGGGAAAGAAAACGACACCACTCTGAAGTAATACGAAAGTGGTTTCCGGAGTGGATGGTGTCAAGATAAAAGGGGTTAAGGTGGTTTTTAGTGGGTGTGAGTCGCACAGTACTTGAAGTAGAGCGGGACTACTTCTCGTCGTTATTAGCTTTTCCACCATCCCCTAGGCCAAAAAAAAAAAAAAAATTATTATTATTATTATTATTATTATTATTATTATTATTATTATTATTATTATTATTATTATTATTATTATTATTATTACTTGTTGTTATTATTATTATTACATGTGTTGTTATTATTATTATTACTTGTGTTGTTATTATCATGATTACTTTTATTCAATAATTTTAATTGTGATCGCATTTGTGATCATTACAATTTTAATTGTATAACTATTGTTATTTATATTACTCTCACTAATAATATAATTGCTACTTTTTGCTTTCATTTTCATTTCTTTGGTAAATATTACTACTATTTTTTTTAACAGTACGAGTCTGTTATTAACTTTACAATTATGATTATTACTATTTATATTTTTATTATTATTACAGTTTGCTTTGTTGTTATTAGTAATATAATTATTATTATTATTATTACTATTACTATTCATATGGTTTTTATAGTTATTAATTTTATTATTAATCTAATATTAGTATCATTTTGTATATCAGTAGAATTTAATGCCAGCGGATCTAAAAAAATTATTTTATAAGAAATATGCACATTCGCTGTAGTCCCCATATTCAGAAACCAGTAGTGGATAAATTTCAAACTGAGCTAACTACTTAGTTGGTTTTGCCAAGTTCAACGAAGTTCGTCAGAAAACTCGACTGAAAATGTGACGGAGTCTCAGGTTCCAAAAAAATTTCAAAGAGCCAGAAAAAAATAAATTGGTCATGTCAGCGGCCTCGCGACACTGAAAGCATCAGTTCCCACTAGTCGTTCATAGACCTCAGTGGAGAACACACGTGTTTTAAAAATGTTATAAGTGAACAAAAGAATAATTAGAAACGTCTTTGCCAAGTGCTTCGGTGGCCCAGTGGTAGTGGTGTCCGGCCGATAAGGCAGGGGTCGTGGGTTCGATTTCTGAAAAAGTTGCATTGACTTTTTATTTTTAAAAGTTAAATAAAACAAGAGATAATTGTTAAAAGAATATAAAATTGATTGGCGATGAGTGACAACGAGCGGTCGGATAATCAATTCGGTTTCAAGGCGGGGCATGATATCATTCATGCTGCGTCTAAACTGATTTCTGATATCCAATGGAACAGAGGTAAGAAAAAGGTGCCTGCCTGATTGATATGGAAAAGGCCTTCTCCAGCAGACAGTTCATCATGAAGAATGGCGATGTGACTTCTGCTGAAACATTTAACATTAAAAACGGTCTGCAACAAGGTGCGGTAAATCCGCCGATCCTATTCATATTCAGAATTTACAAAAGTGATCTGATAGGTTCACTTCACCACGCCATAGCGTATGCAGAAGACTTAAACGCGTACAGGTCAGGTCCAAAGATTGAGGTCATTAACATACTTTTGCAACGTGACTTCGATAAAATTGAACGATATTGTGATGACTGGAAGTTGAAAATCAACTTTCAGAAAACGGAAACCATTCTGTTTAGGACGCCTTTGTTTGGGGCCTCCAGGGATACCCGAAAGAATTCGCGGAAGTTTTCGATCGTGGGAGAGCACGGGCAGCCACTTCATTGTCGAAATGGGATCAGATACCTTGGGATCTTGGTAGACCAATATCTGTATTTTAACAAACATATAGATGTTGCTCTGGCCAGAGCCAAAGGTGCTTTTGCCCTTACAAAGAGACTGTTTTATAACAGCCAACTCGATACGAGATCTGCTACATGGTCCTTGTATTTGCCTATGCTGTCCCGTGTGGTTCAACGTGAGAGCAGGTTTATTGGAAAGGATTCGGGTATTTATGAGGGCTTGTCTTAGGACTTGTCTTCGCTTATACAGAACACCAGAGTCTGAGTACATAAAATTCTATCCTAATGAAGTCTTGTACAATAGGGCGAACCTAAAAAGAGTAGACAATTTCGTCATTAAGTTGACTCGAAGGCACATTGCAAGAGCAATGACCTCATCGAACAACCTGATCTCCGAGGCTTGCTAACCCAATTATATGTATCACGAGAAAGTTCGCCTTGACGGCTTTATTTCTACAGAGGCGTTCCTCTACCTTGATAGCAAAGGTCTGATTCAGGACAGATTGGCTGTGCCGCTAATCTTCCACGTTGCTCGAACAGCTGCGGACAGGCGACTCAACTACGACAAAAACGCCTCTCACATGGCAGTGCGAGGCGTCTCCGGTTCAGTAGGGCGGTAGGGAGTCGCGCCATGATGGATGTTGCTCGGCAGCACCAACAATTTTGGTGGCTAGTTGAAGGAAGGGAAGCTTCGTAGTCGAATTCTTTTAGTACAAGATAGCTTCACTAGGAAGCAAAGTCAGTTAGCCATGCCCGGCTTATGTAGATTTAGGTAGGATTAAGGTAGTTATAAGAGAAAAAATTATAAAAAAATTAAAAAAATAAAAATAAAAAAATATAAAAAATTAAAAAAAAAAATTAATTTATAAAAGGATAAATGATAAAAGATGGGTAACAACTTTTCAAAAAGAAGGATAATCCATGCAAAAAATAAAATTTTATATTGGGGTTTGCTAAGAGATGGCGTAACTTGTATTATTCTATTGTTATTATTCCATTGGAACATGCGTTGGAAAGCTACTGTCAGTGTACGTCATTTCAGTATATGTCATTCATTTGAAGCGTAAACAACAATAATTTTTTTTCACTCAAATATGTCGAACTCTGTGCCTTTAATATGAAGAAAACTGCTGCCGATAGTCATCGTATTTTGGTGGAAGTTTATAGTGAACATGCGCTAGCTGAGCGAACGTGCCAAAAGTAGTTTGCACGATTTAAAAGTGGTGATTTTGGCTTGGAAGGCGATGAACGCCCTGGGCAGCCAAAAAAGTTTGAAGATGAAGAACTGGAAGCATTACTCTATGAAGATTGCTGCCAAACACA
The DNA here is from genome assembly GCA_963966105.1 of Volucella zonaria. NCBI lineage: Eukaryota > Metazoa > Arthropoda > Insecta > Diptera > Syrphidae > Volucella > Volucella zonaria. The sequence goes on along the minus strand of OZ014530.1, from coordinate 145,908,466 downwards.
AGAAGAGCTCGCAGAATCTTTGTGTGTCACTCAAGTAGCCATTTCAAAACGTTTAAAAACAGTTGGATATATTCAAAATTAAGGACATTGGGTTCCACATGAACTCAAGCCGAGAGATGTCGAAAGGCGGTTTTGCATGTCCGAAATGCTGTTGGAACACCACAAAAGCAAGTCATTTTTGCATCGGATTGTTACTGGTGATGAAAAATGGATCCATTACGACAACCCCAAGCGCAAAAAATCATATGTGAAACCCGACCTACCAGCCAAATCAAGGGCAAAGCCGAATATCCATGGCGCGAAGGTAATGCTCTGTATTTGGTGGGATCAGATAGGTGTGCTGTATTATGAGCTCCTAAAACCGGGTGAAAGCATCAATGGACAACGCTACCGAACACAATTAATCCATTTGAAGAGAGCAGTGGGCGAAAAATGCCCGGAATATACGACCAGACACGAGACAATAATTTTCCATCATGACAACGCTCGGCCCCACGTTGCTTTTCCGGTTAAGAACTATTTGGAAAACAGTGGATGGAAGTCTTACCCCACCCGCCTTATAGCCCTTGTCCCTTCTGACTACCATTTGTTCCGGTCGATGCAGAACGCCCTCACTGAAATACGGTTCACATCAGAACAGAATATCAGAAATTGGCTTGATTCATTCTTGGCTGCCAAGCCGGCGCATTTCTTTTGGGATGGGATCCACAAATTGCCAGAAAGATGGGAAAAAGTCATAGCTTCAGATGGGTAATACTTTGAATAATACTATTGTACTATTGTTTTTCTTAAATAAACGTTCAAATTTTGAAAAAAAAAAACCGCACGAATTAAGTTCTATACCCAATATATTTTTTTCAAAAAAAAGGGAGTGTATGTTGGTTAAGTAAATTTGGTTTTATTTTTAGGTAGTCCATAGGTTTACAGGTTTTAGTTTTAAGTTTTACCCAAAAGTGCATGTACTTAGTTTTTTACATAAACATAATTATTTTCTTAGTTTTACATTTAATAAAATAATTAACATAAATAAATTCTGTTAGAGTCTTCGAAAGGCATAGAATAGGTTTTAGGTTTAACTTAGGGTGCCCGTATGGGGCCAGCAAGCTATAGTAAGGTAATTTTAAGTTAATTAAGATAATTTCTAAGCACCTTTTTGTCTAGCATGTAAGAATTAATGAGTTAACTAAAATAAAAAAAATAAAAAAATGCGTCGGTTCCCACTAGATCACCGAAATTAAGCAGTGTTGGGCGCGGTAAGTACCTAGATGGATTACCACATGGGAACTCGGTGCACCGCGTGCTGTTCACAAAAGACGCCACATGGGCATAGTACCCCGGCGTTAAAATCCCGGACTTTACAAATCGTTCCTTTGAAAATAAATAAGTAAAATAAAATGGTTATTTAAATGCAAGAACATTATCAAATAAGGTGATCTAATATACTCGCCTGTAGATTGATTCGACGGTCAGTTAATTAAAAAACCTTTGAAGCGCCGCAGTAACAAATTTTAATTCTTATTAGAAGAAGACGACGAAAGTTTTTTGTTTTAAGTACTACTCTTGCTATTATTATTATTAATTCTGTCATTTTACTACTATTGTTGTTATGTGCATATAAAAAAAATAAAACAGTTAATGTTTGCCTCTCTATGCAGTCCTATACCTTTCATCCAATTGTAGTAAAACTTTGTTGATTTATTGTAAGCACCCCCATGAAGGTTTCAGACGGTAGTTGGTACGGGAGTCATTTAAATAAATGAGTGTATTTCATATAATGTACTCTAATTGAATCAAACAGCGCCACATGGGCATAGTACCCCGGCGTTAAATCCCGGACCCTACAAATTCATTTGTATCGTTCCCTTGATAATAATAATAATAATGAATCAAACACAACAAAAGTATTTAATTGAATCAAATATAAACAGCGATATCCATTTTCGTGGGTGACATAACATGATTGTGAAGTTCTAATTCCCGTTCAATATTGGATAAAAGATATCACGAATTTTCCACGAATCTTCAAAGCATTGTATGCTCAGTTTCTATGCATGTCATCCTGAGTGGGATAGAATTCAGTATTATCAATCTTTCGAATCCTAATTTTTTTTATTTTCTCCAGTGAATTTGGAACATCGTCAACAGTAACATTTCATTCGTTGTATGAGGAGCCCAGCAAACTGAATTCGTTGCGTTATTCCGATTATCGATCGACGCTCGATACAATTTTCAACGCATTCTCTATGCAATAATACCTCCCAAACGACAAGAAATTGGTCAATCTGCACCTCTAGCTCGAAAAAATAGGCATTAAGAACTCCAGAAACAGCCAAGCAATGGGAAGCACTACAAGAAATCGATTGAGTATGCACTGCTCAAGGATATTCGTCTGAGATACACAATTTAATATATGTTGCCATATATATAACCACTACTACCACTGCCGGACGCAGATCACAAATTTCACGAAATTTCTTTCATCGGAAATACTGATGAACAGATCAAATTTTGTCGATTTAATACAGGCAGGAGAAATTGTCGCTGCATTTAAAACTGTTTTCATTAATACATCGAATTAATTCGATTGTTCAACGGGCCTTTCAACAAATGCCAGGTGGTGACTACACAAGTGTAGTTAGAACAGACCTGCTGCACAACACGAAAGACACTCCAATGTACCATCAATTGATAAAGTGTCGATTGCTATAGTTCTAACTATCGTGATTTCTTCACCTCAGAAATGATGATCTTCAGCGAATCTCAGAAATGCATCACTAATACGACGGATTGCAATATCCGATTTTATTTTCGCAATTATTTCAATTATGGATATTACGAGGGCTATTCCAAAATATCCTCCGATGTGTTACAATTAATTAATTCGGTGACGTGTTTCTGCGTGTCGCAACCAGTACATTATTCTCTAATAATATGCCAAGTTTCGTCCGTTTTCGTACAGTATTTTTCCAATACTTGCCGTTTTAGAATGGCAATACAATTTTATCTCCCGCCGCCTGTGAAGTACGAAGTGTAATTCGTTTTTTGCAAGCCGAAGGAAATGTCGCAGCTCAAATTCATCGTCGGTTATGTGCTGTTTACGACAATACAGTGATGAGTGATGGTTCGGTGCGCGATTGGTGTAGACAATTTAAAAACGGACGCACAGATGTGCATAATGAAGGAGGCCAAGGGCGCAAATCGATCATGAATCAAGACGTGGTTCACCAAGTTGACCAATTTGTTCGAGAAAACAGGCGTTTTACGATTTCAGATCTTGCGACAAGATTTTCCGAAATTTCTCGAACTACTCTATACAGAATCGTGTCTGAAAACTTGGGTTATCACAAGTTCTGTACCCGTTGGGTCCCAAAACAGCTCACAGATGTCCACAAGGCCCAACGTGACAATTAAGGGAAAGCATTTCTCGAACGTTTAGAAATGGAACGTGAAGAATTTTTACAGCAAATTGTGACTGGAGATGAGACTTGGGTCCAGTATGTAAACTTAGAAAGCAAAGAACAGTCAAAGCAATGGATGCACACTCCCAAACAAGCCAAAAAAATTCAAACAAACTTTTTCCTATAGAAAAATGATGGCCACATTGGGACAGTAAAGGCATATTGTTGACCGAGTTTATGGAACCTGGAAACACAATAAATGCAACGGTTTACTATGAAACTCTATGTAAGTTGAGAAGAGCAATCCAGAACAAAAGACGAGGAATGCTTACCAAGGTGTGGTGCTTCTGCATGGTGGAGGAGTTCAATTGTGATATTTTTTATCACCCTCCCTACAGTCCTGATTTGGCCACCAAGTGATTATCACCTTTTCTCAAAATTTAAATCATCCTGTGCATCTCAACATTTTGGAAATAATGAGGAACTTATGAACGGTGTGAATCAATGCCTCAACGCACTGGCGGTGCCATTTTTTAAGGAGGGTATACAAAAGCTCGTTCCACGCTTAAACGGATTTAAACGTAGACCATGTAGAAAAATAATTTAGATTTTAATAAAACCATTTTGTGCAAAAAAGTAATGTTTTTGGTTTTTTTTAAAAATATTTTTCACTTCGGGGGGTGATTTTGAAATAGCCCTCGTATTTCAATATTAAATTGAGAAATTCAAATACAGATGGAGAAACGAATAAGAAAGTCAGTGCATGAATTAGTATTCATATCGATTGCTGGTTTGTGAAAACGCTGAAAATCATATCTTAAGATTTCGACAATTGTTCCGTCAATACATTGTCGATATGTATGCGAAAATCAAAACTGAACAAATCCTCTACATTCTATTACATCAAACCAAGTTGCGTTCAGAGGGGTAAATTAATTTTCGTGATGAAATTTCTAATGATGGCAATGTGAATCCCAACAAATTGGGAAAAATAGTAATACTGCCAGCTACATTTACAGGGGGCCCACGCCACATGCATGAATACGAATAAGATGGAATGCCAGATGCTATCATACGAGAGATAAAATGAAATGGATCAAATTCATTTGTAAATATGTTAGCAAAGAAAACGACACGGCGGTGTTTAGAGTAGGAAATGCAACTGGATCGAACCGATGAACGATCTAAAATGAACTTATACTCTGCATTAGTATAGTAGTAATGAAGCAGTATGGCGCATTTTATCATCTCCTATCCATGACTGACATTCAATAGTTGCTCATTTGGCACTGCACTACAAAATGGACACCGCGTGTAGTTCCTAACGGAAAATGTACTCGAACGTGCAAGAGCATTGTTACCACCGCGAATAACATTAACTGCATTTTTTTCAGTGTGTAGCCATGTAGCCACGCTACTTACTACGCATGGAATGCATCAGCGAAAAATTTTTAACTTCACAAACAAGGTAAAGCAGTTGAAGGATATCCCAATTTATGAACCACGCGTTGGGTCGTCTAAATACTGAACACCCTAACAATGGAGAATTGTAGTATCGGTGATGTTCTCCAATACCCACAGGCTCGTAGGGTCTCAATCGATTTTGTCATGAGCGAAGGACACGACCATTGAAAGCGTTGCTTTGCTATCCTCTCTGCCGCGTTTTGTGCTATCCGAAGACCGCAGCATACGCTGAACAGGCAGTTAAGCAAATGAGTAGTCAATTTATTATTATTATTATTATTATTATCAAGGGAACGATACAAATTAATTTGTAGGGTCCGGGATTTAATGCCGGGGTACTATACATATGTGGCGCGTTTTGTCAACAGCAGGCGGAGTACTGAGTTCCCATGTGGTCACCCACCTACGTACTTACCGCACCCAACACTGCTTAATTTCGGTGATTAAATGGAAGAATATTTTTTTTTTAAATAAGGAAAACAATTCAATTCAAAATAATGATTACAAAAATTCAAAATGTAAAAGAAAAGGTAAAACAAAAAAATATAAAAAAATTTAAATTAAAAAGGTCTTTGAGTGTGCGTGCTTAAAGCAGTGGAAATGACCCGACTGTTGGAGCACTCCAAGACAAATTATTCAGTTTTACAAATCACCGCAGGATTTTCTCACGCAAGTGTGGCACCTTTCAAGACTAGTGGACAAACCCGACCTGTCGTTTGTGAGATGCCTAACCTGGGTGGAGGCTTCAACGTTATCCATTTCGGATTTATGTTTATCCCACGCAATAATTGGGTGTGAATCATAATCTAAGTAAAAGCTTTTAGTTGCAATATGAGCTTTTGTTAGTACGAGCTTTTGTATGCAAGTATGATCTTGAACTTTCATTTATGGCGTTGCCAAATTCCCTTTTCAATTATTACAAAGTTATTTATTTATTTTTTATACTACAAAGTTATTTATTTATTTTTTGTTAGAATAAACGAATTTCTACAGTCTCTCCCTTTGGCGCTGAGATCAAGATCAGGTGATGTTTTCTTTGGGCGTCCTCTTCGTCGTAAGGGTTGGATTGGAGTGATATTTCTTGGTATCTGGGACGAGTGATATTTCGTAATGGAGGAAACGTAGTATGTCCCCAATGGGATGCTGGGATCGTCCTTCGAGGCAACTTAGTAAGATGAGGTCCCAATTTGTTTTGTGATCACATAGGGTCCGTCTCGTCTAGGTGCGAATTTTGAGGAGATTCCCTTAGAAGCTTTACTAAGTGTGTGAGTGGTGATTAAAACCGGGTCACCTATTTTTAAGCTGGGTTGTTGTCTGCAACTTCGGAATAATTTGAGGTGTGAAATTTTTATCTTGCTCTATAGGTCTTAAATCATGGATAACGTCGTCTATTTTTCTTGGCTCTCGACCAAACATCAGGTAAGATGCTGTATATCCTGTACTCTGCCATTTAGCTGTGTTCATCGCAAATCTTATTTCGGGTATGTGATCGGCCCAGGTGGAATGGTTATTGCCCACCCGAACTCCAAGTAGAACTTTCGAATCTCTATTCTTTCTTTCTACTGGATTTGCTTCTGGGTGATAGTCGGGTGTTAATGTCTGTTGGATACCAAAATAGTCGGCCAGTTGTTGCATAAGAACAGACACAAACTGAGGGCCGTTATCTGTTAAAAGACGCCGTGGCATGCCATAACGAAAAAAAACCTCTTGAAGGAGGATCATTGCACAGTTCTCTGCTGTAGCTTCCTTGAGTGGGAACATTTCCACACATCTGCTCGCTATGTCCTCAGCTATCAATATCTACTGAAATCCTTCTTTAGTTATAGATAATGGACCAAACAAGTCAGCTGCTACTACTTCAAATCGTTGACTGCATGATACGATTTGTAGTAATCCGTAAGGTTTCACATTGGTTGGTTTATATCACAGACAAGCCAAACAGCCAACAAGCCAATGTGTTTGGTAACACTGGTTCTCATCCCGGGCCACTAATATCGGGAAGCAAGGTGCGTTCAACACCATAATGACTGGAAGTGGCATTATCATGATAATGTGCTAGGAGAGGTTCTCTTTCCTGCACAGGCATCACGAGTTGCGCAGTTTCAGTATCGGAATCCGGGGAATATCTATATAATATCCCATCATTTAGTAGGTATCCGCCAGATGTCCACCTTGTAACATTTTCGTAGTTGTTTTTAAAAGAGTCGATAACTCCTTTTACCCATGCATCTGCAAGCTGGGCTTCATGGATTTTTTTCGCCTCCTTATTAGTTATATCGATTTAGAAGCTATTGACAATACATATATTTAGGGTTTTTATCATCTGAAGGTCTTGATAATATATCAGCTAAGGCAGTTCATTCTACCAGGTGTGTAGTTTGTTTTGATATTATAAGGTTGTAGTTGCAGAGCCAACGTGCTAGTTTTCTTGTTGCGGATTTTAGACTCATTAGCCATTTCAGGGGTTGATGGTCTGTCTTTAAAGTTGGTTCACCACCCCCAATGTAGCCTCGAAATTTATCGACGGCCCATACAATGGCAAGGACTTCGTGTTCCGTGGTTGAATAATTCCGTTCTGGGCTGTGAGAAGTCACGGTGCATATTCTATAGCATGTTCCTTCTATTTCTCCCCCTGGACTAGAACTGCCCTTAGAGCGTAATTGCTGGCATCTATTTTTAATACGAAAGGCTGCTCTTCCTCTACCTGTTGTAAAATTGGCGCTGTTGTTAACATGGTTTTAAGACTTTCGAATGCGGTTTTCTCTTCATCTTCCCATTTCCACACAGAAGTTTTCTTGGTCAGATTACTCAAAGGTTTTGCAACTTCTGGAAAGTTCTTTATAAATCGGCGATACCATGAACAGGTTTGGAGAAAGGACAACACTTGTTTGCCATTATTTGGCTTCGGTCGATTGGTAATTGCTGAAATTTTCTCCGGGTGAACTTGTATACCTTTTTCTGTTATTACTATATATGATCGATGTATCCAGGCATGTGTGTGTTTGTACTAACACTGCTTAAATATAGAAATAATGGGAGAAGTAGGCCAATTCTCTTCTTCTTCTGAACTAATACTTTCAGTTCTCGATCGGCAGCCGTCGTTGATGTTGTTCGAAATTCCTTCTTCGATGGTGGGCAGGTCCGATGAGAAGCGATTGGTTTGTCGTAGTACACGTAATGTGCGGCTATACAACTCCTATACTAAACGTTGCTTATACGGTTGTTTATTTTGACCATTATAGTACGACAAAATTCCAGAGGCAATACTGAAACCACAAGTAAATACCCTATCGGGAATCCTCATAAACTGTTGCAAGAACAGAATATAATCAAAGACATGCTTTAATTTGGGACTACCCTTGGTGTAGGATTCTTTAATATGGAAATCCAAATGCAAACAAATTAAGACCAGCGCCAAAGTTGATGGTGAAATGACAGTGGTTTTAACATCGCACAATAAATTCTCCAAACGATTCTCCAACTCTTATAATTTGTTTAGTTGAGTGTAGAATTTAAAGAATTCGGGATTAAGATCCTTGGCCATGTTGCGGAAGAGTGCATAGCGTAAGAAATTGACCACAGTAATGGGTGCATGATCCATTTGAACGCCCAATTTATTGGCAACAACTCCTGCCATAGGTTCCAAGTCACCAGCTATGCAACCGCATTAAGATATTATCACCAGATTTTCAGCGGGAATTGGTTTTAATCCATGCTGTTTGATGGCCAAGTGAAAAGATGCCACACTCATACAAGCCATTTGTTTCGGTTTTACTGCCATATGATCCCGAAATCTGTCGACTAAGCTCATGGATGAAAAGAGGACATCTGACGGCAGCTCATACCACATTTTAAGGCGTCGTAAAACATGTGCCGAGCCATCACGTTCACTTGTTCTTACTTCGCTCCTTGATTCCTTGGGCAATAGCAGTACAGTGTGGTATTTATCCTGTAGAGCATCATATTCCTTAAGGGCATTGAATAACTCCTCCGAAGTCATTGCATGGAGTTCGTTTTCCAAAATTTCGCGTTGCTCTTGTTGGATTTTTGATGTCGAACTAGTCGACGTTGATGTGGATGATGTTGATGATGAAGATGATGATTTTTTTGTGGATGATGTTGATTTAACTGTAGATGATGATGAAGATTTCTTGCCATTGTGTTCTTTTCCATTGTCCGTTAACGAATGCCCCATTGGTTGTTGGTGTTGCTGCTCAACTAAATTATTCTCATGTTGATATTATTGAACTGCAGCAGCACCCGGTGTTCCAAGCCGGCCCCCGTTTGGCAACATCCACTCATCATCATCACCGCTGCTTCTGCCATTTACTGCTGCTGCCGCCGTCGTTGCTAACAGAAATTGAACTCTGATCGATTTGTCTTGAGATGAAATGTTTTGAGGCGTTGGAAGACTTTCTTCAAGTTCTGATAGTGTTGCTCGTAACTGTCTGAACATATAATTATATCATCTAGATACTAGTTTATCATGACAGACATGATACAGGGATCCCCTTCCAGAATTTGTCCATTAACCTTTGAAACGTCGCTGGCGCGCTTCGTAGATCAAATGGCATGCGTTTGAATTGATATAGGCCAAAAGGTGTTATGAGGGCAGTTTTTTCTTTGGTAGCATCCTGTTTGAAGGTCCAGTGTGGTTTTGAATTTATTTTTGTGTGTTGAGGACAGAAGATCGTCTATTCTAGGAAGCGGATATTTGTCTGGTATAGTCACGTTATTTATTTTTCTGTAATCTATACATAAACGTATTCCTGTGTCTTTTTTCGGTACCAACACTACTGGATATGCCCATGCAGATTCGCTTTCTTCAATTATATTCAATTCAAGCATTTTCTTGAGTTCTTCTTTGAGCTGTTCCTATAAGGAATAGCTATTGGTTCGTGGTTACCGGTGCTAATATTGTGTTCTGCATATGGAGTTGGTTCCATTGGTATGCCGTCTTCTATCAGCAATTGGTTCAACTTGTCCCTCTCGTACACATTTAATTCTACGGCCTCATCTTCACGTAGTGCGATGTCAAACGCTAAAATTTCTGTAAAGAATGATTCGAGAAACACTTCCTCTTCTGATCGCACCATTGCAGGGAATAGCTTTTGTCGTTTCTGTTTTCGGTCTGGTGTATGCTCATTTCTGAGGCTGTCGCTGAAAATTCTTTGGATTGAGTGTGCGAGTAGTCGTTGTCTCTCGTTGATGTTACAACTGACCTACGCGGTGGTGTTTGGATGTTTAACTCGAAGTGTGGCTTGGGTGTTGATGCTAATTGCGGAAAATATTGGTCTCTCGGGTAGGGGTGTTTTCAGGCTGGAGCTTTTGCAAACTCGAAAGTGCGTCTATTTGAGCACTTTTGTGTTTTAATTGTGTATGTGGGGTGTCATAGAAATCAAATTTCTTTTCGGATTGGTCGGCGAAGTACCAAAACCGTTGATCTATGTCAAGGACTATCCCGTTTTCTTCTAGGAAGTCTATGCCAATGAGGGTACGATTATTCGTTTCTTTCAGCTAAATTGGATGGGTCTCAGAAGGGTAACCGATTATGATATCTCCTGTAAGGATTTCATGTCCGTTGGTTTCGCCGTCGGTAAGTGTGACGTCAGCTTTGACCTTCGAGAATTTAATTCCGTTCTTCAACAACTGAATAAAAAGTTCTCTTCCCGCAACGCTTGTACGTGCTGCTATGTCTAAATATGCAATGCCTGACTCACCATGACCTCCGATTGGGAAGGTTGGCAAATCGGCCCCAATTGATATTCTTATGCAATCAAAGGATATGGTAGACGGTCTTTTTGGAAGTTGCTTGCAGTTAGGGCATGTGGAACGTACTATCCCAGGGAAATTGCATGAATAGCAGAAAATCTTGGTTTCCACAGATTGTGTGGAAGTATTCTTCGTGGCGTTGTACCTTTCTTTTTCTACAGTTATCTGTTATATGACCCGGATGTTTACAGAAATTACATCGGTTTTTTATTGAAACAGATTCGGTTATATGGTTTGTTATTCCATTCTTCTCTTCCACGCCTCTAGCTTTTGAAAGGAGCTCATCAAACTTCGAGAAACTATCTCGTGGAATACCGTCACGAATGCGAATATGTAGCAGACCGTATATCATATAGTGCGTCATTTTCACACATGGTTTTGGATCTACCAGTTTTGCAAGAAGTGCTCGTTTTTCACACAAGAAGTTGTCCGTTTTCTCGTGAGCCCTTTGTTTCATATCAAAGATCTCCATATACATATATCCTATACGCGGGTTTGGCCGGAGCGTATGCTATACGGAGTCGAGAGATCACATCAAACCAGGCTTTGGCTTCATCTTTTACTCCTTGCCACCAGTTGCTAGCACCTTCTTCCAAAAGTAAGGGAAACCCTTTTATGGCATCTTCGTCGCTTACGCGTTCTACGTCTTTGTACACGTTAATCGTAGCTATGAAGCCTTCAACGATGGCAGCATCTCGTTCACCCTTGAATCGGGCAGTGCAGTGATTAAAACTATCTTTAATAGTTCTTGACGTTCTCATTACTTCAATGAGTTTTTGAAGCTGATCTTCAGAGAATTGTGTCATCTTCGTATCACCTTTTTGTATTGCGGCAATGCGTTTACTAGCTCGTGTTATCGTGTCCGTTGTTGCGTTTATCAAGTTGACTCGTCAGCAAGTTGGGCGCCACTGCAGTATGGGTGACGTTTTCCATTACCCCCAGGCTCGTAGGTTCTTCAATCGATTTTGTCGTGAGCGAAGATACGACCTTTGAAAGCGCTGCTTTGCTACCCTCTCTGCCGCGTTTTGTGCTATCCGAAGACCGCAGCATACGCTGAAAAGGCAGTCAAGCAAATGAGTAGTCAATTTAATAGAAAACTTAGACAATTAAATGGAAGAATATTTTTTTTTTTTAAATAAGGAAAACAATTCAATTCAAAATAATGATTACAAAAATTCAAAATGTAAAAGAAAAAGTAAAATTTTAAATTAAAAAGGTCTTTGAGTGTGCGTGCTTAAAGCAGTGGAAATGACCCGACTGTTGGAGCACTCCAAGTCAAATTTTGCAGTTTCACAAATCACCGCAGGATTTTCTCACGCAAGTGTGGCACCTTTCAAGACTAGTGGACAAACCCGACCTGTCGTTTGTGAGATGCCAAACCTGGTGGAGGCTTCAACGTTATCCATTTCGGATTTATGTTTATCCCACGCAATACTTGGGTGTGAATCATAAACTAAGTAAAAGCTTTTAGTTGCAATATGAGCTTTTGTTAGTACGAGCTTTTGTATGCAAGTATGATCTTGAACTTTCATTTATGGCGTTGCCAAATTCCCTTTTCAATTATTACAAAGTTATTTATTTATTTTTTATACTACAAAGTTATTTATTTATTTTTTGTTAGAATAAACGAATTTCTACAGAATGGTTTTGCTTGCAATTGCTGTTAATTAATGTGACATCCTTCCAACGATTGAGAACAGTAAACGGCCAAGTATGTGCCACTTATCGTGAAGCTTGACAAGAATTAAATCTTCTTAAAGACGATGGACATAAGGACACTCACTCATCCATCGAATATTATCGACTACAGTAAATACGGTCGTTTTTTGCAGCAGTATTCTCATCCGATCGAAAAGTTTTTTTGGGAAAAATACAAAGACTAGATGAGTGAGGACTTCCTACACAGCTTGCATGTAACGAATCAAAACCCGTATATTCAATTCACACCAAATGGCAATCGCGAACAAAGCACTGGTACAATTGGAAATGCCTGCCCCGAATCGATCTGCAAACAATTTTTTCCGATCGAGATTTGCAACGAAAAACACACTTTGATGTCGACGAATTGCGTAGGTTTGTTCAAATTAATCTACCGAAATTGGTCTCAGAACAACGCCTAGTATATAACTAAATTATGCAAGCAATTATAAGCCGAAATTGTGCATTGTGTTTCATAGGAGCGCCCGGTGGCACAGGCAAAACTGTTCTCATTTCACTTATTTTGGCAACCATACGATCACGAAATAATACTGCACTAATAATCGCATCATCTGGAATTGGAATGGTGACCGAACAGCGCATTAAGCACTAATATTGAATATGCAAATCACAACGTGCAATATCAGCAAAAATTCTGGAAATCGTAAACTACTCCAATCATGTCAACTTATTATATGGGACAAATATAAAGGGTGACCAGATAGTAATAATAGTTTTTCCAATTGTTATGTTTCAGCAGCTGTCAATGATTCTGATGTCAATGACATTCAGCTGTGAAAATATTCAGTAAGGTTTGTCATTTCATCATGCATCGTTTTACACTTGCCGAACGTGAGGAAAGAATTAAAAAATTTTATCGAAATTACGGATCAGTTGTAATTACACAACATGAATTTCGTCGTGAGGTCGGTCGTCATCGTGGCTTCAGTGCGCGAGCAATTCATCGCACCGTGGGAAAGTTTGAGCGTGAATACACTCTGAAGCCACTAACCAAACAGAGATTGGAGCGGCCAATCCGCTTGAAGCACTGCCAGCGAAGATAAGGCGGCCATTTGAATGATGTGTAATTCTACACATAATGTCATAAACGTAGCTTCAAAACAAAGCCGGAATCAATTTTATATAATATATCACTCAGTTGTTGCTTGATATATGGTATTTTTTTCCTATCGTTCTAATTTGGTCACCCAATATTATGGTACACAAAAATATATTGAAACCGCTTTATCGTACACTAACAAATTTAGAAGGAGACAGCTATTCGGTGGCGCACTCATTTTATTGTCTGGCGATTTTCGATGGTGGTTTTCGATCAGTTTTATGGCGACTCGTACAGAACTAACTTTGAAAACCAATATGCCTGTACAACTACAACATATAGGTCCATCAATACTGTTATGCAGGGCTGTCCAAACTTGAATCGTGTGCGGGCCAAAATGAAATTCAACAAGAACTGGCGGCCCATCGAAACAAAATACTATTAGCTTTTAATAAAAAAAAATCATTCATATTATTTTATTTTTTGTTTATTTCTTTACTTCTTTCTTTTTTTAACAATGTTAAGAAGTCAGTCTTTACACTTTCAATCGCCAGTGTTAAAGGATGAGTGAAAAGTGACAAATTGCTCTCGATTATTTAAAATCTATAAATCGATTTTCAAACTCCAAAATTACCTCGTCAATGTACTCTATGTGCTCAGAAAAGTGGCATCTTTCGAAATTTCCCATCTCCATGTAAAGTTCTTTGAAATTCGGGAAAAAAGAAAGATCATTCTTTTCTAAAGACATTGTGAACAATTTAAGGTTACTTTAAAATCCATTTACGTGTCCATACAAGTTCGCGATATTATTGTGTTTGCCTTGTAACTTTAAATTTAATTCGTTCAAGTGTTGGGTCATATCCGTTAAAAATGCATGATCAACGGGGAATTGGGAATCTTGCAGTTTGTTTTCTATTTCTGTGGTATCAGATTTTATTTCGTTTTTCAGAAATACTGGGATCTCCTTTCGCAGGGTAAAAAAACGCTGCAAGTCTTTACCAACATGTGACCATCTGATGTCCGAGTGTAAAAGTAAATCTCCGTACGCTGCATCGATTTCCGTTAAAAAATCGTTAAATTTACTATGAGTTAAAGCTTTGTGTCCGCCCTTGATCAGATTTGTCGTTTTGGGTCCATCTGGCGCAAACATTTTCCACATAAAGCTTCTTGGTGTATAATGCAGTGGTTTAAAGGGCAATGAATACCATTCTGGAGTCCAAAAAATCCTGTCACTGTCCGTGCTTTAGCTCCATCAGTCACAATACATTATTAAAACTCCGTCACTGAATGGTTTTTTCGTTTGGGTAATTGCAAAGAAACTTCCTAGGAGGCTGATAAACTCAGTTCTTTATCTGTGTTTATTTTTGAAAAAGTGCTTGTTTGCTCCAGTTTTTTCTTATATTCGGTTACAATAGATGTTCCATATACTTTTCTTCATGCAAAGTTGTGTAATGTCGTTTAGCATTGTATTCCTCAGCCACAGACAGAACCTATATGCAAATCATACACTGAATCTTATTATTATTGTTCCAAAGAAGATAGTCCAGTTCCCATTTCTCATTAAAAACAGGATTTTCATCCCTTATTTTTCGCTTCTTTGTAGACATACCATAGTATAAGTTTTTATTTGGCACTAACGAATTGTACGATATTATGAAACACAAACAAATGATTTTTGTAAAATATACAGTTTATTAATTCGCGGAACCTTTCGCCGATAGAAGTTCAAAGCGGACAAAGTGAGTTTTTTCCACTACTGCGACGCACTTCAAAATTGAAAATCAATTTTGTTTCATCAGCTCAAAATAACTTCGCTATTTTGCGTTACCGACCTTACCATACCGAGAAGAAAGAATGTGTGTATGTATTGTATATAAGCTCGAATGCTTACATTTGGATTTTATTTTCATTCGTATATATACATATAGCGGTTTTGTGTTGTTGTGAAATAAGATTTCGTAGTTGAAGTTTTTGTTTTGGACAGCCCTGCTGTAATAAATCAAGACGAAGTTATAAATCATGCAAATGAATTCTTGCGTTCACTTGACTTAATAGGCAAAGTAATGTATGCTTTGGGATTGACAATTGGCGTGCCTATCATCCTTCTCCGAAACACCATTAAAAAAATAATAAAAGGACATAAGAAAATGATCCAAAATAAATTGAGTATTGTTATCTTGAGTTTGCTGTAAATTCGATATTAGAGTAGTCATATCAACACGGTGGGTACAGCTACAATAGCTATAATTATAAATTGTAATTTAACAAAATAGTGCTTGGATTAGAAGGCATATATAAATTCCACTTCAAAATAAAGCATAATGGTTATTTTTATTGAAAGCATTGACATATTTGTTTATTTTTTATATTGTACTACCAATGTTAATTGTTCTTTTACTTCAAACTTGTTTATAATTGATATAGTTTTTGATGAAATTTGTAGATAAAATTCTTAAACTAATTATGTAAAAGTAGCTGCATGTTTATTGTGAATAAAAGGAATATTTTTTAAATTCTAATATTTAGTCCCTTTCGGCTCCGGCGAAAAGATACTCTCGAAAGGAAACATTGGAAAGATTGGCCAGAAGATAGCGCGGCTGGCATTCGAAGTTGTTGAACGCAGCCATCTGGTCGACTGTCGGATAAGTTTGAAATTACCATATAACGTTTAAAATATAGTAGTTTTTCTACTTCGTATTGCTGGAAATTTAGTTGCGGTGCGTACTTTTACTTTTGCCGAGAATTATTTTATTGGGGGATTAGGAGAAATTGTCGTTTGCATGCGTAGAAAATTGATATATTCATCATTTTGATAAATTCTCGCTAACGTAGCGAGAGGCAGCTCAGCAAATCGTTAAAATTTCTTAACATTGAGAAGGAATTGTTTATACTCTTAAGTGAATCATAAGCAAAAGGGGAAACGAGTTTATTGGAACTAAAAGCATTAAAAGCCTTAACAAGGAGAAGTTTAACGTGCATAAAAGACTTCATTGCCGCCAATCATTGCCTGCAACAGAATTAGATTGTCGTTTGGAGATTTTTGAACCGTATTTTAAGCAAGCAGGAAATGTCCAAAGATCTATTGACAGGCTTAGTATAAAACAGGAGGAAATGTCAAATGATGCCTTCAGAGGGGACATAGAAAAGTTGTAGGTTTGTGGCAAGGCTAAGTTTTTCGAAAGGAAGGCAGAAGTAAAGGAAATTTCTTCGGCCGCTGAAAATCTGAATCCAACATTTCTTCATCACCAGCTTCTTATTCAAGATTTTTAGGCAAATATATAAATAAATGATAAATAAATAAAAAGTAAACAGATAATTAAATAAATAAACAATAAAAATAAATAAATAAATATAAACGTATGTGTAAATAAATAAATAATTAAATTAACAAACGAATAAGTAAACCAATAAATTAACAACATTCAATGTAGATTTACTATTCGTTACCGCTGCATTTGTGGAGGAAATAACAACTCTATATATCCGTAGGTGATGAACAATTCAAAAAACTTTATTTTCTTACTCTAACTTAATATATATACTGAAATTTTGCTTATTTTACAAAAATTATTGTGGGAACTAACAAAATATAAAAAATTGTATCGTACGCTGCGCGTGTGTCATTTGAAACAATTGTTTACTTGAAAAGGTGTGAGAACTACAATTTGCGTGAGACACTACAGCGTAGCGTTGTTCTTCGAACGTCAAGGACGTACCTCCGATTACTCGTTTTAAGTGGTATTTTGTAGACTTTACCACAACTTCCTAAAGCCCCGAAATGTGGTGATGCAGGAGGTATAAAATGCCACTGAATCCCATCCAAAACAAGTTTTCTTGATGCATCTTCTGCTGACTATCTTATTGCAGTCTGTATTTGGTGCTAAATTTCCTCTTTGGCGCCAATAAACGTAGTTCCGTTATAGCTATAGAAGTGTGAACATTTTCCTCTTCTTGATGTAAACCTTTTGATTGCTGCTATAGCTGAAGAGCTGAGATCACTCACTACTGCTATGCGAACGGCCTTGGTCGACAAAGACACAAATATAGCAGTGTAAGCCTAACAACTGGATTGGTCCAGCAAAATCGACTCCAGTATTTGTAAAGGGTCTAGACGGAGACGGTAACCTTCACATTAATTGAGTTTTAGTTTGTGCATTGAATCTTCCACAATGTCATCCTGTCGTGTCATCCGTTTTGCTTGAATTACCTAATAAGATTGCCGCAAGATCAATAACATTAGTCGAATGCCTCCATGTAAGGTTCGCTTGAATAAGTTTGCAACTAATAATTTTGTAAACCTCTCGCTGTGCGGCAAAATTCATGGATGTTTTTCAGCATCTGATATCATTGCATGCTCCAGATGTCCTCCCACAACCAGAAGATTGCCTTTATCTAAGTGGGGTTCAAAGAGAGAAATTTACTCTTTCGGTTTTTCGGGAAACCCTCTTGCTTGAATTGAGCTATCAGCACCTTGCGGGTCCTCCAATTCGTTTACGTTCAAATCTTCAATTTGTCTCGATTTTTTTATTTTTCTATTTTTTTTTTTATAATGAGCGCGCGCTCAAGGGGTTTTTGTACACTTAAAATGTTCGTACACAGCGCGGGCGAAGGAAATTTAGGGAAAAAGAAAGTACCGATGTACATTGTTTTTAAATATTTGTAAGTTATAACGACCAGGAAACACAGAGATAGGCAGGGCATTCCATAAGCGAGTTGTACGGCTTAGGCAAGAATCACGATATTTTAGAGTACGTCCGAAAATGGGCTTGAGGGTATACTTTTTTTTTTTTTTATAATTTACGCGCGCCAAAGGGGTTATGAATACCCTTACACTGTTGCCAGGGCGCGGGCGGAAAGGTAGAAGGAGGAGAAAGGAAAGTTTGTGATGTAGTGGTTTGAAACTCAGGTGTATTTGGTTTCGATATTGACGCTCCAGGGGTGGGAGTCCGAATAGGACGGAGAGATTTTCTTCACTCGGAATGGTGAGGTTGTGAATTTTAACGGTTGTTTTTGTGCTTGAAAACCCTACAACAGCCAAATCTACATGTCAGTGTTATGCCTTCACACGCAGATTTTTCTGACTGAGTTCCAATTGCACAAATGAAAACTTGCCGTGGCTAGGATTCGAACCTTGACCTTCCGAGTGAGAAGCGATTGCTAGTACCACTACACCACGGCCACCCCGTGATGAGCATTCATAGCGAGACGGGTGTTATGGTTGAAAGTTTGAATGCTACTGGCGATTTCAATGGAGCACTGGTTGTGGAAATAGCGATAAAACAAAGTGAGGCAGGAGACGTTTCGTCATTGCTCGAGGGTGTCAATTGATTGACTGATATTAGTATCACCAATGAGTTTTATCGCACGGTTTTGAATCCTATCTAGCAGGTGCAGAGATGTTTTAGGAGCGCCTGACCAGATGTGGGCATTGTACTCCAATTTTGGGCGGATGAATACCTTATATATTGAGGCCAGATCAGAGGAGGTAGAATATTTCTTATACCGCTTGAGGAAACTAGACATTTCGCAGCATTTTTGGCGACATCGAATGTGGTCATTCCAACGTAAGTTGTCACTGATACACATACCGAGAATGAAAAGTTTATCGGTTCCGACGATGCAAGTTCCATTCATGGAAAATGGCTGGGTATTTGAATTTCGCTTTAATGACAGCAGACAGCATTGAGTCTTGGAAGCATTAAATTCTACTCTGTTAGTGGTTCCCCAATTAGTTATGCTTGTCATATCAGAATTTATTGAGCTTAACATACGCTGCCGTTCTCGTCCGAAAGAAGAAGAGCACGGACGTGAATCCGGGATCGAATATAAAAAGCAGAGAGTACTGTCTTCAGCAAAGGAATATATTTTTTTTTTTTTTTTTTATAATTTACGCGCGCCAAAGGGGTTATGAATACCCTTACACTGTTGCCAGGGCGCGGGCGGAAAGGTAGAAGGAGGAGAAAGGAAAGTTTGTGATGTAGTGGTTTGAAACTCAGGTGTGTTTGGTTTCGATATTGACTCTCCAGGGGTGGGAGTCCGAATAGGACGGAGAGATTTTTCTTCTCTCGGAACGTGAGGTTGTGAATTTTAACGGTTGTTTTGTGCTTGAAAACCCTACAACAGCCAAATCTACATGTCAGTGTTATGCCTTCACACGCAGATTTTTCTGACTGAGTTCCAATTGCACAAATGAAAACTTGCCGTGGCTAGGATTCGAACCTTGACCTTCCGAGTGAGAAGCGATTGCTAGTACCACTACACCACGGCCACCCGTGGATTAGAAGTAACAGACAAGAGATCTTTAATGAAAAATAAAATGAGTGTCGGAGATAGAAGGGAGCCCTGGGGCACACTAGCATTTATTTTGTGAATATCAGATCATCCGATGAGGGATAAAGCATCTCATTCCAAAGGGAATATTTTATGTGGTCATGTCAGCAGCGGCATCCACGTCGTTATCTAGGAAACTTAACGACCAGTTAAAATTCCTAGAGAAGCTGTTAAAGCCGCTCCAATTGGCTTTCTCATATTGCCATATGGTTCTTTTAGGTATCTTTTCTCTGACTGTGTGGTCGGTGTACGAGAATTTAACTGATATGACACAATGGTCCGACGAGCCTGGAGGGGAGAGCACATAAACGGTGTATTTATCTGGGTGAGAAGTTAGAAACAAGTGCAGGGTGTTGGCGGTATTACTGTCAAGGTCTGGTATTCGTGTGGGCTCATTTACAAGCTGGGTTAAGTTATTTTCCGCAGCGAAGATCTCAACACACCGTCCTTCGGGTGTTGTCTGTCCAGAATGTCGAAGCCAACCAGAATTGTGTATATTGAAATCGCCCGTAATCACGATTTCAGTATGAGGATACAGGGATACAATTCTTTGAATGGAGTCAGACAGCACATCAAACTCGTGAAAGGTCGAGTTGCTGTCCAGTTTTGGACTTCTGTAAATAAAGCAGTAGTGGATAATTTGCTTATGTAGATGGAATTTTAACCACATGAAATTGAATTCCGAATTGGATCAGGGACTACATTGGGGTGGAGTTTGGTAAGCTACATCACTGCGCACGTAAATGGCGAGACCGCGGTGAGAGAAGAATAATGGCACTAGTTCATAGCCAGGTAGTCACAGATCAGAGTGGGCTGAGAGGTGTGGGCGGGGATCTACCTGTGTTTCACTAAGTGCCAAAATAGCTGGCATGTATTTGCAGACGTGTACGTACGCAGAAAAGTAATTTTTAGCCCGCGTTTATTGGCTACGTCCACCCTGAATTCGCAAGTCATAATTACAAACAAACACAGTAAACACAAATACCGACGATACAAAGTAAGGCTGCTAACTGAAAATTCTGACGTTGGTTCACCGAATCTAATTGCTGTAGGTGTTATGCCCTTACAACAATATGAAACAGTGCACCAACAAAATTTTCACTCACAACCCGCTATCCATCAGTTGTTACATGCACTCAGGCATTGCCCGTACCGTATGATAAATATAGAAACGACAGAGACTGAGTGCAAGCAACAGTACTACGACCGGGAGCGGGAGAGTTGGGATACCCGTGATATGCCTCCAAGAAATTTGTTTAGGTTCTTCTTGTATTTCTAACACTTTATTCGCGACAAATGTCTTCCAAGTTGATGGACATTTTTGGATCCAGGAAAGAGCGATTTTAGAGTTCATCCAGGCGAATACTTCCTTTACTTAAGAGCCAAATATCTTCAGTATTTCTGTCAATGTTTTTGATAGCAAATGTGCTCCACAAAGCTGTTAGCAACAATGTGGTGTAAGATCCATTTCCTTGAGGAACTCTTGAGTATATTACTGCCGCATATGCTACTTCTGAGGCGTCACAAAATCCATGAAGTTCACATTTTTGGTTTTTCCTTACTTTCATCCATCTAGGGATCCTAATGTCCCCCAGAATCACAAGATTGTTCTTAATTTTGTTTCACTTCTCAATTCAGTTGAAAGCGGTTCATCCCATTCTACTTCCGATTTCCAAATTTGTTACATTAAAATTTTTGCACTTACTGTCACTGGTGCTAGCCATCCAAGTGGGTCATATAATTTGGCTATATCAGACAAAGTTTTTCACTTCGTCAAGATGTCTTCTTGTCTTAGAATTTTATAGTTGTGAACCTTGAATTGAAAGGTGTCGCACACAGGATTCCATTGGATCCCCAAGGTCTTAATGCTTTCTTCTTCTAAAATCTTTATGCTGTTTTGAATCTCCATATGGTCCGGTGGAGAATTTCTTAAGTAATTTGCTATCATTAGCTACCCACTTCCGAGGATGAAAGCCTGCTCCTCGTAATATTGCAATGACTTGTGCCTGAGCCTCTTTATATTCGGATAATGTATCTCGTCCGGACAATACGTCGCCAACATAAAAATCATATTTTACAATTTGTGATGCAACTGGATACTTTTCCTTCTCGTCTAAAGCTAGTTTCTGCAGTATCTTAATTGTCAAATACGGTGCAGAAGCAGTTCCATACGTGACTGTTGTCAGTTTATGTTCTTTCATGTGTTGGTCGGTGGAAGTTCGCCCTACAATTCGCTGATAATCTTTGTGATCCTCATGGAGGATGTCTTGACGATACTTCTTTTCAATATCTGCAGTAAAGACATAGGTATGCTTCGCCATCGGATCAGGATCATTGTGATGCCTTCTTAAAGCTTGAGGCCAACTAGCATTAGTTGGTTCAAACTAACCCCAGTCAAAGTTTTCGCGAATCCATCGAACACTAGGCTTGACTTTGTAGTGGTGCTCCCAAGTTTTAGGACATCATGATGGGGCATGTAGTAAATGGAACGCTAGAGATGGTTATCTCAAGTTGCCTCGACCATGTGTCCTAGCTCCTGAAATTCGTTAATGACCTTCGTATATTCATTTTTTAGCTGCAAGTTGTTGTTGGGCTTTGCTTCCAGCTGACGAAATCTTGCGATGGCCCTGTTCTTCGCATTTCCCAATGTTGATATCTGCTTATTGAATGGAATCTTCACCACGTATCTTCCGTCGGGTCGTCGACAATGTGTTCTCTTATATATATCTTCACATTCCTTGTCACCTGACTTCAAGTATTTCGGTACCGCGACATCTTCCAGCGCCCAGAATTTTTCCAACTGTCGATCAAGTGATATTTGGGTTACCAATCCCATAACTCCAATCCCATAATGTCCTTTTGAGGATGTCTGTAATGAGGTGAGCCATCCTAATTGCAACCTTCGAGCTATCACTGAATTTTCTTTATCTCTCCGTAGTCCCTCAAGAATAATGTCCCCATATGAGTCAAGCCGTTACTTTGGTGTGCTATTTGTGAATTTTGGGAATGTGTATACTGCGTGATCGCATTTACAAATTATACACTCCATTATGTAACTAGGAAGTTACGCACTGGATGTTTCGAATCGTCTACCCACTTATTTTCCATTTCTTAGCAGGTAATAGCACTTCTAGGGCTTGATATCTTCTTTCTAAGATGTCTAGTAGTGATTTCAAGGTTGGCATGTTATTTGGTTCCGTGAGACCCTGCTGGAACAAGTTTCGGCTTTCTTGATCTAGTAATTTCGTTATTAAATGCACTATGATAGGACTCCTAGAAGATGTATCGAAGCCCAGATTTTTTAAAGCTGATAATCTTTAATTAATGGCACCCAAAACTGATCTAATTGCTGTTTTGCTTAGGATGTCAACATTTTGTCAATGTACATCGACACGATTTTGCGCTCGTTACTGTACCTTGATTTAAGGGTTTCCCATGCGCAGTGGTAGTTCCCACTTGAAATTAAATGTTCAATTAATTGAAGTGGTTCTCCTTCCAAATGGGTCGTCAAATACTCCATTTTTTTCGTTGTGCTTAAGGAATCCTTTCCATGAATTGTTGTTGAAAATACTCGTACATCATAGAGCGAACTCCACTTCTGATAATTTCTCCGAAAAATTGGTAACTTTAATGGAAGTAGTTTTGCGCTAGTTTCCATCCCAGTATTGAATTTATTTTCCTTGGCGAGAGTAGACGCCATCCGATGGAGACATTGATTTATGTCTCTTTTAATATCCGTGTATTTCGACTGCTTGATATATGCTAACTGTAGGCTGGCATTGGCCATAAACTCTTCATGAAGCGCATTCAAATTCCGAAGTTGCTCTAACAATTTTTTTTTTGGTATTGGTGTACTTCCTTCGAATATCCAGCGAAAGTTTGTTCGAACCCCTCGATGTTACCAATTATTGCTTCAATTTTCACGTAAAGTTTCCTGAGCTTTTGCGATTGGAGGCTGATGTCCTTAGATGGGGATGCGTTCACCGATTCCATATCTCAGCCTTCAGGAGGGACTGTGCTTTCTAGTAAATCTTTTAGGTTTTTATACATCTCCTTCACTCTGCCATATGTATTTTTCTGCACTGAGTCTTTTATATTGAACATAGTTTCATAGTTGTTACGAAACTCGGCCCATAAAGCGTTTATTCTCTCCAAACGCTGCTGCTTATAACGCTGTGTGTTTCTAGATACACAATCTTTTCTGAAGTTTACTGTTGCTGTTTGGCTGTGAACAACCAGTTAGCGATAACTTTCCGCTTATGCTGTAAAAAACTATTCCGCAACTTTCAACGTTATAATATATTGTCTTTTATTCTTTGTTCCTGTATGTCATTTTATAGGTTAACAAATTTGTTCTGTAGTGACAGTAAGAAAAATTTCCTATTTAGATGTGGGTGGGCGCGTTCAGTATTGTGTTACTTAACGTAATGTTGTTACATAAACACTCTCCCCCACCGATGAGCGAAGATCATCAAAAAATGTCTACCGGTCTTCATTTGCTTCACTGTATCTTCTTCTTAAATGCGGCTGCCTGTTAGATGAAAACCTTGTCAACGTATGTATGTATGTACATAAAAATATCCAAGCATTTACAGCATATGAAAAGAGAAGATAGGAATAAGTAATTTGCTTACATACAAACAAAACGACAAACTAGACAGTACATCATGTACGTATAGTGCATAGCAACTGAACATCTGCATACATAAACATCAATACAAGGTGCATTGATAATTTTAAAAAAGCCACCGTTCTTGCTCTCTTCATTCGTCTCGTCACCGCCGATTTTTTTTCTTTTTTTTGTATAATTTGCGCGCTCTCAAGGGATTAAGTACCCTTAAAATGTTTGCACACAGCGAGGGCGAAGGAAAATCAGGGAGGATGGAAAGAGAGGTACCGGTGAACGTTGGTCTTAAATGTTTGAAGGTTATAATGACTAGGAAATAAAGAGCTAGGCAGGGCATTCCATAAGCGAGCTGTACGGCTTAGGAACGAATCACGACATTTTAGAGTACGTCCGAAAGTAGGCTTGAGGGAATACTGATGAGCATTCATAGCGAGACTGGTGTTACGGTTAAAAGTTTTTAGGGGCGGAATGCTACTGGCGATTTCTACGGAGCACTGGTGGTGGAAATAACGATGAAACAGAGTGACACACGAGACATTTTTTTTTTTTATAATTTACGCGCGCCTAACGGGTTATGAATACCCTTATACTTCCGCCATGGCGCGGGCGGAAAGATAGAAGGAGGAGAAAGGAAAGTTTGTGATGTAGTGGTTTGAAACTCAGGTGTGTTGGGTTTCGATATTGACTCTCCAGGGGTGGGAGTCCGAATAGGACGGAGAGATTTTTCTTCTCTCCGAATGTGAGGTTGTGAATTTTTAACGGTTGTTTTTTTTTGTGCTTGAAAAACCCTACAACAGCCAAATCTACATGTCAGTGTTATGCCTTCATGCGCAGATTTTTTTGACTGTGTTCCAAAGCACACAAATGAAAACTTGCTGTGGCTAGAATTCGAACCTTGACCTTCCGAGTGAGAAGCGATAGCTAGTACCACTGCCACCCCAACATTGCGTCGGTGTTCGAGGGTGTCCATTGTTTGAGTGATATTAGTATCACCTATGAGTTTTATCGCACGGTTTTGGATACTATCTAGCAGGTGCAGAGATGCTTTGGGCGCACCCGACCAGATGTGGGCATTGTTCTCCAATTTCGAGCGGATAAATGCCTTATATATTCAGGCCAGATCAGGGGGGGTAAAGTATTTCTTACATCGTTTGAGGAAACCTAGGCATTTCGCTGCATTTTTGACGACACCGAATATGTGGTCATTCCAACGTAAGTTTTCATTGACACACACACCGAGAATAGAAAGTTTATCGGTTTCGACGATGCCAGTGCCATCCATGGATAATGGCTGGGTGTTAAAATTTCGCTTTAACGGAAGCAGACAACATTGTGTTTTGGAAGCATTAAATTCTACTCTGTTAGTGGTTCCCCAATTAGTTATGCTGATAATATCAGAATTTAATGAGCTTAAACTACGCTGCCGTTCCCGTCCTACAGAAGAAGAGCAGGGACGTGAGTCCGGGAACGAATATGAAAAGCAGGGAATATTGCCGTCAGCAAAGGAGTATATTGGATTAGAGGTAGCAGACAAGAGATCGTTGATGA
Source organism: Volucella zonaria (assembly GCA_963966105.1). Classification (NCBI taxonomy): domain Eukaryota; kingdom Metazoa; phylum Arthropoda; class Insecta; order Diptera; family Syrphidae; genus Volucella; species Volucella zonaria. The sequence goes on along the minus strand of OZ014530.1, from coordinate 145,882,569 downwards.
AAATTAAAAAGAATGTCGGAGACAGAACGTAACCCTGGGGCACTATTTTGTGAATATCAGATTTGAAACCATCCAAAACACCTTGAATTGAACGTTCCGAAAGGTAATTTCTAATCCATTGAAAAAGAGAGTCGTCAATCCCAAAAGCACGCATTTTCGACAAAAGAGCCTGATGCCAAACTCTGGCAAATGCCTTTGAAATATCAAGCACAACTAGCTTGCTTTCGCCAGATTGATGTACGCTGTGGTTCCGCTTTTCGGTGAGACATGCCATCAGATCAGAGTGCGAAAGTGGATTTGTCCCGTTGAAGGTTCAACGCACTCAAGTATTGGCGGAGACAAAGCACAATCTGGGAGTTTTGAGCCGCAAAGAGTGCAGCAAGCAGATTGGCCTTGTCCAAAGAGCTGACAGCTGGAATGTCATTGTAAATGAGCGTTGGGATTCATCCTCCATCCCAGAATTTCTAATGTTTTTCACGAACGACCAAACATTTTTACTACCTTTGGGACATTGTAGTATTTTTTGCCTCAGTCTTTGGTTGTATTGGAATTTTACACAGTTGAGAAAGGCGTTGCTGTCATTTCTGGCTCGTTAGAACTTTTTTCGGTTTTCCTCTGTTGGGCTGGTCTTGGAGGACCGAAAAAACATTTCTCTAACGCTGACCGCCTTTTTACAGCTCGATTCGACCATGCTTTTTCTTTTGGTTTGATGCTCTTCATCCGATGAGGGATAAAGTTTCTCACTCCAAAGAGAATGGTATCTGTGATCATATCAGCAGCGGCATCCACGTCGTTGTCGAGGAAACTTAACGACCAGTTAAAATTCCTAGAGAAGCTGTTAAAGCCGCTCCAATTGGCTTTCTCATATTGCCATATGGTTCTTTTAGGTATCTTTACTCTGACTGTGTGGTCGGTGTACGAGAATTTAACTGATATGACACAATGGTCCGACGAGCATGGAGGGGAGAGCACATAAACGGTGTATTTATCTGGGTGAGAAGTTAGAAACAAGTGCAGGGTGTTGGCGGTATTACTGTCAAGGTCTGGTATTCGTGTGGGCTCATTTACAAGCTGGGTTAAGTTATTTTCCGCAACAAAGATCTCAACGCACCGTCTTTCGGGTGTTGTCTGTCCAGAATGTCGAAGCCAACCAGAATTGTGTATATTGAAATCGCCCGTAATAACGATTTCTGTGTGAGGATACAGGGACACAATTCTTTGAATGGAGTCAGAGAGCGCATCAAACTCATTAAAAGCAGAATTGCTGTCCAGTTTGGGGCTTTTGGAGATGGAATTTTAACCACATGAAATTAAATTCCGAATTGGAACAGGGACTACATTGGGGTGGAGTTTGGTAAGCTACATCACTGCGCACGTAAATGGCGAGACAGCGGTGAGAGAAGAATAATGGCACTAGTTCATAGCCAGGTAGTTACAGATCAGAGTGGGCTGAGAGGTGTGGGCGTGGATCTAACTGTGTCTCACTAAGTGCCCAAATGTGTTGTTTATATTTTGGGTTGTTATGATTCGCTTGTTGTGTTATGCATATTTTTGATTTCTGCGTTATGTATGACATGATTAAAAAAAAGTATTGTATTGTGTTGTGTATCGCAAGGACACAAGCAAAAATGATATTTTGTTGACTGAACCTTGTCCAATCCGATTTTTTTCAAAATTGCGCAGCAGAATCTTTAAGCTTCAGTGCAAATAAAAAAAAACAACTACACAACCTTTGTGACACGAACATACAAATAAACGAGTAGATAAATGCAATATAAAACAACTCGCCCTTTAATTCCAATTAAAACTTTATTAGTTTGAGTCGTGATTGGGAATGAATTGACTCGTTGTTGTTCGCCCAAACGAAATCTCTCCCTCCAGCTGTTTTTGCTGCGAAACCTTTACGGCCAGCTGTGTCGGCCGTTGGCTTAGTTGGCCCGGTCATTGAACTCTCCAATGATTTTCCGTCAATGCTGGCGAAAAAGAGTTCTCTCCCACTCCGCGTATGTGTAACCCACGACAACATGCACACACACCAACATGAACTACGTGGAATGCAGATCAGTGGGAGGCGCTTATGAAAACAAACATAGTATTTTTTTTATATTAAGTTATGTTTTCGTCACTCCCACCGAATACGTGCTGGTTTTATGTTTTTTTATGTTCTCCCAATTTTGGCACTGGAATGCAGTGGTGGTTTGCCGTCGGCTTGTTGTATTTTGAGGTCATCTATTTTGCCGACGGAAAAGGCTTTGCGCTGCCTTGAGGCCGGGATGCTTTCATGTTGCTTTTGCAACATGTTGCGTGTATTTTCTGTGTGCAAGTCGAGAGAGTGGACTATACATATATTGTGGTGGTAGGATTTTATGTTGCGTGTTGTGTCGTCTGTGTGTCTGTATGAGTGAGTATTTTTTCGTGTTGATTGAGTGTGTTTGTTTGATATTGTGTTATATATAATCGGTATGATGACAGAAGGGCTCATGAAATTTCGTACCGAATTAATTTTAATTATTTTGATTTGTTTATTAGATTTTATATTATATTTTTACTCCTTTTGTGAAATTTAATATTTAAGATAATTTAATTTATTGTGGATGTTGTTTTTATTTTGTTTTGGGGAAAAATTTTAATTTTGTTTAAATTAATGTTATTAAATTTCGGGCTTTGTTAAATGATTTGATAATTAATTTTTATTGAATCCAGTGTTTGATTAAGTTTGATGATTAATTATTATTGACTGCAGTATTTAATTGAGTTCGCTCTTGGGTTTCGTTTATTGGTAGCGGGCAAAGATTTGTGATAGGTCTTTTTAATATACCTTGTTGAGTTTTTACCTTGACTACGCGGATGCGACTGTCCTTTCCTGGATGCGGCCTAAGCTCCATTTCGCTGGAGGAAGTCGTTCATCCTTTAAGAGAACAAGGTATTCTACTTGAAGTTGCGTTTGTGGCATCAACTATTTCGGGTGTTGCTGCAACCTTGTTAGATACTCTATTTGCCAATGTTTCCAGAAGTTTTTCTGCTTGTACTGCTTTCCACCTGTCGGTGTATCCCTGTTTGCCTAAGGACAAGTCTGGCGGGTTGTAAGGTCACTTACCGCTTCTATGTGGATGGCTTTCGTAGCCAGGCATACAAAAATTGCTAAGTACCGCTTACATGATTTGCCTGCTCGGGCTTTCCATGCTCGAACGGTAACCGGCCCTGCGTGGAAAGGTCCTGTGTGGGAAAAAGGTCTGGACACCGTAAATTGAGGTATTGGTAGTTCTCCCATAAGCTGTTGTGCTGCTTGAATTCGAAACTTGTAGCAAGGGGTACAATGGTTTATGTGTTTCCTTACAGCTCTTTTGATTTGACATATCCAGTACTTTCACCGTGTATTTACCATCATAAGCTGCATTCCTCCATGTAAATGAGGATCGCGTATAATCAGTTTTGTAAAGTGATGTCGGGGTTCTAAAATAATTGGATCATCGGTAATGTTAGCATTCGCTAGTTCTCCGTCTACACGAAGAATTCCTTCACCGTCCACAAATGGGTTTAATGATCCCATACCGACGTCACTAAAACAGACTTGGACAACGTGAAACCTGGTCATAATGCCGATGTAAAGCTGAAAAACATTCCGGTGCCAGTCTTTTCAGGGAGTTACGAGTCTCGGCGTTGTTTTCACGACTTGTTCGCCTAGCTTGTGCATCACAATCCTACATTATCTAAAATTCAAAAGATGCATTATTTAAAAACAAGTGTAGTTGGGGAAGCCGAGAAGCTGTTAGCTCATTTGGATATTGGTAATTATAGCAAAGCGTGGACAATCCTATAAGACAGGATTTTTGGTAAACACCCACCTCAAGTGTTTGTTCAGTTTGGCGACCATACAACAGGAGCGAGCTGAATCAATAAAGGAGCTTCTAGATACAGCAACAGAAGTCGTGCGCAGGTTGGACAATTTAAAGGTGCCCGTTCAACATTGGGACGTAGTGTTGGTTTATGTTCTTTTCGAAAAGCTTTCTTCAAAAACGCAACAACTGTGGGAGAAGAAACTCGGATCCAAAGAAGACAGCCAGGAGCTTCCTACTTTTACGGAATTTACGCAATTTCTCGGGATGAGATTCCGTACTTTGGAAGCAGTTAACTACAAACAGGGGCGATCATCGGCTGATCTATCTAACAGGGTGTCAAAGCAACGTTTCACGTTGAACCAAACGTTTCAAAATTCGGTTGAAAGCTCTGCAATAAGGGTCAGCATGCTATCAGAAAATGCAACAAGTTTTAAGAGATGAGCATAGCTGATAAGTATCAAACTGTGAACAGGGTAGGTCTTTGTATAAACTGTTTAGCATAAAGCCATTCATCCCAACAATGTCACGAAGGTGTTGTTACTGTCAACAACCACAATATTCGCTTTTACACAATAGTTCAAACCCCACTTCACATTTAATTCAAGCTTAACACTAATCGTATACTAGATGGAGTGAAAAGTGACCTCCTTGGGAATTAAAATTTTTTTTTTTTTAAATGTTTTTTTGTATTGTTCAATATTGTCCTCTTTTAGTTTGATACACTTATTCCAGTGATTTTCGAACTTCTTGATCCCGTCCGAAAAGTAATTTTCTGGAAGGTCTGCAAAATACTTCTCCGTGGCGTCGATGATTTCCTCGCGTGAGCTGAATTGTTTATTGATGAGCCATCTTTTGTCCAAGGTAACCAAATCCAGTTACCAATCGACGCCAAAAGTCCGCCCGATTCCGCATCAGCAAGTCCAAACACTTTTTCGAAGTGCTCTCGCGTTCGTGTTTTTGGTCAAAAGTGAGCATGCGCAGCACCCAGCGGCAGGATAACTTTTTCATAGGCAAGATATTGCCCAAAATATGGCGTGTGTGCTCAGTACTAATCTTTGTGGTACCTGCTTACTCGCACACCTTCACTTTTCGGTCAGCCAACACCATTTCATGTATTTTTTTGACATTGTCCTCTGTAACCGCATCGGAGGGCCAGCCGCTGCGGACTTGATCGGTAGTGGAGTTGCGGCCACCACAAAACTCTCGAAACCAATATTTGACGGTGTAATCTGACGGAGCATTAGCCCCATAACATTTATCCAACTTTTCTTTTGTTTCTTTCACCGTTTTACCTCACAAAAAATAATGTTTTATGAGAGAATGAAAATCGTTTTTGTCCATACTCAACATGATGCCAAACACGTCAACAGCAATCAGCTGTCAAAGCAAAACTAAAGACAGTATCGCACTGAAATTTGAATTTCTGCCTAAATATGAACGGACTTCAAGGCACCATAACCTTTTTTGCAGTAGCAGCACATTCTGGCCGCCAAGAGGTCACTTTTCACTCCATCTAGTAAATACACAAAATAGCCCATATCATTCTAATCCGCACTCTTCCAACACACACAAAACACCAATCATTTCCCAAATTCATATCCAACCAACACACAAACTCAAAACATACACCGTCCACACCAATCACCAACATATATTACCGCCATAGCTAGTAGCTAGTATCCGGCTCGAAGGACCAGAATCTTCAGCTGTAAACCACGGGTTACCGATATCTTTCCGCTTATACGGAAAATTGTTAAAATCTGTAAAAAAAGTACTCCGCAATTTTCAATGTTATAATATATTGTCTTTTATTCTTTCTTCATGTATGTCATTTTATAGGTTAACAAATTTGTTCTATATTGACAGTAAAAAAATTTCCTATTTCGTTGTGGGTGGGCACGATCAGCATTGTGTTACGTAACGCAATATTGTTACGTAAACAGTTGCCTTCTCTAGTTCTTCTGCTAGCGCTTTCTGTCTTGCAACGATGACAAATACATCTGTCTCAACCGAGATATTGATTTTGCCTAAGACTTGTAAAAAAAAATTTTCACCGACACTTCTATCTATCTGAGACCAACTCAACTTTTGTTCTTTTGTGCAGATGAATGATGCCACTGAAAATTAAATATTATTTTTAGCAATTTATTTTGAAGGTTTTTAAATGACATTTTGCACATTTCCCCATACCTCAAAACCATAAAGCAGAATTGCTTGTTTCAGCTACTGCCTGATCTTCGGTTTCTCAGTTTTTAATATTTCTAAAAAAATCTGTGTGGAAAAGTGTAATAACCATTTAATTAAATACTTAATCTCAATTTAAAAACTTTCATTTTTTCTACTGTGTTGCTAATTCACTATTGTACAGTATAAGTACGCACTCAAAACCAATACTTGCCAAAACTAACGCCTTTACACCACAACAAATGATCAATACGAACTCAGCTCTATCTGCCACAACAACACCTTCAAGGAAGAACAAATGTGCAACACCAGCTAACTATGTAATTGCCATGTCATCAAATTTAGAAAAGAGCACTCCAACTCTTACACAGCTCAATGTGAGGCCAAGCAGTCCACGGCGTCTTACAACTAAAGAGAATGTTCAGTTGATGCAATTTTTCTTGGTGTCTCTCTGCTTCCTGTTGAAAAACTTAAAACACTTTTCAAAATTCTTTGTTACACGTTGGCCTGCAGACCACCATCCATAAGAAACATTTTTCGTTGAAAGCATCAGAGCAATCGCCAGTTTAACTCATCTGCTACATCTCCTGTCATCATCAAGTTTAACAACTCATATGAGAGGAATACTGTTCTTAAAGCAGCCGCCATCTATCGAAAACAGCAACAATATGATCTCTCCCTCCGTGTACCTGTTATTGACTCCGATAATAGTTCCTATATCAATGATGATAGGTAGGTAGATAAGAGTGGATGTTGGATATACCAACCCACTTAGGCCTAATGGCCCATTGTGATGCCACGTGGATCTATGATCCTCTTACTGATGGAACCAGTTTGAGCTTCTGACGAAGTGAAGGAGAGTGTTTACGTCTATATTTTTCCGATCGTTTAGGTCGTTGAAGAAGAAAGCTCCTATATCAATGATTGTCTTCCCAAAAAAATCGGTTGCTCATACAGAGCGCTGTGAGCCTAAACAAGAAGAAACAGTTGCTTTCGGTTTACGTACTGTAGATGGTAACGCTAATGAGGTCAAATAAAAGATGATGCTCTCCGTTCAACAATTGGTTTCGAACTGAAATTTATTTCGAAGTTGACCAATTTATACATATTTGTTACATTTGCATCATACGATAGTAAATACATAAATATAATACATCAATACAATTAATGTTAATACATAAGGAATTACTTTATTACGATTGTAATGATAATTGAGTGGAATTTTCGACTACAATTCGGCCATTCCTGATCTTAAATCGCCTAGATTTACATGGCTGTTAATTATTTGAAATTTTCAACACCACATGACTTTAAAAAAAATATAATAATAGTTGAAAGCGATATAAACTCGATGGCTTTCAAATAGCGTAAGTATCTCATCGGGAATGAAACACAACCAATTCCATAAAATGATTTTCTTAATTATATAATTTTTATTTTTTTTTTTGACATATCTATATTTCGATCTTAATTGTTTATCACATACGGCGTCATATTTTCGGGACTTGAAATTCCATCATATCGGTTTCGAGAAACTTGCAAGTTTTCTAAATATTTTATACGATACCTATCATTAGGCAATACTTCATACGGACCCTTGTATTTAGGCAATAGTGTTTTATTGACATCTGCTGTTGTGACAATATTTTTAACTACCACATAATCACCTACTTTATAGAGATGAGGTTTTTTGTGGTTTTTATCATACTGAATTTTATTTTTCTCTTGTTTGTGCATGATCCTAAGACTTGTCTTCTCCCTTTCCTCAACTATGTCCATTGGGTCTTTTTGCAAAATTTCATGTTCTAAGTACTCGCGGACCATATCATTACTTTCGCCTCGTTGGAGAACACCGAAAAGCAAAACACTTTGACATACACCTGTGCTCCTATTAAAAGTGTTGTTTATGGAGAATTCAATTTTATCCATCGGATTCTTTTGATAACATAGCCGCCAAGAGCCTGTTTATCCTCTCCACCTGTCCATTTGATTGTTGAGAATGGGTGGCTACTTTTATATGTGTCACATTAACATCTCTACAAAATGACAAAAATTCATCAGAAGTAAAACAAGAACCCCTATCCGAAATCAATCGTTTTGTTCTGCTGTAATTTGAAAAATAATTTTGTAAACTCTGAATGACTTCTCTAGAACTTGTCGTCTTCACTGAATAAAGCTCGGTAAATTTAGTGAACGCATCCACTACCAGAAGAATGTATTTCTTCAGATTTTTCACACCAACTGGAAGGGGACCATAATGGTCTACATGAAGTGTATCAAAGGGTTTATTACCTTTTGGAATACTATGTAGTTCACCTTCCCTTTTTCCAGATGGAACCGCGAAGTAAATACATTTTAGACATGAATTGATGTAGTCTTTGATTTTTTGCTTCATAGAGGGAAACCAATAGGTCTTTCTAAGATGTTCAAATACTTTATCCGCACCCATATGACAAAGTCCATCATTATGAGTTTGGATAATATTTTTTTCCATTTGCTCTGGAACATAAAAAGCAACAGAATCTTTACATTTCCGGTAGATAAGACCATTAACCATTTCGTAAAGTGGGTGTTGTTTGTGTTCCAATATAATAGCGATATTCTGGATGGTCATGTCCTGATTTTGGGCAGAAGCCAGTGCATATTCAAATGAATCTGGTTGTACCAAAAGGATGTTATGACACCTACTAAGGGCATCGACATGGTTCATTCTGACTGAATCTCTATGCTCTACTGAATAGTTATATTCCTAGAGCTCTAAAGCCCACCTTGAAATTCGAGGATTGATAATCTTTTTTCTCAGCTTAAGCGCCAAAGACTTACAATCAGTAATAATTTTAAAGTTAATACCCATTAAATAAGTCCTAAATCTTCTTAACGCATATATGATCGCAAGCGTTTCGAATTCAAAGGAATGGTATCTTGACTCTGTAGGTGTTGATCTCTTGGAAAAAAAGAAGATAGGATGAAACTTATTATCTGACTGCTTTTGCATTAAAATTCCACCAAAACCCAAAGAGTGCAGTTCGGTTTCTGCCTGTGGAGAATTAATGCTCAACACTGGCGCTTGTAGTAATTTTTGCTTTAATAACTGGAAAATACTTATCTATTTTTCTCCAAATTGGAATTTGACATTTTGTTTTAATAGATCGTATAGTGATTTTGATATTACTGAGAAATTTTGAATAAATTTTCTAAAATATGAACATAATCCAAGAAATGAATGAAGCTCCTTGGTGTTTTTTGGAGTAGGGAAATTTTGAACAGCAGCTAAGCCATCAGAGTTAGGTTTTATACCGTTTGCACTGACTTCATAACCAAGATACGTAATTTGTTCTTCCATAAAACGACATTTGTCATACCTGTGTTCTAAATTGAAATCCGATACTATTTTGACAACTTTCTGTAGAACAGCAAAATGCCCTTCTTTGGATTCAGTGGCTATGAATAAATCATCAATGTATACGAGTAATTTACCTTCTGCTATTAACTCTTTACATCTCGTATTAATGTAACGCTGGAAGGTTGCCGGCGCGTTTTTAAAGTCAAATGGCATACAAAGAAACCCGAACTGGCCTATAGGCGTAACAAACGATGTTAACTTGACGGATTCTTCAGCCATCTTGACGTGATGAAACCCATTTTTGAGATCTAATAATGAAAAGTCTTTTTTATTTCGTAGCCTATCCAGATGATCCTCGATTAAGGGAAGAGGGTAATTGTCTTTTTGTGTTACACTATTTAATCGCCTATAGTCTACACATAATCTTAAGGTTACATTTTTTTTTTGGTCAAAACAATCGGAGGGGCAAAGGGTGAATTACTTTCGCGTATTATTTTTCGGTCTAACAAATCATTCAAAATTTTCCTTAATTCAAGTGTATGGACGTATGGGGGTCGCCGCGGTGGAAAATTAAAACTCACATTTGAATTGCACAGACTAATTTTCATTTCGTATGGGATGTTCGGATTAGAAATAATTTTATCAGAATTGGTTTGTTTCATATTATCATAAAGTCGTTGTCTATCTTCGTATGTAAGATTATTGTTAGTCCTCAAATTAAAATCATTTTTATAATAACAAGTATCTATATTCAAAATATCTTTCGGGAAATTATCGACATGCAAGTCTGCAAAATTGTTGTCATATTTGTCATAAAAATTATCATCACATTTATCTAAATTGTTTAAATTTTCATAATTCTTAAAGCCATTTGTCATATAATTTGTAGAATAGTTAGCATTATTTATAAAATTGTTTTTAAAATCTTTAGCATAATTGATTAATTTAATTTTAGAATTTTCAACATTTAATTTAATATTACTGGCTCGTAGAAAATCTCTGCCTAGAACAACAGAGTTAGCCATTGTTTTATTTTTTACTACATGCAACATGCAATTTACCGGTCTATCACTTACATAAATAACACATTCGGCTTTTCCTAATATACTCAATTTTGTTCCATTTATTCCAAAATACTGGCTACGGTCATGTTCTAACGGCTGGATCACAAAAGATGGTATGAACTGTTCCTGTATAAAACTTATGGGAATGCCTGTGTCTACCATTGTATTTTCTTTAAATTCGAAAACATCATTAGTAAAACTATTTAAAAATTTGTGCTTAACGTCAAGTGTGAAATCGTCGTTAAATGTCTTCGTCATTACATTTTTTTCTTCTGGTTGAACTTCAGGCTGCTGGAGCAAAAGAACTGCTGGTGCATTTGCTGGTGGCTTGATGCTTCCACAGGTGAATGCTAAGTGTCCATGCTTACTACACTTGTAGCAACTTCCTCGTTCCCGTCGTGGCTTCTGGCAGCTGCTTGCAATATGTCCAGGCTCGTTGCAATTGAAGCACCTGTTGTTCTGTTGTCGCTGGAGTTGGTTGGCAGATGAGGTTGCTATCACTGCTGAAAAAGATGTTATATTTTCTGAGGTAATATTTCATCTTCTGGTATTTCTTCAGCATTTGTTTCAAATCATCGATACTTCTTGCTGTAAGAAGGAGCTGTTTGTTACACCTTTACGCTGATGACGTTCAAATTTATCAAAGCTGTCCCTTAGGCCTCATTGAGAATTGCGCTAGTGATTTAAATGAAGAGCTTCAACGAATTTCAAATTGGTCGTCAAAAAGTAGTTTAGTACTAAATCCAGGAAAATGTAAGTGTTTAGTTATCTCTAAAACTATTCTTGATCTTTCCTATTTCCCACATTTAATGCTAAACGGCTCAAAAATTGAATTCGTTGACTCTTCGAAAAATCTAGGCGTTGTCTTCAATAGAACACTAACGTGGAACAACCATATAAATTCTATAGTGGGAAAAACATATGGCGTTCATCGAACACTATGGACTGCCCAAAAGTGTACACCAATTAAAACCAGACTGCTACTTACCAAAGCCTTAGTTATTGCCCTGCGGGTTTATGGATGCGAAATTTTTCATGAATGTGACGCCGAGAGCAAAAGAAAACTACAAGTAGCATTTAACACCCACCATTCGATATGTATATTGTCTCAAAAGATATGACCACGTTTCACACCTAGGCAAAAACTTGGTAAAGATGTCATTTCAAAATTATATAAAATTTCGTGCGCTTTTATTTCACTTCAGCATTATTAAAAGTAGGCAGCCGACATATATATACGAAAAAATCAAGTTTCCGATGTCTAGCAGATCTGCCAGTTTATTACTTCCGCGATTTTCATGTTTAACATCTGAGAGACAGTTTTATATTGCTACTATACGTCTTTGGAACACACTCCCACGTACTATACGAGAGCTAGACGACGCGCGACGATTTAAACATGAAGTTCAACATTTCCTTGAAAATCAGAGCAACTAGGTTCACCCAACCCTTTCCCCTTCTCAGGCACTTTCAATCAAAATTTTACTTTTTGAATTAAAGGATAAAATATTAAATTGACAAAGTTTCATTAATATTAAATTTAACTTATTTCTACTTTTAATAAATAGTTTCACTAGAGTTAAAATGTAAATTCTAAATGAAAGCTTAAGCGCAATAATGTTTATCTTTCACAGATTTATAAGTGAATTCTTACTGTGTTAGCAAGTTTAAATAAATAAATAAAAAAAAATAAATAAATACAGTATCAGCAATTCATTTTATAATGTAATGTATAAGGTCTTCATCTTCGATTTCTGCATTGAATGCGATATCTTGCATGGCCAGTGTATATTGATGAATACTCTCGTCCTTTCTCTTCCTCCGGTTCCATAGAATATCGTGAACATCAGCTGATGTGATCACTCGGTGAAACTCTTGTAGAAGTTTTGATTTCAACTCCGACCATGTGGAGCAACGGGATGAGCGGAGAAATAATTTAGCGGTTTCTTCCAAACTTCTTCTTGCAAAAATAAACGATTGTTGCTCTTCCCACTTGTGCAAAGACCTTGCCTCCTCGAAACTCCGCAGCCATTGTTTAATGGAGAAATTATCGTCACCAGAGAAGTGAGGCACAATGTCTTCGATGTCTTTTTATGTGAGGAGTTTTCGGCTGGTCGACATAAAGCTGCGAGTTTTTCTTTGGGAGTTAAAATTTCCTCTTGTTTTTTTATTCTGTCAGCAAGCCTATCAATTTCAATTTGGAGGTCATCATCTTCCTGCCCGATAAGTGCTACTTCATCCTGGATGTTGGAGAAATGTGCGCTGATTTCAGATTCGTCTAACTCAACAACGTGTTCTTGTAACCTTAGCTTCAACTCTGCCTTGTTACCATTACTCTGAAGACCGAAACAGGTTAATTTTTCCTTTAACTGAGCAACCGTAGCCGCTTGGATAAATTGTTCGACCCGTGCTGTCATATTTTTGTGTTTTTTTTTTCACACGCGACAGATCATAAAATTATTGCTTAACACGTAATTATTAATATGCGGACTGCACTAAGCTTTTTTCACTTGTTTAACAGATCCCACTTCTGATATGTAGATGGTAACGCTAATGACCTCAAATAAAAGATGATGCTGTCCGCTCAACAGTTGGTTTCGAACTGAACTTTATTTCGAGGTTGACAAATTTATACATATGAACAGTTGTTACATTTGCATCATATGATAGTAAATACATAAATATAATACATCAATACAATGAATGTTAATATATAAGGAATTACTTTATTATGATTGTAATGATGATTGAGTGGAATTTTCGACTACAGTACAGTAATGCATGCCTCCACGCCCTCGCTGAGAGGCCAGTTAACGAAAACGTAACCAAGAACAACTAGCAACACATCAAGTGGTATCTGGGAAGTAAAATATCATAGACAACAGCAGAGAACTAAGCATTTACCATGTAACTAAAATAAGTACTCGCGGAAAAAAAAAAACAAAAAAGAAACAACTTATAAAGAAAATATCGATTAATTCACATAAACCGGAAAGAACTATTGTTTTGACTGAAACTTACTAACTAACTCGAGTGACGATTTGTCACTACTTATAACTCATCTATTTTGGGTATCACCTGTGCAATTCGCAAAGGTGATATTACATAGATCTGCTGCAACATTGTTGTCGCCACGAGTTCATTGATTTACCTTGAATAGGTGTGAGCACTAAAATGATATTAGATCCGTTGCAACATTGTTGCCGCCACGGGTTCATTGTTTTACCTTAAATTAAATATGTTCTCATCCTACTGAAGAGAAAATATTGGTGCACTCGTACTTCTATGGGTTATGGGGTACATAACTTCCCCCGGTTACGTTACGGAAATTTTTGATTGAAATTTGATTTGATTGTTTCTTTTATTTTCTATTTTCTATTTCAGCACAATAATATATATAATAATGTTCTATTATTATATGTACATATTATTGTGCTATTACCTAGTTTCTTAACTTCTACTACATTATTTTCTTTTATTGTGTTGAAGTTTACAATCGTTTTTTGTAATGCAATTACTTAATGGAATGGTTTTAAGTCGTGTTTATACTGTTTATATTTATATTTTGTTCCATTAAATTCTACTAAAAATTGATCGTTCAATATAATTTCTAAGCTATTGTATTTTTATTGGATTTGGCTGCTATTAATTTGTAATCCAATATTTTATAGGAGGGACTTTTAATGCTAAAATCAATCTGTCTTTGCCGTACTTTAGTTGTCCTACTCTCGCGTTCTTTAGTTTGTAAACGTCTAGTTTTATTTCCTTAATTTCTACCGCTGTTGACATGCTTGGGTGTACTAATCCTTGTTTAACCAGTGCAACAAGATCAGGTCGAGTTTATTCTCTAATATTTTTAATTTTAGTATTTGATCTGTTGTTTCAATAGCCGTTTTTCGTTAGTTGTTAATTCTTCGTATATTAATCCTAACTGATTCCTATCGGTTTAAATTATGTTTTTAAGATTGGTTATTGTTTCGTTGAAATGGGAATTAATTTCAATCTGTTTGTTGAGTTCTTGATGCTTTGCAATTGGTTTCCTCTGTTATTTCCATATGGTCTGTTATTTGTACTCGGTCATTGTACTCCATGTTTCCAAATAACCATTTTTGTCCTGTTCGTATAATATTTAAAGAGGATATTTTGTTTTAAATTTTTACCTGGTTCGATTGCTGCTGTTTTTATGGTTTCTAGTTCTTTTCTTATTTTTGGATCATTATCTACTTGTAAGTTTTTAATATTGTCCTTAATAGCGCTAACTGTTTGTCTTAGTTCTTTGGTGTTTATAATATATACTATCATCCTCGTGTTTTGTATTATCTCCGTCTGTCCCATATTTATTTCTATGTACCCGTTGTCTCTTGCAATTTTGTCAATTGGTAGCATTGCTAGTATTTGTCTCGTTACTATTGTTAGTGTGGGAAACACTAATGTCGTCACCTGCAAATGCACGCTGTCTTTTAATATTCATTGGATGTTCTTCTTCCAAGTTTTTTGGTTCGTTTTTCTTTTTGTGTTTTCATATTTTTAAACAAACTTGCAAGGTATAAGTGTTAGATCTAAATTTCTCATAACTACTAGTATTTCCTGTAATGTAGAATGGAATCTTTCTTTATGGGTGTATATTTTGTAGCTCATTGCGTCCGTTGACCAATTCTATTCCTGAAAACTTTTTATTTAAATATGTAATAATTAGGAATCTTTTTCCTCATAAGTAAGGCTGACACGATTACCAAAATCTCTTTGTCGGCAACAGAGTAATTTTTCTAGGGATCGTTAAGTGACCAAAAGCATAACACACGGGTTGACCGTGTGTGTTAACATGTGTGTTGTGTTAACATCGCTCCAATTGCATAATTGCTTGCATCCGTGAATAGTGTAAAGTTTTTAGTAAACTCTAGAAAACTTAAGATGGGATGTTTAGTTATATTTAATTTCAGAGCTTCGAAAGCCTGAATGTACTCTGGATCACTTATGTCTATCTTCATCTCTTTTTTAAGTTATTTTATCATAGGATTAGCAGTTTTGACGCAATCTTTTACAAATTTCCTATAATAACCAGTGGCTCTTAAAAACTCGTGAAGTTGGTTTTCCGTTTTGGGTAGGGGATAATCTTCGATACATTCGACTTTTGTGCGGTTAGGTTTCTTGCTGTCGGATGTCAAGACGTGACCTAAGAATTCGGTATTTTTTTCGTAAAAGAAAACTTTTCAAATTGTACTTTGAGATTGTGTTCGGATAGTTTAGTAAATATTGTTCTTAGAGAGTTAATATGATAAGCTAGTTGAGACTATCAGGATATTGTCAAGGTAGACGACACATATTTTATTAATGTAAACCCTTAGGATGTCATTCATCAAACGCTGAAATGTCGAGGTGCATTTTTTAAATCGAACGGCATACGGACGTATCCATATAGCTCACAGCTTGTAGCGAATGCTATTTTTGAGATGTCGTTTTTATTCATCTTGATTTGATGATATCCCTTTGCATGGTCTAACGATGAAAAATACTGTGTTCTACCGAGTTTATCTTAGGTTCTTTCGATATTTGGTATTTGGGTATTTATCAGCGATAGTAATTTCGTTCAAATTGCTGTAGTCCACGCAAAGTCGGATCTTTTGTTTTCCCGAATTATCCATTTTCTTTGATACAACTGTAATATACAATATAGGCATATTGGCAGTTGGATTTTCGTATAATGCCTTGTACCTCCATTTCTTTTACTTGCCGCCGTACTTCCTCTTCGTGTTTCAGGGGATATCTATATAGCTTTACATTTATTTGTTGATCGGCGGTTGTCCGGATTTCATGTGTTATTGTGTCTGTTTAGTTAGTAAATCACCATACTAATAGATAAGATTGTTGAATTGTCGTTAACATTTTTTTCTTCTTCCTTCAAGTGGCTTAGATCAGTTCTTTTTCAGTTGAATTTAGCTCCAAACAATCGAAAGTTGTTTCGTTTTCAGCTGAATAAATTGGTATTATCGTATCATTTTTTAGGATAAGCCGCTTACTGTTAAAATCAAGCGTTTCAACAATCTTACTTAGTGAGTGAGTATTAAAAGAACGCAAGGCGTGTCGCCCAGATCCCTGTTGTACCCCGTGTAGCACGTTTTTTATCGTGATTAAGTTCTTCCGGTATACCTGTTATAACCCCCTGTTTTTTCTTTTGTTGCGCTAATAATAGTTTGGAGTCTCAGGTTGACTGTTTCAAAAATTTTGAATTTCCTACAATCTACCATACTGGAACTAATTGACCCCGTGTGAATAAGTCCTATGTATTTATGTTGCAACGCAACAAACATTAAATTTTCATTTTGACGACGGCATGTCAATTGTGGTGTCGCCGGTGGCAAAACACATGCACATCGCTCTCCAGAATTGGGAGCGCGGAAAATATAGGCAACATAAATAAACATAGACAAATGCTCCCGGCCTTTGTTTTTCCTGCTCCGCCCAGATGCGATTTTTTCCTCCGGCCAACCTATGAGTCAGCTGCGCATGCGTGGGTGACTTCCCCAGCCGACATAGCGCACTAAGCGAATGCAGCTAATCAACCTGAAAGGGAAAAACCGAAAGAGGTCGTTGAACACCGAACTAGAGGAACACCGAAGGTTTCGTGATGACGTACAAGGTCCATGGTTATCAGAAGAAATTTGTCGTTAGAGCAAACTAGTTTGAAAATAAAGATATAGTAAAAAGAAGAAATATAGTTTTCATTTGTTCTAAGTGTTTGTCAAATTGATTTTTAGGACACTTTGCATTCCTAGCGATACAATTTATGTCCGACAATGGTCAAATCTGCAAATATATTATTTCCGAGGCCTGACTTAGAAAAAATGCTGGTTCAATATTATGAACATATTCTTCTATAAAGGCTGCGTCTTCAATGGGTTCTTCTCCTCCATTTCTTTTTGTAAAATTTGTTCTATATCCATAGGCTGTTTGTGTTGCTGTGGGTTTCTAACTTGCCCCGATCCATTAAAAACCGGTTGGGTATTTTTTCTGTACTTGAATTTATTCTATGATTGTTTTGTTGGTACTGACCAATAAAGGGAAGCAGAAAAATAGAGCTGTCGTAGATTAAAAACAATATGGTACCGAGGACAGACCCTTGTGGTACACTTAGATTGACAATTTTGAAGTACTTAAACTACCCCCAATTTTTACTCTTTGGATTCTGTTTTTTAGATAGGAAGCAAACCAATCTAACATAAAACCGCGAAATTCCACGCACTGCAGTTGATTCAAATGGTACGGTCAACCATGTCAATTTTTTGGATCCCATCCCAAAAGAACTGCGACGGCTTGGCAGCTAAGAGTGAATCAAGCCAATTTTTGATATTCTGCTCTGATGTGAACCGTATTTCAGTGAGGGCGTTCTGCATCGACCGGAACAAATGGTAGTCAGAAGGGGCAAGGTCTGGGCTATAAAGCGGGTGGGGTAAGACTTCCCATCCACTGTTTTCCAAATAGTTCTTAACCGGAATAGCAACGTGGGGCCGAGCGTTGTCATGATGGAAAATTATTGCCTCGTGTCTGGTCGCATATTCCGGGCGTTTTTCGGTCACTGCTCTCTTCACACGGATTTATTGCGCTCGGTAGCATTGTGCATTGAAGGTTTCACCCGGTTTTAGCAGCTCATAATACAGCGCACCCATCTGATCCCACCAAATACAGAGCATTACCTTCGCGCCATGGATATTCGGCTTTGCCGTTGATTTGGCTGGTAGGCCGGGTTTCACATATGATTTTTTGCGCTTGGGGTTGTCGTAATGGATCCATTTTTCATCACCAGTAACAATCCGATGCAAAAATGACTTGCTTTTGTGGTGTTCCAGCAGCATTTCGGACATGCAAAATCGCATTTCGACGTCTCTCAGCTTGAGTTCATGTGGAACCCATTTTCCTGGCTTTTGAATATATCCAGCTGCTTTTAAATGTTTTGAAACGGCTGCTTGAGTGACATCCAAAGATTCTGCGAACTCTTCTTGTGTTTGGCAACAATCTTCATAGAGTAATGCTTCCAGTTCTTCATTTTCAAACTTTTCTGGCGATGAACGAACGTTCATCGTCTTCCAAGCCAAAATCACCACTTTTAAATCGTGCAAACTACTTTTGGCACATTCGCTCAGCTAGCGCATGTTCACCATAAACTTCCACCAAAATACGATGACTTTCGGCAGCAGTTTTCTTCATATTAAAGTAATGAAGAAGAACTCTCCGCAAAAACACTTTTCAGGCACAAAGTTCGACATATTTGAGTGAAAAAAAATTATTGTTGTTTACGCTTCAAATGAATGACATATACTGAAATGACGTACAATGACAGTAGCTTTCCAACGTATGTTCCAATGGAATAATAACAATGAAATAATATAAGTTACGCCATCTCTTAGCAAACCGCACGAATGAAGTTATAGACCCAATAAAAATGCAAAAAATTTAAAGAGAGCATCTTCTGTGGAAAGGCCTTCTCTAAATCCAAACTGATTCTCGATAAAAAAGTTATTTTTGTGAGATATTTTAGTATTATAATTTTGATAGTCTTTTCGAAAATTTTAGATAATGAGGAAAGTGAGGAAATCTGTCTATAGTTGCTCTTTTCGTTTTTGTTGCGCCTTTTAAAAAGAAGAATAACATTGGCACATTTTAATTGATCAGGAAACTTTCCCGTGAAGATACCTAAGTTAAAAATGTAAGCCAAAATGTCAATTATATTTAAGGCTACATTCTTTAGAATAATGTTGGATATACCATCATAACCACAAGAGCTCGAATTCTTAAGAGATTTTATTGTTTTTAATAACTCCAGACCTGAAATTGGTTCAAAAAAGAAGCTATTACTTACAGGATTGTGATGCACAAGATTGTATGTATGACACAGATTGCAGACCATTGGGAGCCCTTTAAGAGGAGAACATTTGCCCCAATGAGGAAAAATGCTCATTAAATTCGTTGGCAACTGTTGCGGGATCTGTGATATGAGTATCTCCATACTTAATTGTAATACGAGTAGATTTATTACGGTCATAAGCTTTGCGATTTATTATGTTGTTAACCATCACCCATGCTTTTTTAAGATTTCCTTGTGAATCACGTGTCCTGCCTTGATAGTAACTATCACGACAGACCATAATTTCCTTATTAATTTTTTTTTTTGCACATAAGAGTGTAACGATTTTTTAAGGCTAAATTGTGTGAGTGTTTGTAACATTTTTTACGCAAATTAGACGCTTAGGTCTAATTTTAGATTTTTTTAAGTCTGCGGAGACGAGAACGATCAATGTAATTTTTCAGAGTATTTAAAAATATCTCATGTGCCTGAGATGGCAGTATAGACTTCTTCGCAATTTTCGCTCAGTAGACTGCCGTTCAGTTAATTGTAGTTCAATTTAGTTATCTCACATGGAGCCAGGGTAGCAAGGTTTTTGCTGTTTAAACTACTTAAGATGATGCCAGTCATGCAGTGATCTGTAATTCTAAAATCGAGGTCAACACCTGTACATGAATTAGTTGGTAGATATCTAAAGCGACTAAACACATGATCAAGACAGCTGTTGGCTATCGGCCTAGTAGGACCATTTATAAACGATGATAAACCATGTTCCGCAAGTAAGGATAAGTATACGTCTATTGAAGAGTTAGATTTTAGGATATACACATTCAAGTCACCAAGGATGATGGGATTATTCGCTGTTCCATTGCGCAGGAAAACCATATGCTCTTCTAAAAACAATTCTAAGGGCATATATTGGAACCTATATATGCAAATTATGCTAAACCTTTTCTTGCAAAAGTCGCATGTAATTTTAATGACATAAACGCTACTCAGACTATACGAAACAACCTCACAATCATTCGAATTATGCACAAATACTCCTACTTTCCCGGAATACGAATCATTAGTTTTGGCATAAAAATCGTAATTTGGAATTTTGTAGTCTTCTTTTTCGCATGAATGAATCCATATTTCAGACAAAAAAATTAAATCAGGCAGTTTTGCAAACGCTTCGATATTACTAATTAACAAATCGAAGTTTTGTCGCAGGCTTCTAACATTTTGATGAAAATAAGCTTTTTACATACAGATAAGAACATACTGTCGTACAAATTTACTATGCTTTTAATGGTAGTGTCATCGTCTAAAGGATCGAAGCTGTTATTCGTATTGTTAATCTTCAATTGTAAATCATCAAACGATCTTATAACGATGACTCTACCATAATCAACCTTTCTCATCAAAATACTAGACTTGTTAAACCATAAATATTTAAATCTTTCCTCTACTTTAACTTTTTTTGCTGCCATAAATAAAGCCCTGGTATAGTTCGTGAAATAATCAGTTATGAATAAGCTTTTACAGCTCCCGTCTCCAAATATCGAAGTGTTAAGGGTTTTCATCACAGTTTTTTTGTTTCTCAAAATCTTCTGTTTGACTTCACTCGAGGAAGGCACACGCACAAAACATTTCAGACCGCCTTATTAGGATTCGAATTTGTATTTTTATTGCTGATGCGTTTAACATAACAATTCCTAATTTCATCAACGGACACAGGAACATTCATTGCACAAAAAATTGTTTGTGCACTCTCAAATGCATTTTTGGTATTTACCTCGGTTACACCAACCATTTCGATGACGTCCTCCATCTGTTTTTGCTCTCTCCAGTTCAGTTTACTCTCTAAGCTTGTTACTCTCCATCTCAGTCTAGAGTTTTCCTCTTCCAGCTGAATCATTTTACTGGGGAACTCAGAGTTAATTTTTTTTTTTAGACTAATAATCTCTTCGTATAACAGCTAAAGGGTTATTGAACTGCTGCTTCCGCTAGGTTGTTGACACTGTCCCTTTTCATTAGCACTTGCATTTGTCTCCTCATTTTCTTTGTTTGCTAATGCCGCTATGTGATTTGTTAGAGAAGATGATGTTGGTTTGTGTGATGTTCTTGAATGCAGTTTAGTTGCACCCGAGCTCTTCTCCTGCTGTTTCGTTGTTGTATGGCATCGTTGCAGGCTGTTGTCGGAGCGATTTTCTTCTCAGAGCAGAACGCTTGCCGCAGCGAAAATGTTTGTTGTTGGAGATCATATACTCAAAGTCAGATTGGAGTATATTTATACAAGCACAGTGAAAGAAACATTTGCAGTCACAATTAATGTTAAATGAGTCACTACGGTAAATTTTTTCATTGTAACTATGTAGAGCAGTTCATTTTCAGTTCAAGACCTGAAATTTATGAATTATGAATTATGTTATTAAGTACTTAAGTTTAGATTCGAATTCGAGAACTTAATATAAAACAGAGCGCGCACCCCACGTCACTAGTAAACACATCCGTTGTCGAAAAAGGCTAGTTTGTATTGTTTTGTTGTGAAATTGCATCTTTTGATATCTTTGACTATGTTCCGTATATAAGTACTAGTTGTGTGAGAGGAAGTTCCACTCTTAATATGTTAAATGTTTTATGTAGACAGAGAGAAGGGCTCATGTTAATGCACGTAGTCTCAATTTGAATAAATTAGATTATTTGATCTACTTATTTGAGAATTCTGGCGTTGATATAGTTTGTGTGAGCAAAACTCATTTCAAACCCAATATTGATGATTATATCTATGACATTCCTAACTTTAAATTGCACAGGAATGATAGAATAACTTGTGCGATAGGAGGCGGTGTGGCGACTTACTGCAAATCTGGAATTCGCTCAGACCTTTTCAAGTGTGGAGTATATTGTTGTTTGTTTAGTTGTTTTTAATGTTTAGTTTCATGTGCCTACTGCCCTCATAGAATTCGCTCTATTGTACCTTTTTTACATACACTTCAGAATTTTCTGCATTGTAGGAAATATCATTGTATTAGGAGATCTTAATGCGAATAAACTGGAAAATGGTTCGCGTGCTTTTCAAATTCAAAACTTTACTTTCTCCTTAGGACTACAAATAATAAATCGTCATTATCTTACTTACTTATTTGCAGACTATGAGACTAGTTTACTTGGCCTTCCAATTAAATCTGATCCTGCTATTGTCTTTCTCTTTGACCAGCTTTCCCGTAAATATACTATTCCGATCATGATTTACTTTTTTGTACTGTTGATGTTCAGTTGACTAGCCTACCTATTCCAACACTGTTCTTATTTAAAGACTTTGGTTAGTTAAGATTG
This sequence comes from Volucella zonaria, assembly GCA_963966105.1. Taxonomy (NCBI): domain Eukaryota; kingdom Metazoa; phylum Arthropoda; class Insecta; order Diptera; family Syrphidae; genus Volucella; species Volucella zonaria. Next base: position 145,859,976 of record OZ014530.1, on the reverse strand, counting down.
ATGCATTACAACATGCTGCTATTGCTCTACCCTGGAAGCTTTGTAGACTGAGTCCTGACTCGGATGAAAAATTGAGTTGCTTCCAAAATTTTGTTTCCTAATAATTTTACGAATACGTATGCACTACAACCGTCAACATCTCTAATAAATCTGTCCGTGGATTACTGCCCAGGTGTTACATTTGATAAAGCGACGAAATAAATTCTTCAATAATTGGAAACGTATTTTAACCCCTTCCAATTGTGAAGCATACAAGTAATGTGACACAATGTGAATCGTGTAGTTTACACTGCCAGAAGAAACTGTCTTACTTCCAAATTGAATACATCGTTTCCGCCCAAAAAACTTTGGAACAACTTGCGTAAAATTGGAGTTACTAGAAATGGAAGCAATACTAAGTGTGAATTTGATCCAGATGTACTCAATGACCACTTTTTGGATAATAATAAATTGATTTGGTTTCTCCTCTAATCCTAATTTATAAATTTCTAGTCAAGGTGATTTTGAAACGGCAAGAGAAAGTGACGTAATTGAGTGCATTGTTACTATCAGGTCGAATTCAAGCGGGATAGATGGAATCCCCATTCGTTTTATTAAACTTATACTTCCATTTCTCATTAATCAATGGACTCATATAATTAATTGCTGCATTACAAAATTCCTAAAAATGCTCACGCTTCCACTTTAAATGACTTTAGACCAATAATCATATTACCATGTTTGTCGAAGGTTTGTGAGAGGCTTAAGGCTAATCATAGCTGCTCCACAGCGGTTGTACATATTCTTGATGACATCCGATGGGATTTTGATAAAGGTTTTTTAACAGCGCTTGGCTTGTTGGATTTCTCAAAAGCTTTCGACAAAGTAAATCATGACATTCTGCTGGAAGTTGAAATATCTTTTTGGTTTTAAAGAGACGAGTTCACAGCTGATAAAAAGCTTCATGTCAGGTAGAATGTAAAAGGTCCTTAATGGCGAAATCTTTCCCCAACTGAAGCCTTTAAAACAAGGTGCTTCTCAGGGATCTATCTTAGGACCTCTTCGGTTTTGCATATTCATAAATGCCTTGCCTACGAATTATGAATATGCTTCAATCCACCTATACGCTGTTGACTTTCAACTCTATTTATCGCGACTTTTACATGAAATTGACGAGTTGGCCCACGTGATCAATAAAGATCTGGCCAATATCCATCACTGGTCATTAAATTTCGGCTTAGTCATCAACCCTGCGAAATCTTAAACGATAACAATATGTAAGAAAACATAATCAGAATTCCTGATTTTTGGCTTTGTAATAATAAACTAAGAGTCGCTGAATCTGTATCTAGTCTAGGTTTTACCATAAATCTCCACTTGAGTGCCTACAACCACGTGAATGTAATAGTTGGTCGAATCTACGGAAGTCTTCGAAAACATTGGCTCACCGCAAATTCCACTCCAATAGAAACTAGACGAGAGTTTATTGGGGCGCTTGTGGTCCCTTCATAAGGTACTCTGAGAATAGTTATTGTAAACTGGACTCCCTATCCGAGCACAAACTACAAGTTGCCTTCAATGACACAGTTAGATACATTTATAATATTCGAAGACATGGCCTATCTAGGAACTTATTGGGATGCACGCTTCAAGAGTATATTAAGGCCAGAAATTGCATATTTTTATTTAATATAATTAAGACTAAATCTCCACCATACCTGATTTACAAAATTCAATTTGTTCAGTTTACAAGAACGTTTAACATTATCTTACCAAGATATAATTATTTAAACTCCACTCATATGTTTTTTATTTACACGATGAAAATTTAGAACTCACTGCCATTGGCTTTAAAAGGTATATCTAATGCTGTTAGGCTTAAAGACGCAATTTTTTAATATTTTTCCCAATGTTCTTCTAAATCCTTATTATATTTCGTCAGTTAAGATTCACTGCCGAAAGTAATTTGACAAATTGTTAAATCAATAAAATGTTTTAACATATATGAAATGTTATTGTAAGCTTAAGGTTCAGTTTTGCTTTTTTATTATTTTGTTACCTCAATGAACTGTAATATCCTAAGCTAACATCTGTGTATGTACAATGAAATACTACAATATATCTTAATGTATTACAATATACCACATTGATCGGTATGGCGCTCTCATTGCTCCGATTTGAGTTCTGTTTTTTTTTGTTAAGTTGGTAAATCTGTTGTTGACATTCCCTCTAAGATTTAGCGTCATAGCTTGACATTTCATAGCCAAGAGTACATCTATTACTGTGTGCGTTGTCGATTTTTTACAATTTTAGAAATGGATTTAAATTGGCAACAACGAACTTGTATTCAATTTTGCGTAAAAAACGGATTTAATGGTGCGCGAGCGTTGGAGATGTTGGAAAAGTGTTTCGGCGACGATTCTCTAAAGAAAACGGTCGTTTACCAGTGGCACGAGCGGTTCAAAAGTGGTCGGGAGTCAATCGAAGATGATGAACGCAGTGGCAGACCATCGACGAAACCGACGAAAACATTGATGAAGTAAAAGAAATGTTGGTCAATAACCGCAAATTAACCATCAGAGAGATAGCGGAGGACTTGAACATTGCCTATGGATCCGCCAAGACATTTTGGTTAATGATTTGGGTTTCCGTCGTGTAGCAGCAAAGTTGCAAGTTGGTGCCAAAAGACCTCAATTTCATGCAAAAAAGAGACCGTGTTGACGTCGCAAGAGAGATGATTTGCGAGGCTGAATCCGATCCCACATTCATCAAAAGGATCATTACTGGAGACGAGACGTGGGTTTATGAGTACGACACGCAATCCAGACATCAAGCAAGTGAATGGCGTTCACCAAATGAGTCGAGACCAAAAAAAAAACGTAATTTTCAGTCAAAAAAAAAGGCAATGTTCGCGGTTTTCATGGATTAAAACGGTGTAGTGCATCATGAGTTTTTGCCAGAAGGCCAGACAGTAAACAAAGAGTATTATTTGGGCGTTATTAGACGTTTGCGTGTAGCAATTCGCCGAAAGAGACAAGAATTGTGGGCAGAAAACTGGTGAATTTTGCACCATGATATCTCACCGTCACACAGTGCCATCATTATTCGTAATTTTTTGACGAAAAATGGAACAAATACCATCCAATAGCCACCGAATTCACCTGATTTGGCTCCCTGTGACTTCTTTCTGTTCAATCGAGTTAAAAAACCAATACGGGGAACGCGTTTCAGCGACCGAGAGGAAGTAATGGAAAATCGCAGGAAGCGGATGGACATACCGAAAACCGAATATAAAAAATGTTTCAAGGATTGGATCAAGCACTGGTCAAGGTGGTATTTGGCAAAATAAATTAATATTGAAATATTGAAATAAATTGAATATTTGTATACTATACCATATAATAACTTTGTTTTCTGGCGATAATAAGGACTTCCTATTAATAAAGGGATATAAAAGTTTAGTACCAATGTTAGCCTTGTTCAGGGTTTGGGTGATATGATGGTTAAATAGTAGCTTAGAATCAAAATGAACCTCCAGGTACTTGACATATGGCTCCCATATCAAAAATTCATTTATTCGTAAGTTATTTGAGGAAAGATAGCAAGTTTTTCTTTTTCGAGACAAGATGGCTTGTATTTTTTCCGTTTAGTTTAATTTTCCATTTTGTGTCATAATCATTCAAGATGTTAATCGCGTACACTAGATTCGTCTCAATATTGAGAGCAAATTCATGCTATGTAAATATGGCAGTGTCATCAACATATATTGCTGTTTCGTAAAACTTTATTTCGGGTAAATCTGATGTAAACAGGTAAAACAACCCAGGACCAAGTACGGAACCTTGTAGAACTCCAGAACTAACATATTTTACATTAGAACTACTAGTGTTCACGAACACACTAAACGAACTACAGACAACTTTGAACTAAAAACGGCTTTTTCTCTATCACGTAAAACCATCCCTGTTGACATGTTTAGTGATCTTTGATTTTTTACATAATTACTTATTCTTAAGTCTTGATGCGAAGTACTAAAATCCAAATTGTTCATTTGGTAAAATATTATTATTTTCTATGATTTGAAAAAGTTTGTCTTTGAGAACTTTTTCAGAGATCTTACTCAAGCCACTAAGAAGCCTTATTGGTCGATAGCTCTCCACTAGATTGGGTGGCTTTCCAAATTTAGGAATTGGATTAATTTTAAGTACTTTCCATGCAATGAAATTGAATATATTTTATTCCAGTTTTAGGCATTTCCCTATATATAATATATATTTTAATTCTATCAAGACCAGTTTATTTTTTTACCTTTAAGGTAAAATTTCGTTTCTCGGGGTTGCTACGTAGGATACACTAAACTCACACATTTCATCATTAACAACCCTTGTTGTGACAGGGTAACTTAGGTGTTCGGACACTGAGTGACTCTTGACAAAATTAAAGGCGAAGTCATTATCAAGATCACTGTATACATATTTTGAAAAGGTGCAATCTGTTTATTTTTGTTCGTGATTATCTTGAAGTTATTCTAAAAAGGTTTAGCATTATTTTCCAAACTCTGGAGCTTGTTATGCCAGCTTTTGTTTCGTTACAGATTTATAAGGACTGAAATTTGTTTATTAATATATTTAATCTGATTTTTAAAAGTTTGGTGACGGTATCGCTGCCAATTTCTTCTTGCCACATTTCTAGATTTAATTATATCTAAAATGTATTTTGGGAGTATAATATTATGGTATTTTCTCCCAATTTTTGGAACTGAAGCAGTAACTGAACTATGAATAGGGTGAGAAAATTGCGCCACCATGGCCCAAATGATTGTGGACTGGCTTCCAAATCGGAAAGTTCGGTGTTCGAATCCCAGCCTCGCCCGAAAGACATATCATCCATTTTTTACTTAACGAAAATCAAGTAAGAATAGTAGTTGACTAGAAGTCAACATTCCACTAAGAATTTAGTCTCCCCATGTTGGATGCCACCCATGGAGCGAAATAACCACTGAGCCCAAACATCTTTCTTCCTCTCTCTATCAAATTTTCCAAAAAACTTAACACATGCTGAAGCTTTATAAGTGTATTCATACCCTCTTGAGTGTTAAGTTCTTTAAAAACAAAAATTAAGTTTGTTAATAACTGGGTTGTGATCTGAACTAAGTGTAGTTAAGTGGTTGGTTATAATAAGTGATTCAAAATTGGAAAATAAAGCTTCCAAATTTTTCGGGCAAATTCTGGAAGGATCCTAATTTCATTGGGTTATTCAAAAATACATATAGTCGACAGTAATGATTCGGTCGATAATTTACAAAAATTTAATTACTTAAAGCGATCTCTGTCTGGGGCAGCGTTACTAGCGGTGAAGTAATTTGAGCTTAGAGGTACAAATTATCGTACGGCATTAACATGATTAGAGAAGAGATTTGATAATAAGTGTTTGAGGTGGGCCCCCGCCCAATTATCAAGGCTTCCCCCATCAATGACCTTGTCTAATAAACAGCAGGGGCAGAGCATATTACTGGTCTTATCGTAAACATCTTCAGATAACGCCTCTGAATGGTTTCTACCATTTGACCAGTTACAAGTTGCCGGTCATAGGTCTTGTTGGCGGCATGACCACCGGTAGTCCCTACCAGGACTTAAATCACAGTACCATGGGAGTCAGGAGCACACCGGTCCGGGCCTGACTTGTTGAGGTAGGCCCCCTTGTGGGAGCGTCATGGTGGCTGTGGTTTAAACCCAAATCGCGGGAAAGGGTCTAACTCATTGTAGAGTTGCAAATAAGCCCTGGGTGCTGTGACCCTAAGAACAGTAAGAGGTTTTAGGTCGGCCTCGACTCATACCAAGGATGGAACTTGTGCCTCCAACACAGTTCCGAATTGGTATCAAAGGATTGACGGAGAGCGATGGCAAGGCTCCCATGGATGTATGGGCATCCCGTAAACATAAGTCTACATGACAGGTGGTTTACGTTAAAAACAAGAGACTAATGTTGCTTGAGGTCCAAAACGTTTTCAATGCCACTGATTTCTCTCTAAGAAATCTGGAGGATAGTTTTAATACACATCTCACAGCTATGTTGTCGATAGGTAGCTATCAGGACATTACCAATGTGATACTCATCTCTAACATTAGACAGAGTATTCAGAAATGTAAGCCAAATCGCAGCATATGGTTGATTATAATCAACTCCCGTCATGAGATGAACTTACAAAAGTTCTAGATTACTGATATGGAAGCGAAGGAAGCCGAAACACTGCATTCGGAGAATGTACTACCACCCTCAACTGCTCGACATGATCGTTGTGGACGTGGCGGGAGTTAATGTTGGTGGTTGAGTAAAAAGGTTATTTATTTTAAGCTATTCTATATTCTTAAAACTAACCATTAATGCTATTTATACTATTGATGCGATGGATGTTATCTTATCACCATGGAGTATTTCGTTGTTTGTTGTTTTATTCCGTTGTTTGTTGTTTGCTATTATTTGGGTAGTTAATTGTTTGTGTTGATAATGCATTTTAGGTGATGTAGGTGGTAATGATGTTTACATTCCTAAATGATGATATAATCTGGTATACGTGACTTTCTGAACTCATATTTTGCGAGCGATTACTAGTGCGGTTTTTTTTCCGAACAAAGTTCGAACATTATGCCTCAAGAGTGCGACCAATTCTTGGAACTAGCTACTTTGAAGGCTGTGTTGAGATCGATGGAAATGCAGACCAGTGGCACTAAACCGGAGCTGAAGTTAAGGGTTCAAGTCGCCGTAAAAGATTATTCGCATATCGATCCGCAAAGGCTAATTCAGGAGCATACATACAGAGGCAGGAAGGTCTATGCTGATGAGTCAGGTTCTCTTGCAGAGCAGGTATCTGACCACGACGATGAGCTGGAGGATCAAATCGACGAGGAACTCAACAGGCTTCGGGAGGTTTGCAAAAAGAAGGAGGAAATAGTTCAGCTGAAAAGAAGACTTCGTGGGCTGCAGTTAAAGACAGCGGTGAGTCACAGACCAAATATGTGTACCGTACACAGTTTTAAAGACATCGAGGATGTAATGTGCCCATTCGGTGGTGACGATAATTTCCCTGTGAATCGTTGGATAAAACAGTTTGAAGAGTATGCAGAACCTTTTGGTTTTGACGACCATACAAAATTTATTTTTGGGAAAAGACTGTTAAACGGTACAGCTAGACTATTTGCGATATCGAAGAACTTACGGAGTTGGCCAGAATTGAAAAATGCGCTTGGTAATGAGTTTAAAAGGGTGGACATATATAATTAACTAAAAAAAAGAAAGAAACCATCCACCAGTATGTGTTGGGTATGCAAAAAATCGCATCGCATAACCCCATCGAAGAGGAAGACCTAGTGCAACTTATTATTAAAGGTATTCCTGATACAGTAAACAACAAAACTATCCTGTATAGTGCTAACAATATGGAGGAACTAAAGCTAGCTCTAAGAAAATATGAGGAATTAAAGAGCAATAGTCGTGATCGTTAGATCTCCGCTGTCTAACCATGGAAATCCACAAAATAAAACGAACGGGGCTAATATCAATTCATCTGTTGTAAAAGAACCAAACCAAAATAGTGCAAATTTGAAAAGAAGCAGATAACATATTTCAAGTGCAGTGGCTTGGGTCATATTTCCAAAAACTGTCCCAATCACGATTCAGTTTTGACATTGAAACGTGTAAAGAGGGAACTTAGCTTAAGAGGAAAACGCGGTATACCAACACAACAACAGCTTGAACCAACATCAACATTTGCAGGTAACGAGTTTGAGAGAGATGTCTGCTACCAATTTAGACTTGGCCACTTCAAGAGCTCAATGAATCTTCTTACCCTTCTGGACTCGGGGAGTCCAATCAGTTTCGTGCCAGAAAGGTTCCTGCCATCATTTATGGTTTCACTATTGGATCTCGACAATCGTACATATTTCGGAGTCAATCAACAGTCGCTTAGATGTTTTGGGGAGTATAAATTTATACATCTATTTTGATAAATTTTTAAATAATTTGCAATTACTTCTATTGAAAAAATATTCGATGAGTTACCCAGTTGTACTGGGTAGAGACTTTATTGGGACAATTGGTATGGTATTGCAGTTGCCTGAAAAGAACTCGTAAAATCAAGTCACCAAAGAGTCATCCACTGCTCAGAATCATCGTACTTCAAGTCCTCCTCTTCAGATTTATAATTAAGTTTCGGATGGTAATGTAAAGATATAGAATTTGAAAGACATATTTTAAGTATTGATGTTGGTGACGATGAAAGCGATTTTAATAATTAATATTAAATTAAATAAAAGGAGATAGTTAGGGAAGCTTTTTGTCAGTATCATAGTAAGATTTACCCGGTAGAAAGTGATTTTAAGATGAGAATAGTACCTTTAAATAACATTCCATTGTCCCCTAAGAAGGTTACCGTATTCCCTTAAGCTTGAATTGGAAAGAATGTTAAAGGATTTGCTTAGTAAAGGAGTTATCCGTGAATCTAATTCAGAGTGTACGTCACCAATCGTTTTAGTTGAAAAGAGAAATAAGGAACTTAGGCTTTGTCTAGATTTTAGGGAGCTGAATAAGATGACGCTCCGTGACAATTATCCTTTACCGCTAATTGAGGACCACATTGATCGCCTTTAAGGTAAAAGGTACTTTACCACGTTAGATTTAAAGAATGGTTTTCACCACGTTCCGTTAGATGAGGAATCTATGAAATACCCTTCTTTCATTACCCCTCTGGGGCAATAAGAAAGTATGAAAATGCCTTTCGGCCTTCTGTTTTCGAGCGCTGTATGAGCGGAGTTTAATTTCCAAATCCGGAATCTTTACATATTTGGATGATATTCTAATAGCTACAAAGACTATGGACGAGCATCTAGATATCCTTAAAGAAGTCATTCACATCATTAAAACCAAGGACTTGCAGCTAAGATTTGATAAATGCTTGTTCCTGCAGAGCGAAATTGTGTACTTAGGATATAAGATAAATGAAGAAGATATTCGACCAAATGATGCTAATCTTAAGGCTATACGCGATTTTCCAACACAATCTTCCTAGGACTTTGTTCCTATTTCAGAAAGTTTATTAAATATTTTGCAAACCTTTCTAAACCCCTTTATGATCTTTTAAGAAAGGATACACCGTTTGTTTTTGGTCTAAAGGAAATCGATGCATTTAGTTTGTTAAAAGAAAAACTGATAGAACACCTGTTTTATCGATTTGTAGTCCGCACAATGTAACTGAGTTGCATTGTGATGCAAGCAATATCGGGTTTGGATCAGTATTGCTGAAAAAATAAGAAGATAATAAATTTCTCGCGATATTTTATTTCTCCAAGCGTTCGACGGAGACGGAGAGTATATACCATAGTTATGAGTTGGAGACCTTGTCGATAGATAGATTTGGAATATACCTATTAGGGAATCCTTTTAAGATTTTCACAGATTGTCAAGCACTGTGAACAACAAAATTCTTAATACCCGCATATCGCGATGGGCGTTGGAATTACAATCATTTATATATATATGTTGTAAGACATAGAAAAGGTGACCGTATGCCACATGTCGTTTCCCTTAGCAGATCCTTCAACGTCCTTTATATCGATGATGAATCCTTCGAATTCATATTAGCAGCAGCGCAGAAACAGGATCCTCAGATAATTGCGATTGCTTCCGACTTGGAGAAATCTGAAAGTTCTCATTTTGAAATGATAAATGGATCAATTTACCGTAAAACGAAAGACAAAGTTCTATTCTATGTTCCTTCAGATATGGAAGAGCAGGCGATTCGTACTCACCATGAGGCTCTTTGTCACTTAAGAGTCGAGAAACTCTTTCAATATATATCTGGAATTAATTGGTTTCCGAAAATGAAAAACAAAATTCGAACCTTCATTAAAGGCTGTCCGAAGTGTATCTGCTACTCGCCCGCATCAGGAAAATCTGAGGATTCTTACAACCTATACCAAAGGGGAACTGTCCATTTGATACTTTACATGTTGACCATCTCGGTCCAATCTCAAGTCCTCGTTCAAAAAAATGTCATATTTTTGTTGTGGTTGATGTTTTGACCAAATTGACGAAGCTATATCCAGTTTGAAGCACACAAAATAAGGAAGTTATAAGGTCTTTCTTTGAGTATTATTCAAGTCCAAACCGAATCATATCTGTTCGAGTTTCGTGCTTTACTTCTAACGAATTATCAGAGTTCCTAAAAGACAATAACATCTTACATGTTAAGGTCGCCACCCAATCTCCCAAATCTAATGGATAAGTGGAGCGTCTTAACCGTGTCCTGATATCCATGTTGGCGAAAAAATGTGAACCACGTACGACAGGTGACTGGGAAAAACACATAGTTAAAGTCGAGTTCGCAATAAACAATACTATAAATCGTAGCACTGGCTTTACCCCCAGTACTTTACTATTTGGAAGAGATCAGAAAGGGAAACTTTGTGATAAGGTTCAAGAATACTCGTATCTTAAAGATAGCATAGGAGTCGGACGCAGCAATTTAGAAGAGCTAAGCGATGAAGCTCTAGGGAACATCACTAAGGAGCAGGAACGTATCAAAGCTTACTATGATTACCGCCACAAAACTCCTAAGCAATACAATACCGGTGACTACGTAATGATAAAAAATGTTGTCACAACTGCGGGGATATACAAAAAACTGCTGGCTAAATATAAGGCCCGTATGAGGTTAAACAAGTTTTGCCAAAGGACAGGTATATTATAGGTGATATAGATGGTTTACAGATCACTAGCTTGCTAAACAAAGGAATCTACTGTCCGAGTACCACGAGGCCTTGTAAAGTGTCGACAAAGAACATGAAGTATGATGAGAGGCTCCTCTCATGATGATGATGACGAGGAGAATGAAAAACCAAAGTAGTGGTGTTATCTCATAATATCCATAAGCCATGCACACCTTTACCAATGTTCCTGATGAAGTTTTGCTCAATTTTATTGCATTACCTACTAAATAGTAAAATTATTAGTTTTATATAGTGTATCTTTGTATATATAATATTAATGTTTGTTATAATATATTTCTAGTTTGAAGATAACTTCTAAATTGAAAAAATTAATAATTGTAAATTGGAGTAATTAGTGTATAGTAAGCTAAATGAAATATTATTTCTGAACATTTGTGATTATTTATACTAATTAACAAACTCTTTAGTTTGGCTGTAATGTTGATAGCTTTTCAATTATATAATCGGGTCGACTAAACGATCAGGATGGCCAAACTGTAGCGTTTTATGCAGTGAAAATATTAATTTAGTACCCATCGTTACCGAACACACTGTATGCGCACACATGTTGCGCTTATATTTTACGTAGTGTGGTACTTAGTGCGTTTTTTTTGTCAACCTGATCGTCTGATCTTCTCGCTACTTTCGTCGAACCATAACAGTATTATTACATTGTATAGAAGGCAGAAGTTGTGGCGAGTCGTGGAATAAAGAAGTCGGTGTCATACCAGCAAGTGTTGTTTTTCGCACATTTGACCTCGTTCTGCAGTTCGTCTTACAGTACTTTGCAGCATTCGGAGACTTTGACTATGTTATAGATCAGTAATGCCAGTGGGCATAGTCCCAGGATGCAATAAACTGTATATTGAACTGGATGTTCTTCGATTGGTATTAGGAAAGCTGTTATTTCTTGAATTTTATTAAATTTGTAATCAGCATCGGTTTCGATGATTCGCAGGACGTTTATCTATTCGTCATATTGCTTTTATATAGCATCTTTGAATTCTTGTTGGTGGTTAAAGTATTGGTTTCCGTCGATAGTTGTGGAGTAATAGAATTGTATTAATTGAGGTCCATCTATTTTTGCATTATTCCGGGTGTGTTCATAATCTGTAATAATATTTCCGTTTTCAAGTAGCTGGAGTGGTACGTTATTTTCATGTATCACTTTACATTTCGCTGACTTATTTTCTAATATATTAATAGTACAATTATCAGATTTTTTTTATCTTACATTTACAATTTCCAACATAGTTTTCACATTTTTTAATAAGTGTAATTAATCTTTTTTCATGCTTGTATGCAAGTGGATTTAGATTGAATAAGTTACATTTTGTTTTTAATATTGAATATTTATAAATAGTTACAATTGCTTCATGAAAAGAACAAGTACATCGTCGTATTCTAATACATTTATTATAGGTGAATCTAATTCTTCATGGGATACTATTTGTTGAATATCTTTTAAGTTTAGAGTTCCTGAATAGAAGTTTCCATTTTTTGCGAAATTAATTGTGTTAGCAAGAAGGGATAGTTCATTGTATATTTGTAACCACTAAATCCTTTGATATAGTTTTAGCACCGAAAGTCTCTAATATTTTTCCAAATTGTGAGAATGTTTTGTTTTGTTTGTTATTGTTTTCTATCAGCATATTTAATCCTGTCTTGATTTCGATTAAGTCGTCGTAATCAGGTGTACCCCTGATAATTTTAAGAGCGTCGATTAGGTTGTCGCAAAAACAGCAGATATAAAAAAAAGTGTATTATTCCTTGCATGCTTGCACTCGTATACTGTTTTTGCGTATACTTGTACAAACCATTTGTAAGTACTGTGTTTTTGTTGCGAGGATGTGTCTTAAAGTGTACAACGTCTCCTTTTTGGTATGTGATACTCCTACGATTTTTGTTATGATATGAAAGCACTTTATTTTGGTTTACCTCGAGTTTTTGTTTTATATCAGGATACCCTCCTCGATTGAAGCACACGTTATTGGGTTTCTCTCCTGTGACTGACTGCATTGTTTTGTTGTATTGTCCCACCGCATTAAAGATTTCGTCTCCTGGTGAATAATTATTTTCCTGTCCTAGAACTCTAGCGAGTTCGATCAGCGTGCTGCGTATATGCTCAACTTGATCATTGGTTGTGGAATGAAAGGTCGGTGTTACTGTATGTACAATTTGTAGTGTTTCGTAAATTTGTTTCATGCATATAATTTATGTTGCTATAACCCACTATCAACATTTGTACCCGGGAACACACCTTAAGATAACTTTCTGCTGCAAGCCCAACGAACGCAAACAGCTAAATGCAAACCTGGCCACGCATTTTGGCTTGATGTTGCGTTTGCTACTATGGAGTTGTTTCCGGTCAATGGATCAGTGCGTATGTCAGCGGCTTCCTCATAGACGAATAAAATAAATATAATAAATAAAATGTTGTTAAAAGGTTATTTGAAACTCGTGTTTTATTTATTATTAATTGGCGCCCAACGTGATCGTGGGGCAACGTAGATAGTTCAAAGTTCCTTGTAAAGGATAATAATTTGCGTTGCAAAGTAGTTCGGACATAGTGAATAAAATTTCCGGCCGGTGCTACATATAAGTAACCCCATTGTTGAGGTGAAAAAAAAAGAAAAACAGGAAAGAAAGTTGTAATCAATTTGAAATAAAAATAAAATATTTGAACATTAAATTAATTCGTGGAACTATAAGTGATAATTATAAAGCAAAAACAACTATTATGTGGTGAAAAAGCACACCGATTGACTGTTAAGATTAAAGAACCCAATCCAGTTGACTAACTGATTACGCTGTTGCTGAGCGTCTAATTTTCATAGAAAAGAAGCCAGCAGAGAGAAAGAAAAGAAAAGCAACAACAATTTGCTCGCAAAAAGACGCTTTACTCCAACACATTAACCGGTACGTGAAAAAAGACAAGAAGAAAAACCCAAGCCAGTTGATTAACCGTTAACCCTGTTGCTGAGCGTCTAATTTCCATAGAAAAGAAGCAAGCACGGAGAAAGAAAAGAAAAGCAACAGCAATTTGCTGTAAGTACAAATTGTTTGCATTTATATTGATATTACCATACATATGTACATACATACATTTATCATATGAAAGTTACAACAGTATCATATCATAAGAACTATATACTCGTTTTTTTTTCTATTTTGTATAGGCTAGTATTTGTTTTCTAAATCCATTTTAATTTTTTTGTAGTTTTGAGTTTCTTATTTTTCTTTGTTCCTTGTCAAAATTGTTGATTCAATGGACGCGGAACAATTGACAGCGATAGTTGCCGCTGCAGTTCGGGTTGCAACCGAATAAACCCGATAAGCGTTTGATGTGACAGTTAATGAACTTACAACACGACTTAGAGTATTAGAGACTCCTACGCGCGTTGCAACGTATCGTTGGACTTGGTAAAATTCATACCTGAATTTAGTGGAGAACAGGTTTGTTATGTTTCATGGCGACAAGCTGCCTTTACTGCCTATAAACTTTTTGAATGTTATGAAGGAAACACCTGTGTTAAATTTTAAAGCGATAATCGCGAGATTAGATTTCACCTATGCAGACAAGCGACCTGTCTACTTACTGGAGCAAGAAATGTCCACATTACGTCAGGGGAAAATGTCAATAGTTGTGTTTTACGATGAGGTAGAAAAAAAGTTAACCTTAATTATAAACAAAACTATAATGCAACATGAGGGTCACAAACCCCTGTGTGCCTACTTAAGTCAGAAGTATCGATAAGATGCTCTTAGGATTTTCATTTCAAGCATTCGAAAACCTATGTGTGACATTATGTTCTTATCCAGTCCTACCGATATGCCAAGTGCCCTGGCTCTTGCTCAAGAACTAGAGGCAAATCAAGCAAGGTATGCTTTTGCAAACTCATTTTCCAATAGAACTGAGCATTTCGGAGTTAACAACGTCGTGCCTAGACAGATGATTCCACCTGTTTTGATGAAGCGCAACTGTATGTCGAATGAATTTGAATATGATAACACAAATAATGTAGTCTCAGAAATATCAGATGAGATCCTGCCATACATTACCAGAACACTGGCAGGAGAGGAAATAAGACTCTTAGTTGATACTGGTGCTGCTAAGAACTATATTCGAAATTTAAAACCAATTAAAGCGACTAGGCTAGTAAACGAGCCGTTCTCTGTCAAGTCTATTCATGGAACTACCCAGATAACATCAAAATGCAGTATGAACATTTTTGATAAAAACGCTTCATTTTTCCTACTTCCAACACTTACAACTTTCGATGGTATTATTGGACTTGATCTTTTGAGAGAAATAGCGGCCAATTTAGATCTTAGAAATGGAATTTTATCATACAATGGTGTTAGAGAGAAATTACTTTACTTTTACTGTAGAGATGTAAACAGCAACTATTCAATGAACGATCCAACACTATCGGACGAATTTTTATTAATGATTAAACATCGTCTTTGCTGATTCAAAGGAACTACTACCATTCAATACGAAAGTTGTTGCTTCCATAAGGACGACTGACAACCTCCCTGTTTTTTCGAAAGCATATCCGTATCCTATGGCTGTAACCGAGTTCGTTAACAATGAAATTGCAGATATGCCCCGCAATGAGATAATAAGACCATCTCGATCTACGTACAACAATTCAATTTAGGTTGTTGACAAAAAAGATGTTGATGAAGTTGGCGATTGTAAAATGCGTTTAGTCATTGACTTTCGTAAGCTAAATAGTAAAATAATAAGCGATAAGTATCCAATTCCGGATACCGGGGCTATCCTAACTAATCTGGGTAAGGCATCGTTGTTTACAACCATTGATTTAAAGGCTGGTTTTCACCAAATTAAACTTTCTGAGCGTGAAAGAGACAAAACGGCATTTGCCGTCAACAATGGAAAGTATGAGTTTTGTAGGCTTCCATTTGGGCTAAAAAATGCACCCAGCATATTTCAGAGGGCAATAGAAGTTGTTTTGAGAAAAGAGATAGGAAAAACTTGTTATGTCTAAATAGATGATGTTATTGTTTTCTCAAAAACGGAGGAGGAAAACGGATTTTTTAAGTAAGAGGTTGAGTTCTTAGGGTTCGTTGTGTCTGACAAGGGCATAAAAACTTGCCCTCAGAAAATAAAGGACATTGTAGGATACGAGGTTCGAAGGACGATACGAGGTCTGTAATCTTTTCTTGGATTATCGGGGTACTACCATCGATTCGTCAATGACTAAGCTCAAATCTCAAGGCCCCTTAAAAAGTACATGCGCGGTGAAAGCGGAAATGTAGGAAGCAAACAATCTAAAAACACCAAAATAGAGTTAGGCGACGATGCATTGCAAGCCTTTGATAGGATTAAAAAGATTCTTGCTTCAGAAGATGTACTGCTTCTCTATCCTGACTTTGACAAGCCCTTTGACTTGACAACAGATGCTTCATCCCAAGTGTTTGCTGCTGTCCTTTCTCAAGGTGGTAGACCCCAAACAATGATATCCCGAACGTTATACTCTGCCGAGGAAAACTACGCAACAAATGAGAGAGAGCTTCTTGCCATAGTGTGGTCACTGTAAAAACTTCGCAACTATCTTTATGGAGTGAAACAACTAAACATATATGTATACAGATCACCAGCCGCTCACTGTCGCTTTTTCCGACAAAAACCCTAACGCGAAAATGAAGAGATGGATGGTATTTGTTGAAGAATTCTCACCAACGTTTTTCTACAAGCCAGGGAAAGAGAATCTTGTTGCTGACGCTTAATCGCGACAACATATAAACGCTTTAGACCAGGCAATAAGCTCAGATTCTTCAGCTCTTCATAGCGAAGAATTTCTGACTCAAACAATAGTAAGTGTTCCGAACCCAGGAAACTGCTTTAGAAATCAGTTAATTTTAAGTAAGCGATCTGAGCCTGCCAAATCCACCAAAATTATTTTAAGAATTCAAATTAGACATAAAATTACATTCAATAGCACAGAAAATTTAATTCAATTGTTTAAAGAAACCCAAATGTTGTTAACGCAATTCTTTGTGACTTACCCACCTTAGCTCAAATTCAAGATAAATTATTAACCTTATTCGCTTCA
Organism: Volucella zonaria; assembly: GCA_963966105.1. Taxonomy (NCBI): domain Eukaryota; kingdom Metazoa; phylum Arthropoda; class Insecta; order Diptera; family Syrphidae; genus Volucella; species Volucella zonaria. Next base: position 145,843,151 of record OZ014530.1, on the reverse strand, counting down.
GTAAAGTACCTTCACACCGAAAAAATGGTTACAGATATATTTAATCCAACTGACCAAATTGAAATTTTGACAACCGAATAAAATCGCGCTCATAGGTCTGCGAGCGAAAATACCTAACAGGTTTTGGCAGATAATTTTTTCCCTAGTATAAGAAAATCTTTAAAGCAAATTGTGCCAAATTGTAAAATCTGCAATCAGGCGAAATATCAGAGACATCCACCAAAACCCCAAATAGGAGAAACGCCCATACCTACCCATCCAGGTGAAATCTTGCATTTGGATATTTATACACCTGCCGGTTCACATTTCCTTACATGTTTAGATAAATTTTCAAAATTCGCTATAGTCAAATCAATTAAGTAGCGTGCGATAGTAGATATAAAAGAGCCCCTTTTGGAAACTCTTAAATTTTTAAAAACACGAATACATTAGTTTTCGATAACGAACGTTCACTTAACTCAGAGACAATAAGGTCATTACTCACAAACCACTTTTCAATAACAACCTTTACCACCCCAACTTTCCATAGTAATACAAATGGATAAGTTGAAAGGTTTAACAGCACTCTATCTCAAATAGCTAGATATACAAAAATTGAGCAGAATAGCAGCGATAACGGTGAACTCCTTTTATTTGCCACGGCTAAGTACAACAGGACGATTCATCCGGTCACCAAACAAAGGCCAATTGACATAAACCACTCAATACCGACAACTTTTAAGGATGAGTTAAGGTAAATATTGTTGAGGCTCAAAAAGAAAACCCAGAGTATCGCAACAAAAACAGACAAACTCAGACCTTTAGACCAGCTTTTTGTACGAACGAACAGACGTGTTGGCAATAAATTTTCAAAGATTTTTGTTGAAAGGACTGTTCAAAAAGATCTGGGAACTACAGTTCTCATTGACAACAGAAAAATCCATAAAAGTAATCTCAGATAAACTCGGTTTTGGACTTCCTCCAGCTTTCAATATTCATCAGTAATTCTATGTAAATAAGATCTATGTATGTATTTATAAAATTTTAATCTAAAATGTTTTTCTAAATTATTGAATTTTTTGTTTCGGTATAAAATATTGTAAGCCTAGTATTAACGCTGAAAGCTATCGAAATTATTACCTATATTTAATTAAAATTGTATGCATGTATTGGGTGTATAACTTAATTCGTGCGGTTTTTTTTCCAAAATTTGAACGCGTATTTAAGGAAAACGTATACAATAGTATTATTCAAAGTGTTGGCCATCTGAAGCTATAACTTTTTCCCATCTTTCTGGCAATTTGTGGATCCCATCCCAAAAGAACTGCGCCGGCTTGGCAGCCAAGAATGAATCAAGCCAATTTTTGATATTCTGCTCTGATGTGAACCGTATTTCAGTGAGGGCGTTCTGCATCGACCGGAACAAATGGTAGTCAGAAGGGGCAAGGTCTGGGCTATAAGGCGGGTGGGGTAAGACTTCCCATCCACTGTTTTCCAAATAGTTCTTAACCGGAATAGCAACGTGGAGCCGAGCTTTGTCACGATGGAAAATTATTGCCTCGTGTCTGGTAGCATATTCCGGGCGTTATTCGGCCACTACTCTCTTCAAACGGATTAATTGTGTTCGGTAGCGTTGTCCATTGATGGTTTCACCCAGTTTTAGCAGCTCATAATACAGCGTACCCATCTGATCCCACCAAATACAGAGCATTACCTTCGCGCCATGGATATTCGGCTTTGCCGTTGATTTGGCTGGTTGGACGGGTTTCACATATGATTTTTTGCGCTTGGGGTTGTCGTAATGGATCCATTTTTCATCACCAGTAACAATCCGATGCAAAAATGACTTCCTTTTGTGGCGTTCCAGCAGCATTTCGGACATGCAAAACCGCCTTTCGACGTCTCTCGGCTTGAGTTCATGTTGAACCCAATTTCCTTGCTTTTGAATATATCCAGCTGCTTTTAAACGTTTTGAAATGGCTGCTTGAGTGACACCCAAAGACTTTGCGAGCTCTTCTTGTGTTTGGCAACAATCTTCATAGAGTAATGCTTCCAGTTCTTCATCTTCAAACTTTTCTGGCGATGAACGAACGTTCATCGTCTTCCAAGCCAAAATCACCACTTCTAAACCGTGCAAACCAATTTTGGCACGTTCGCTCAGCTAGCGCATGTTCACCATAAACTTCCACCAAAAAAAGCAGCAGTTTTCTTCATATTAAAGTAATGAAGAAGAACTCCCCGCAAAAACACTTTTTAGGCACAAAGTTCGACATATTTGAGTGAAAAAAAATTATTGCTGTTTACGCTTCAAATGAATGACATATACTGAAATGACGTACAATGACAGTAGCTTTCCAACGCATGTTCCAATCGCGTCTTGGTGCACGACCTCTACATTCGAAATGAAGTAGGGAACTGGCGATCCGAGGGCTCTGGTTTCACCCGGTTCAGCGACGAAAATATGGCAAATAATGTCATTACCAGAGAGGGTGACCTACCCCCGTTCATTTCGAAGGAAGAGCTCCATGAGATCTTCGACACAATCAGGGCTAAGAAATCAGTGGGGACCGATGGTATTCCGAGCATCGTGCTTCGACATCTTCCTCTAGAAGCGGTGGACATTTACACCACCCTGTTTAATAATGCAATGAATAATGCACATTATCCAGCGCATTGGAAAACGGCGGTGGTTCAACCTATCCCCAAAAAGGGAAAGGATATATCCAATCCGGCGAATCTCCGTTCGATAAGTCTCCTTCCGAATATCAGTAAGGTGTTTGAAAAAGTAATCAATAGAGCTCTGTCTAGGTGGGTTGAGGACAAACATATAGTTCCGGATAATCAATTCGGTTTTAAGGCGGGACATGATATCTCACATGCCGAGTCTAAACTGGTGTCCGATATCCAATGGAATAAAGGCAAAAACCAATGTACTGGTGCCTGCCTTGTTGACTTGGAGAAGGCCTTCGACACCGTATGGTTAGAGGGTCTTTTCTATAAGCTGACTAGGCTAGGGATCAGTAAACCACTCTTGTACATTCTTTATAATATGCTAACCAACAGAGAGTTCATCGTGAAAAATGGCGATGTGACTTCTGTTGGAATATTTCAAATTAAAAATGGTCTTCAGCAAGGCGCGGTCAATTCGCCGATCCTCTTCAACATTTATACAAGCGATCTGATAGGTTCACTTTCCCATACTATTGCGTACGCAGACGATTGGATAGCGTACAGAACAGGTCCAAAAATCGAGGTCATTAATACTCTCTTGCAGCGTGACTTCGATAAGATAAGACGATTTTGCGATGACTGGAAGTTGAAAATCAACTTTCAGAAGTCGGAAACCATTCTCTTTAGGACGCCGTTGTCTGGAGCCTCTAGGGATACTAGAAAAAATTGGCGAAAGTTCTCGATCATTGGACAACGCGGGCAGCCTCTTGCCTGTCGAAATGTAGTCAGATACCTTGGGATCTGGCTAGATCAGTTTCTGTATTTTGATAAGAATGTAGATGCTGCTCTGGCCAGAGCCAAAGGCGCTTTTGCCCTTACAAAGAGACTGTTTTGTAGCAGCCAACTCGATGCGAGGGTAAAGGTAATCTGCTACATGGCCCTTATCAGGCCCATGCTGGTATTTGGTTGTCCCGTGTGGTGCAATGTGCGAGCAAGCTTAATGGAAAAGATTCGGGTGTTTGAGAGGGCTTGCCTTAGGGCTTGCCTTAGGGCTTGCCTTCGCTTGTACAGAACACCAGAGTCGGAGTACAAAAAATTTTATCGTAATGAGGTCCTTTACAACAGGGCGAACCTAATACGAGTGGACAACTTCGTAATTAAGCTGACTCGAAGGCACATTGCAAGAGCAATGGCCTCGACGAATAACCTGATATCTAGGGCTTACTACCCCAACTACCTTTACCACGAGAGTGTGCGCTCTGACGGCTTCGTTCCACCGGAAGCATTCCTCTACCTAGATCAGATAGGGTTGATCCAGGATAGATCAGCGGTCCCGTTAATCTTCCATGTCGCTCGGAAAGCTGGGGACAGGCGACTCAACTACGGCAGAGACGTCGCACACGGCAGTGTGGATCGTCTCAGGTTTAGTAGGGCGGTGGGGAATCGCGATAAGAGGGATGTCGTTCGGCAGCACCAGCATTTCTGGTGGTTGAATGATGGAGAAGATGTTTCGTCGTCGTTTCCGTCAATTACGGACCAGCCTCACTAATGAGGCAGAGCTGACCAATCTATTTGCTCTGTGAATAGCGATGGCCAGCTTACGTAGGTTTAGGTTAGCATTTAAGAAATATATACATATATTAGTATATACCTTTGTATATACTAATATATGTATATAATTGTGTATAATATCTGTGTGTGTGTATTGTGTATGTAGGTTAGGTAGACTAAGGTTTATTTTAAGTTAGATATTAAGTTTTATAAAAAATTAAGTCCATATGCTAAGTTTTTGTGAACAATTTTTTCTTAGCCTTAAGTATAGAAAATAATTATTCCTAAGTAAAATGTAAATATAGTCGAAAGACATAGATATAAGAATTTAGAGTAGCTTAGAGTGCCTGTGTGGGGCCAATAAGTTAATATAAGATTGTTAAGTAATTTTAAGCTAGCATTTAAGCATTTTTTGTTAGTATGTAAGGGTTAATGATTAAGATAATAAAATGCAGTTAAAACTAAAACTAAACTCCAACGCATGTTCCAATGGAATAATACAAGTTACGCCATCTCTTAGCAAACTCTTAGTTATAGACCCAATAGTATATAAGAACATTTTATATTATAAAAAAAGCAATGTAAACGATTCACAAAATTACTGAGTCAAATATGTAAACATAGGTTTCCAATCAAAGCCTATGAGACTAACAAAAATAAATTACAAGGAGCCGGGACGACTTCTTTTAAGCATGGGGATAGTTATGTTGCTATAACCCACTAACAACATTTATACCCGGAAACGCACCTAAACATGACTTTCTGCTGCTAGCCCAGCGAACGCAAACAGCTAAATGCAAACCTAGCAACGCATTTTGGTTCGATGTTGTGTTGGCTGCTATGGAGTTGTTTCCGTATGTCAGCGACTTCCTCATAGAGGAACTAAATAACTATAATAAAAAAATTGTTGTTAAAAGTTTACTCGTCTTTTATTTATTATTAATTTATGCCCGTCATTGTCGGTCATTACGAACTTGGCGTTTGGGTAACTTTGAAATAATATTTCGTCAATGTATTTGTATGTATTCTTTTTGCTCGGAATTCCTCGTATGTAACAGTATTTTGAGTATTTATCATTTGTGCTGATGTATGTGTTTCCATTCATGTGAAATAGGTCTAAATGCATGCGTTCGCTAACATGATTTGGTATTAGTGCAGCTCCGATCGGGTGTTTGTTTGGTCTGCGTTCGCATTTGTTTGTTAGGCAGATTTCACACTCTTGTGTTTCTTTTTTGCACATGTGACGTATATTTGGGCTAAAATATGTGGTCATTATTTCCTGCGCATTATTTTTAAAATTTCTATGTGCTCGTTTATGTGTTTTGATTACAATTTCTTTTGCCTATCTAAGTCTAATGTAATTTTTTTAACTGAAACAATTGATATATTTGGAAAGGAGGACATGATATCATTTCCAACATAGAATAGAATTTGTTCGTCTAATTTTATAGCATTTGTTACTATTCGTTTCAGTTTATCTAATAGTTAGTTGAATAGAAAAATTTATGTCGTGAATACGAATAAATATTTTGCCAAGAGATTTCCACTAAGTTGAGTGTACTAAAGTTTATAATTATTTGATTTCTAAATGTATTTAATGGTTGGTGAGCTTTGAGCTGAGTGTTGTTAGCAACTCGAAGTATTGTTAATCTGTTAGCGAGATAGTGCATCAACGACAACGTTTTGATATCGTGGTTTGAATACTATTGTGTTTTAACTCCATGTTCTTCTATGAGGTTTTTTTATCGTTTTAAATTGCTGTCTGGATTTTCATCCGAAATCGAAAAAATAAGTGACTCACGATCTGTGTAAATTGCTAGACCTACTATACCGTACAGGTAATTTCTTAATTTTTGAAGTGACCAAACGTCTCATTCATGCTGTAGTTTTGTGCGGTTTGACTAAGAGTTCCAGATAAAAATGAAATGGGTTTCTTATTCTGTGAGAGTATAGCTCATATTGCAAAAATACTTGGATCTTCCGTTAATTCAAAAGGTTTGTTGAAATCTGGTTGAAATAATTCAGTTTGCACTTGTAATGCGTTTTTTATTTTTGTTAAAGCCTCGAATGGTAGGTTGTCTAGGTTAATTGGTAATTTAGCACTCTGATTTTCATTTACATTACCATTTTCCCCGAGTAAAAATGTAGTGAAGGGTTTCGCTATCACAGCGAAATTCTGCATAAATTTCCTATAATAGCTTGCTAGCCCCATAAATGATAGCAATTCTTTTAGATTCTTTGGAGTTGGATAATCCTTTATCGTTTGAATTTTATTAGGACCCACAGTTATTTTATTATATTTTATTATATGTCAAAGGTATTCTACTGAATCCTAGAAAAAATGTGAATTCTCGGTTGAGATTTTCATATTGGCATTGCGAAGTATGCCATTGTAACATCTGGGATAGGGTATTTAGCAGTAATAGTCAGAACATTAAGCTTCTGAAAACCTACTACCATACGTCTTTTAGGTTTCCCTTCGTTATCGGTACATGCTTTTGCGACGGTGCTGATTGGGGTGGTTGTATAATTTGATTATTTAATAATTTTTCTATTTCTTTATTTATAAATCCGTTGTCTGCTATCGGATACGGGTACTGTTGCACCCGAATAGGTTCTTCTGATTTTATCGTACTCGAAAATGGCAGAATTTCGTTAGTTTCGGCATTTGTTGCCATTATATCTTCAATTTCAGTTTTACCTTTATCATTATATTTACTTTTTGTTCACTAATTTCTTTCTTTTTATATTTACACATATATGTCAGTTTATACTCAAAAAGGTCAATTGTACTTTCATAACCCTAAGGCCATGTTTGCTCAAAAGCATTTCGAACTCCTCTAAAGCTTCAGTTTAAAAAAATACTCAATTATGATTATGTAATAGTTTTCTTAGCGTTAGCCAAAAATTATCCATGAAGCGTTTTGCTGGTTTTATAGGTATAGATTTTCCTATTTTGCACTTAGAACTAATATAATTATTTGTCGCTCCTGTATCAATTGAATTGATAACGGATTTACTTCCTGTTTCATGGGTTGTATCAGCATATGAGACGAGTGATTGTAGTTCTTCGTCTCTGGTCTGGTTTACTCGTTCTACCTTGTTTGTGTTGTAGCTTCTTGATGAGAGGATTCTTTCACGTTTTGCTGCTCGTTGGTCTCCTCTGAATGGGCTATAGTGCTGCTGAGACTGTTGGAAGTTGTTCCTTGGAGGGGGTTGCGTGTTATGTTGTGTTGGTCGCATGTATTGACCAGAGTGATCCACTTCTATCGGTTCTTGACGTGGTCGATAATTACATTGTACTTGTGTATTTGGATTGTATCTCTTTTTATCCTGATATCTATGTGGTGGAGGTTTTATCCGTTTATTGTACTGTTGTGGTGTAATTTGTGCATCAAACTACATGTTCGCGTTATAGTGGTATATTGTGCTTGCAATTGCGTATGCCGTTTCTAAATCCTTTGGGTGGTGACTGTGTAATGTGCCACTTGTATATTTGCAGTTGAGTCCTGTGGCAAATGAACGGATGGCTTCTTGATTTGCATATCCTGATATCTATCTTTGAGAGTGCAAGGTTCAATACTTTGCTGACTTTGGTGTGGAATTCTGATAGTTTGCGTTTCCCTTGTGTGATTTTTTTCATTTCTTCGAGAAGTACATACAGTTTTCGTTGGTCGGCATGAGGGTAGTCAAGTCTGTTAATGATTGAATAGTAGTTCAGCTTGGTGTTGTTGTTAATTAGTATGTCTGCTGCTTCTCCAATAATTTTTGAATGAAGAAGCTTCGAAGGTTTTCAAATTTATTTTATATGCATCTGTAATGTTTGGGTTAAATTTTTAATGTTGGTCTATCGTAATGACTGTCTGGAAAGTTCGTTGTACCTCCAGTATTTGAACTTTTAATTGTGTATTCTGCAGACACTGTGTGAGTACTTCTACCTGTGCTCGTATGCTTGCGATGTCTTGAGCCACGGTATCGTCGTCGTTTAGTATTGAGCGTAGAGAACTGAATAATTTTCCGACGTTTATTGTGAGTCTTGTGTGAGGGGTTCTCTTTGTAGTCATGAAGCTTTTGTTTCACTTTTATCTTTCACGATATTAGACTCCGTCATTAACTCACGGGAGTAAGGAAGGTTATAGTCAACAAATTAGATCCACTTGTTTAGCGGTGCGTCTGGTTCGATGCCCATATGGCCAATCCAATGGCCACAAGGTTGACAGTTGCATCGAGTTTCAAGGCCCACCAGGTGCTAAGCGTTTAAAAGAAACCAAAAGGTTTATGCTCAGCGTAAATGGCTTAGAAATAGGGCATCCGGTCTGGCGTTGCTCCCAAATGATTTTTGCGAATTGCCATTTAAAGATGCTCCGGAAGTGTTAGGAGAATCACTCGGCTTCCTTTTATTAGAAAAAAATTTATATAAAAATCCAAAAATTAAGTCTAAATATTTCGATTTCATGGAAAATTATGAAAAGTTAGGACACACGAATAAAATTTCTCGAACCAGTTGGACCAGATGAAGTATTTTTGCCCACATCAGTATGTAATTAGGCCAGAATCGCCGTCGACGAAACTTAGAGCGGTGTTTGATTGTAGTTGTCCCACATCAACAAATATTTCGTTGAATGGGGTGTTGCTTAAGGGTCCAGTCATTAAAGATTCTTTGTTTTCAGTAATTCTCCGCTTTCGATTGTACGAATACACTAAGAAGTTGAACACTGTTACGTATGGAACAACGTATCCGTCCTTCCGCGCGACCTGCTGCTTAAAAATACAAACAGATAACAGCAAATCAATGTTTTCATTGGAGTCAAAAGTATTGAGGGATGATTTTTATATGGATGATCTGATAAGTGGAGGAGATTCTACAGAAGAAATCTTCAACATATACACAGAAGTCACGACCATTCTTCAAGAAGCGGGATTTGAGTTGCGGACGTGGAGGATAAACGAAGAGGTAAGAGTACAACTACAATGTATTTCAAAATAGCAGAGGGAAATCCTCTTGTGAAAATATGACTTTGACATCATCAGTACGTTCAAAATCAAGTGGAATTCATTATGTCATCAATTGCAGCATATGTTTCCAGCTATAGAATTTGCGAAGAACATTACTAAGCATGTTATTCTGGCTGAGGTATCAACCCATTTCGATCCATTAGGTTTAATTAACCACGTAATTGTAAACTGTAAGATTATATTGTAGTACAGAATCTGTGGTTAAAAAAAGGTTTACTGTAACGAATCGGTGCAAGTTATAGTCTTTAGCGAGTGGGAATTTTTTCGAACTCGGCTTAAAGAACTAACGCGTATTAAGATTCCACGATATGCACTAACTCCACAACCCAGTTTCAGTTTTTTTTCAGTTTTTCAGTTTATATGCATTTTTATTGTTTCACTTAATTTACTCTTACTTGCTAGACAAAAAATGCTTAAAAGTTAGCTTAATTAACTTAAAATTATCTTATTCTAACTTACTGGCCCCATGCGGGCACTCTAAGTTAAACCTAACACTTAAATTATGTCTTTCGACGTACCTTACTACTATACTATACTATTTCTATTAATTACAATTAAAACTAAGAAAACATTTTTTACAAAAAAACTTAGTAACAGGACTGTTCTTTTTATTTTATTATAAAACTTAAAACTAAAATCCTACAAACTACCTACAAATAAATTTTAATCTACTTAACCTACTTACATACATCTAATACATACATGTATACATATATATATATACATAATATATATATACTTAATATATATACATATGCATATACATATATATATACATATAAGTTGTTGTTTTTTTTTTTGATTTTTTATTTTTATTAATTTTTTTTTTTTTTTTTTTTTTATATATATTTTTTTTTTCTTAAATCTAACTTACTCCTACTTAAAACTATGTAAGCCGGCCAACGCTAAAACAAAAATTAGGCGACCCACTTTGCTTCACAAGCTATCAAGTATTGGAGGAATTCGACGGCGAAGCATCCTCTCCTTCAATAAGCCACCAAAATTGTTGGTGCTGCTGAGCAACATCCCTCATGTCGCGACTCCCTACCGCTCTACTGAACCGGAGACGCTCCGCACTGCCGTGTGCGACGTCTCTGTCGTAGTTGAGTCGCCTGTCCGCAGCTGTTCGAGCGACGTGGAAGATTAGCGGCACCGCCAATCTGTCCTGGATCAGACCTTTACTATCTAAGTAGAGGAACGCTTCTGGAGGAATAAAGCCGTCAAAGCGAACTCTCTCGTGATACATATAATTAGGGTAGTAAGCCCCGGAAATCAGGTTGTTCGATGAGGTCATTGCTCTTGCAATGTACCTTCGAGTCAACTTAATGACGAAATTGTCCACTCTTATTAGATTCGCCCTATTGTACAAGACCTCGTTACGATAGAATTTTATGTACTCAGATTCTGGTGTTCTGTATAAGCGAAGACAAGTCCTAAGACAAGCCCTCTCAAACACCCGAATCTTTTCCAATAAACTTGCTCTCACGTTGAACCACACAGGACATCCAAATACAAGCATGGGCCTGAAAAGGGCCATGTAGCAGATCACCTTCACCCTCGCATCGAGTTGGCTGTTATAAAACAGTCTCCTTGTAAGGGCAAAAGCACCTCTGGCTCTGGCCAGAGCAACATCCATATGTTTGTTAAAATATAGATATTGATCTAGCCAGATCCCAAGGTATCTGACTACATTTCGACAAGCAAGTGGCTGTCCATGTTGTCCGACGATAGAGAACTTTCGCCAATTCTTTCTGGTATCCCTAGAGGCCCCAGACAAAGGCGTCCTAAACAGAATGGTTTCCGACTTCTGAAAGTTGATTTTCAGCTTCCAGTCGTCGCAATATCGCTTAATTTTTTCGAAGTCACGTTGCAAAAGCATATTAATGACCTCAATCTTTGGACCTGATCTGTACGCGATTAAGTCGTCTGCGTACGCTATGGCATGGTGAAGTGAACCTATCAGATCACTTGTGTAAATGTTGAATAGGATCGGCGAATTTACCGCACCTTGTTGCAGACCGTTTTTAATGTTAAATGTTCCAGCAGAAGTCACATCGCCATTTTTCACGATGAACTGTCTACTGGAGAGCATATCAAAAAGAATATACAGCAGTGGTTTACTAATGCCCATCCTGTCCAGCTTGAAGAAGAGTCCCTCTAACCATACGGTATCGAAGGCCTTTTCCAAGTCAATTAGGCAGGCACCCGTGCACTGTTTTTTGCTTTTGTTCCATTGGATATCAGAAACCAGTTTAGACGCAGCATGAATGATATCATGCCCCGCCTTGAAACCGAATTGATTATCCGGAACTATATGTTTGTCCTCAACCCACTTAGTCAGGACTCTATTGATTACCTTCTCGAAAACCTTACTGATGTTTGGAAGAAGACTGATCGAGCGGAGATTCGCCGGATTGGATGTGTCTTTATTCCTTTTGGGAATGGGATGTACCACCGCAGTTTTCCAATGCGCTGGATAATGTGCATTATTCATTGCATTATTAAACAGGGTGGTATAAATATTCACCGCTTCTAGTGGGAGATGTCGAAGCACAATGTTCGGTATTCCATCGGTTCCCACTGATTTCTTACTTCCAAGCGATTCGAAGATCGATTGGAGCTCTTCCTTCGAAATGAACGGTGGTAATACCCTTTCGTTGGTGATGACATTATTTGCCATATTCTCGTCACTGAACTGGATGAAACCCAGTTCAGTACAAATCCATGTATTTACGGATGCCTGCGGATGCTGTATCTACACACGAACAGTGGATCAGTAGGACCAAATGCCAAAATCACCAGACAACATCCTTTTACTCTCGGCGGATATACCGAATGACGCGTTGACTACGATACGTTGACACATCCAAATAGAGCAGTTGGAAAAAGAGAAGTTGATTAGCCCTAAGACTTTTTCAAACATCCTAGATACAAATTCTATAAAACTACTCTGAGTTTGCAAACTGCAAACATTCTGTACCTTGCGAAATGTCCTATCCTTCTCCCAAAAACTGACGTATTTGCCAAAAATTGTTTATTTTCACAGAAAAACCTATCATGCAAGGCCGCAGGCAGTAGTCGCAGTCATACATTATAACAGCGCTTATGATGTCCGCAGATTGGCGAAGAGGGTAGTGAAAAACTCTCTACATTATTTCAAGTGTTGACGGAGGTTGTAAATGCAAACAATGAGAAATCTTCCAGTTGATAGGGTGCAACTGTCCAGACCGTTCCACAAAATAGGTGTAGACTTTTGCGGCCCGTTCCATTTAACATTAAGTCGAGGATATCGAACTTAAAAGGCGTATGTTACGATGTGCGTGTGTTTTGCAGTCTAGGCAGTACTGTATCGTATGCGAAGCACACGAGTATATGTAGTACGAGTAGTATTCAGGTTTGCTCTTGTCACCGTAGTGCTACTGCGAGCACAAAAGTGTCTCGAACATTTAGTATAGAATCGGATGGCAAAGTAAACAATGGGGTTTATTCTGAGCAAGTTTCTTTTTCCCAACACAAAAAAAATATGTTGTATTTTATTTTTTCGTTTTTATCTCGTCTTGAACATTTGGTCAGTTTCGAGCCGGATAGAATCAGTGAAAGTGTGAATCAGTGGAAAAGTGCAAACAACGGAAAGTAGAAGGATAAGTATATTGTCAAATTTGTGAATAATAAACAATTATTTCATCTTATTAAGATAATAATATGGACAGTAGACAGTAGACAGCGTCACACATACATATGTTACATTATAACAGCACAACAACGATACACCAGATTCACATGATTCCCGGACAGCGAGCCAGAGAGAGAGGAAAATAGTCAGACAGCCGATAGATGTGCGCACTCTGAGAAGTCAATTCGCTTTCGTCGCTTTTGTGTTAGAAGCACATAAGTATTAACAGATTTATTTTCAGAGTTTTTTTTAATTTTTCTCTCATATTTTTAATTATTTCAAAAAGTAACAGCAAGATTGCAAGTAAGTAAATACAGTCCACAATATTTAGCAGTGCCTGTATGTATAGTATAAATGTAATAAGTATAAAGTGAAACTTAGAATATCTTTATATAGACTTATATAGACACTTTAACGAAATTGGCAAACAAACATACGTACAGTATTTTTGGCAAAAGTGCACAAGTGGAGTCGATTCATGTGCGTTTTGCCTTTTTTCTCGTTCACACAGCGGATAGTAAAAAAGTGATAGTGGCTGCACTGCAGTGTGTGTGTGTGTCACTTCAGGCTGGCTCTCTCGATCTCGGTTCGTTGATTTTAGTAAACAAATTTAGGGGTGGATTTCACAAAGTTAACTAAATGGTTCATACCGTGCTCATACACATGCTCATGCATGTGCGAACACAATTCTCGATACTGCGATGCACCGGCGCCGTTGTTACGAACAGCGACGCACAAGATTGAATCGATTCTGGGAACAGCTGAGTGAGTTTTCTGTGGTTTGTTTTTGGATGAGCACAACGACCAGTCGTACAGTTTTAACCGGCGCATGTTACAAAGGGAATAAGGATTACAGCGGAAAGACCGAATATTCACAAGAGATGAAATTCGATGATTTACATATTTGGTACTTTACAGAATAGAAAGCATACTTGCAAGTGGACAGTGTCGAGTCGAGGGTTGTGAGGAACGAACTTGATGCTCGCAATGGACAGTTATGAATTTTCACAAGAAAATGCTCGAAAGTTTTACCGTTTGTTTGCCGGACAGCTACAGCAAATGTATGAGTATACATATATATATATGGTATGTATATACGAGTACATGTGTGCATAAGTAGATATATAGGTAATAGTGACTATTTGGTAATGAGCTCATTTGATACGAATTCATGTCTAAAGCATTTTTATTTATTTTTCGTCGAAGAAGCATGGTTTGATGCCTTTCGATATAAATTAGTACAGCCAGCATGAATCCTAGAGTGTGTGATAGTGGCGAAAGCCAACAGCAGTAATGACGCGACAACTAATTGTTTTGTTTCGTTACAGCTATGCCTAACATGAATCTGCACGCTGCAGTGATGGGAGCTATCCGTCGCCTAGTTGCATATGTTGGAAACGAAGACCTCCTCAATGCCTATTGTGAAGAAGTAACGGTCCGCCCCGAACGGCTGGAGGAGGCATGGACTTGCTTCAGCGAAGGCGATAGCGGACAGCCATATTAAAGCAGCGGAAGAGAACATGGTGGCTAAAGAGACGCTGTATTATACCGCCAAAACAGAGATCCGACGTAGATTGGGAAAATTGAACCAGCAGAGACAGCACGAACAGTAGCGCAACCGATGCCAGTGAACCAGTCTCAGCAAGCGATAGAGGTGCAAGTCCAGATGCCGATGCAGCAGCATGACATCCGGAAGACATGGGGCGAGTTTGAGAGCTCGCTCACTAAATGGCAAGGCTTCCATGATAGGTTCATGGTAGCCATACACGACAATGAGCTAGTGACGCCAGCGTACAAATTCTCATACCTAAAAACATCCTTGTCCGGAAAAGCAGCACAAACCATAGGCGAATGGCAGCTCACGGACGACAACTATTACGAGGTTTAAGAACGCCTAAACCAGCTGTACGATAGAAAGTATTTGACTTGCCAAGAGCTTCTGCGCCAGTTTACCAGGTTGCCAGTATTGGAGAATAGTTTGCGATCGGACGACCTACAACGAATGTCTAAAGTCACCCATGAGGATTGCCAGTCGAACATTGGGACATGTTCATCGTGCACACGCTGCACGAATGCCTGGGTAGTGAGACAGCGAAGCAGTGGGAACTACAGCGCCAGTCTGAGACTCTGACAGCCAAACAAATACTGGAGTTTTTGGATAAGCAAGCAGCTGCAATCAGCAACCTGACCGACCGTCACCCTTTCCGCTCGACGGAACTTGACACCAACGTACTATCAAATCGCTCCGAGAAGAATAGATTCAATCGCTTCGAAAGCGAGCGCACCAGCTAGACAGCAAATAAAGTGATCCAGCAAGCAAGAGTGCCAACCAGGATACCGGGCCCGTCGACAAACCCAAACATAAAAGCAAGCAGCAGGTTTGTTGCGCGCCGTCATATGTGCGACGTCTGCAACGAGGAGCACCAGGTATACAGCTGTCAGGAAAATGAAGTTAGGCAGCGAGGAAGATTCTCCTAACTTAGAGGAGAAACACAATCTTATCAACTAAAGGCAGATTATTCTGGACACAGCGTTCTGGACAAGCAAGTAAATATATTTAATAATGCAAATTGCGAAAATATGGACAGTGTTAGTAGGACAGTATTTAATAAAGCTGATAAGAGTTTGGTTGCCAATTACCTGAATTCTTTTAATTCCTCCTCTAATCCCACAGCAGATCGACAGCGCCTTTAAACCAACAGTGATGGTAAGAGTACAGTCCAATGATAGGCTTTGGGGACTAGTACGAGCTCTTTTGGACTCAGGCGCACAGTCGAATCTGATGTTTCACAGTATCCTGGAAGCACAGCAGATTACAGCGACGCCTTCAGCTCGAAAAGTTAGTTGATGGTAATCCCATTCGATTGCACAAGCGAGTGACAGTACGTATAGTGCCCTGGTTTGATTCCGGTTCATACATAGAAGATGAATTCTGGATCCTACCAAGGGAATCAAATTGGACAGTCTTTACAACAGATAGATTTACAGCCGATAGTGAACGATTCTGATCTTCCATTGGCCGATCCAGTTCAGTTTGGCATTTTGTTGGGTGTCAACCTTTTCGCCAAAATAGTGGTCAATTCCGTTCCACGCAATATGGAGGACTTAGTATTGATAGGGACAGCATATGGGACAGTGTTATTAGGTGCTCATCCATGGAATACGGATAGTGAGCTGACATTTTGTCAGCAGCAAAGTGTGTTGAAATGGATAGCATGGTAAGACGGATTTGGGAAACGTAGCCGATCTCATAGTCAGTCAGAACGAAAGTAGAACAAGAAGTCGAAGACAACTTTGCTCGCACAGCACGACGTGACGATGAAGCCCGATTCGTCGTTACGATTCCTTTGAAACCAAATACGAAAGATATTGGAAGTTCGAGAGGAATAGCGTTGAGAAGATTTATATATTTCGAAAAAAAATTAGATAAGGATTAAGTGTCTAGGCTGGCTAAAAGAGAAATAAATTGACTTCATGCGAGAGCAGGAACGTCTGGGACACATGACCAGAGCGATCGAACAGCCCAAACCTGGCGAGCCAGTGTATTATATCCCACATCATTGTGTAACGAAAAAATTCCGAGTTGTACACAATGCCGTGCGAACCGTCATACAATGTGGTCGCGATGCTAAGCAATCATTTTCTGATGCTGCGCGAGTAATCGAAGAAAATGACCTGTACATGGATGACTGTGTATCAGGGGGCGACAGCGAGCAAAACGCCCTTCAACGAGCGAAGGAAATCGATAAAGTATTGAGGACAGCAGGTTTTGAATTACGAAAGTGGAAGTCGAATAGTGAATATCTAGAAAGAAAGTTTAGTTTGGACAGCGAAAAAACAATGATTTTCGATAGCGTAGAGCGAGCTTCTGGTTTGGGCTTACAATGGTTGATCGACGCTGATCAATTCACATTTGTGGTCAAAACAACAGACATAGACGGAAAGGTCACAAAGCGAAATATATTGGTATGTGTGGCTCAGTTATACGATCCAAATGGATACATTGCGCAAGTAACAATATTGGGAAAGTTTTTAATCCAAGACATGTGGAGGTTGAGTCTTGATTGGGATCAGCAGGTGCCAGTTAAAATGAAGAATAGGTGGATAGCATGGTGGAAATTCAGCATCTGGAACACTTTAGAATCGATAGATGTCTCGGAACGATAAAGAAGCATAAATTCAAATTCACGGTTTCGCTTCGATGGCCGCTTATGCAGTGGTAATATATGTGCGAGTAGAGCGAGGAACTGGAACGATAACCAGTAAGTTAGTCGTCTCAAAGACAAGAGTAGCACCGCTTAAAACGGTAGCTATACCACGTTTAGAATTGGCTGCAGAAGAGTTATTAAGTTGATTAGTGATAGGGATATGGACAGCAATGGAATGGGCGACAGTTGAATATGTATTATGGACAAATTCGATAGTAACGTTGCATTGGCTGCAAAAACTTCCTCGCAACATGAAGACAGATGTGAAAATGTGGCGACATATCGGCACAAGGGATAATCCAGCTGACCTGTTAAGTCGCGGAATAATGCCAGCAGAGCTAGTAAACAATGAACTTTGGTTGCAGGGGCCAGCATGGCCACGGTTAGCCGAGAACGAGTGGCCAGTAAATCCGATGGCAAAGGCAATGCCGGAGGCAGCATTGAAGGAGATGCATGTGTGTATAGTTGCGAGATTCGATGAAAGTCTTGACATATGGATACCAAAGGAGCGGGTGATAGTACCGATAGTTGAGTATGTATACATTTAAGTATTGTTGGATATGTGTTTAATTTTGCGCACATTCTGAAAACGAAACTACGAAACAAGAGACGACGACGCGGAGAATTTACGTCCGTTGCACGACAGCAAACGAAAGAATAACTGCGATGCAATACTTGAACCGAAAAGCACAAGAGGAAAGTTATGGAAAGGACATTGCTGCACTTCGCAGTAATGGCCAGCTACCTGAGTACAGCAGTAGTCTAGTCACTCAGACCGATTTTCGATAAAGAGGGTATGTTGCGTGTTGGTGGGCGCCTTCACAGAGCCAGCGGAGAGTTTTGAGATGCGCCATCCAGTGATCATACCGGACGGGTCGAGATTAGCGTGGTTAGTGATCGATAGTGCGCACAGAACGGCAAAACATGGTGCAGCACAGATAATGATGCAATTCATTCGCCTGCGATTCTAGATTCCGAGGCTGCTTGGTGGGTTGCGGAACTTCCTACAAAAGTGCGTGATCTGTTCACAATATAACTATCGATTGGAACAGGAATTGATGTCAGATCTGCCAGCCATATTGTTGCCACCACCATTTGCGAAAGTGGAACAGCCCGAAACGAAAGGGGTAAAGTTATGGAAAATGAGACAGCCTATGTTAAACCATTTCTGGAAAAGGTGGCAAAAAGAGTACCTGGTGGCGTTGCAAGAGAGAAAGAAATGGAGGAGGGAGAAGGAAAGCATGAAAGTGGAATAATTAGTGTTGATTAAAAATGAGAATTTTCCGCCAGCACAGTGGTCAATGGGAAGAGTTTGCCAACTGATAAGGAGCAAGGATAGAGTAGTGAGGTCAGCGATAGTACAAACCGAAACAGGACAGCTAGCCAGGCCAGTACAGAAAATTTGTATTTTGCCAGTGTATTCAGCCGATCCTAGAGTCATCAGCAATCCAGCCATCGGTAACGAGTCTACAGCATGAGGACGATTGGAAAACATGAGTTTTCGTCGTCACTGTATCGTATGCGAAGCACACGAGTATATGCAGTAGTATTTAGGTTTGCTCTTATCACCGTAGTACGGTGCGCGCACAAAAGTGACTCGAGTATTTATTATAGAATCGGATGGCAAAATAAAGGGCTGGGTTTTTTCTGAGCAAGTCTCTTGTTCCCAACACAAAAAAATATGTTGTGTTTTATTTATTCGTTTTTATCTGGTCTTGAGCAAGTAAATTTGGAGGTGGTATCCCATTTATCCACACAAAGTTTCATAGCAGCACTCAAGAGGTTTGCCGCGCTACGTGGAATGTCGTTATATCCTCTGCCAGCCCTCAAGAGGTTTGCCGCGCGACGTGGAATGTACTTATATCCTCTGCGATAATTCCAATAGCAATATTTGAAGCAGCAGACCCAAAAGTAGATTGCAACCTGGTGTGCAGGGGAGTAGATAAATTTTCACCACAACCCTCCTAGTGCGCGTCATTTTGGGGGTCTGTGGAAGGCAGCCCTAAAAACTACCAAGACGCATCTCTTTTGTACAGTGGGACTGTCATATTTGACGTTCAAAGAGTTGTCCACGGTTATGGCGACCCTTCTATGTCGATCAAACCAAGTGATGGAGAAATGCTGACGCCAGTGAATTTTTGCGTCGAATCTGAGCGTCGGTCTAAAGAGTATTTGCTGAAGCTGCAAGAGAAGCGATTGTCAAATTGGTGTAAGCTTGTCTTGATAGCAGACGACAATTTTACAAGCTAAACAGTGGTTGATGGGAAAAACCATCAAATCGATAGCCTCACAGGATGGTAAAAGTCGAGCGGTCGACATAAAAACTAGCGCATAGCGCCCTTGCCGATAGAAAGTTAAATTCTCTGTCGCCGTTGAGATTTGAAAGCGCGCAGAATGTTAATTGTTGTTTTATTTCAAACTTACATGTAGTTAAAATACATTTTTATAAAATTCGTAGATAAAATTATGTAAAAGTAGTTGCATGTTTATTGTGAATAAAAGAAATATTGCGGACATTTTAGTATTAAGTCCCGGTGGACATCCGCGAAAAGATACTCTGGGAATGAAACAGAGGAAAGATTGGCAATTAAAAGAATTTATAGAACGCAGCCACTTTGTCGTATAAGTATGAAATTATAACGATTATATATAGTAATTTTTCTCCTTCTTAGTCTTTCAATCGAATTAATTGCGACACATTTTTTTAATTATTTAGTTGAAAGACGCAAAAACTTTTGCGATTAAATAGCCAACATTTAGAAATAAAAGAAACTTAAGTACCATTTTTATTGCGAATCATCTCTTTAGCCAATTCCAGCCAAGAAATTGATGTAGGTTGCATTACGAAGCTATTTCCAAAGAAATCCTTTTATACTTTCATAATACGTTTTGTTATTTTTTAGCTCTCCAATTTTACATAACGCGTATAACATATCTGTAATTTTCTTTTTTTTAAGGTTTCATCAGACGTGGGCTCATTTGTACAAATGATTGGACCTCATCCAAAAATATTTACCGGAATGAGTGGACGAGTAGATGAACTTCTAAAAACAATATCATCGAATATTCCACTGTGAAGGTAGTAAGAATTGCATTTATTATTATTTGCGACACATAAACAGAATAAAATACGAAATTTCAATGTTTGCATCTGAGCTTATTGTTTCTAGTAGTTATACTCGGCCTTATTTATAATTTAAATAAAATGTAACAATTTGTCAAAAGCTAAAATACATTTACACAGTCCGTGGTGTAAAAAAGAGGCATTTGTTTTTTTCCCACTTCTCCTCAAAGAAACATATAAATTGAAAACAATTTGAAACATAAATAGATTGATAACAAGTATATGTAGAGTCTTTTGTTTGCTTTGTTTTTTAGATTGGCAAATTTTTTTTTTTTCCAACAAAAAGCAATTTGACAACCAGCAGCTGATTTGTGTTCAATTTAGTGATAATTTAGATAGCAGAATGTACTCAAGCAGTGCAATTTATTTCGGAAACCGTGGTGAGCTTCGCGACATTTACCGTGCGGTACGGCAACTAATTTGAATAACCGTGGAGTATTTTGCCATGCATATTGTGGTTAATTATACGTTTCCACAGAGATGTAGTCAAGTGCTGAAAAGCATAGTATTGAGGAGGATTCTAATAATCCATTCAGAAGATTTTGCGGAACGATCTTGGCTTGGCTGGTTTAAAAATTCCAGCTTGTGCAAGAATTGAGGCATGCGTGGTACATCCAGTTAGTAGGCTGAAAACTAGACTGCTCCTTTTCACCGTAAAATATTGTCTAACGATGAACCTCAGCTTTGGTGGAAAGGAAAATCGACGCATTTTGATTAAAAAAATTCTACAAGCCGTTTATGGGATGCACGTGGGTATTGGCTTACAAGATCGTATGACTTAGGACCTTTGGATTACTTACTGTGGAGAAATAGGAAGTCGCTAGTCAACGACGATAAACCAGAGATGATGAAAAGTTTGTAGGCGAACACTTACGGCATTATTGCTCCTGCTGCTCGAAAAAGTGGTCAACGATTGCACCGCATTCGAGTCAGCCCCGAGACCAGTATACCACTACCATAACTCTAATGGGTTTTATTTGATTATAAAATTAAAAAAAAACACCCTTTACATCAAGTCAGTTAGATATCTTAAATGGACCTAATTCTTTTGAAAATTTGTTCTTAGTGACGACAATCTCTGACTCAGGTTTCTCTGCTGTCCTACCGAGCTCCGCTTTCACAAACTCAGAAACTTAAGATATTGCGTAATCTAATCGATTACATAGGAGTATGCGTCATGTCCAAAGGAGCAACGAGTCCACTCGTTGAATGAAATCAAAGAATAAAATATCTGTAAGCCACTTTATGAAGTTGCATCTTCTGGAGATGGAATCGAAGAATATCCTCTGTATATGGCAGTGGTGGCTACGAACTGATCTGACTGTCAGACGATGAGAGAGAATTGTGTGTATTGAAAAAGAGGAGCGTGTGAGAAGTCGTTACATTGTTTGCGCTTTACTACTTTGAAACTCAGAAATGGGATAAAAAGAGTAGTCATTGGCTATATTTATTTTACATAATGTCACAAGCGAACCTAAAACAAATTAAGCTGAAAGACCTGAGAGTAGGATCTACAGCTGCTCGATCTTATGCAGCTCAAAACGTTAGTTGAGCAAGCCGTGTTTAATCTAACAAACATAAGCAGCACTCATCGAAATGATGATCAGTTTTTCCTAACTTCAGAAACTGTGTCAATACAAATACAATAATATGGTATACGAAAATTATTAACGCATATCGCGCAGAAATCTTAAAACGAGACTCAACCACTGTCGAGCCGACCATATCTCAACGCAGTCACATACAACCACATAACATGTTTAAACAGGAACTAACAAATAACTAACCAAGTAAGTTCGAATATTTTCTCCTCTTAAGAAACTGAGGAGAATTATGCTGCTAATGAGAAGGAAATGCTGGCTATTACATGGTTGCTAAATTCGTTAAGGAATTATCTTTACGGATCTCAAAAGGTGGGAATTTTTGTCGACTACCAGCTATAAAAACACTAACAGTTAAATGAAAACTTGGAAGGCCATGCTCGAGGAATACGACCTCAAGTATAAACCAGGTAAAGAAAATGCAGTGGCCAATTCATTATCAAGAGGAGGCCTGCGGACTGCTATCGAACCCATTGATGATAGCTCGTCACAAAGTTTGATCCCCACTGTTGAAATTAGTAAAAATGCTTTTCGTAACCAAGTGGTCTTAAAAATCTGGGACAAGCATAGATATCAAATACAAACTCTTTTTGAAAACTACACGGCATGTTTTAATCGAACTACGATATAGAGTGACAGATATAATTAACACTTTTAAAAGGTATTTGAACTTTTTTTTTCATTTTTAAATGCATTTTATTTTATTAATCATTAACTCCTACATACTAACAAAAAATGCTTAAATGCTAGCTTAAAATTACCTATCAATCTTGTACTAACTTCTGGCCCCACACAGGCATTTTAAGCTACCCCAAACTCTTATATCTGTGTCCTTCGACTTTTTTTTACATTTTATTAAGAAATACTTATTTTCTATGCTTAAGGCTAAGGAAAAAATTTAGAAAAAACTTTGCATATGGACTAAATATCTAACTTAAAATAAACTTTAGTCCACCTAACCTACATAGACAATACACACGTACACAATACATACACATAGACATTATGCCCAAATATACATATATATATATCTCTTAAAAGCTAACCTAAACCTATGCAAGCTGGCCATGGCTATTTACAGAGCAAATAGATTGGTCAGCTCTGCCTCATTAGTGAGGTTGGTTCGTAATTGACGGAAACGACGACGAAGCATCTTCTCCATCATTCAACCACCAGAAATGCTGATGCTGCCGAACGACATCCCTCTTATCGCGATTCCCCACCGCCCTACTGAACATGAGACGATCCACACTGCCGTATACGTTCGTCGTATAGCAGTCGATCCAAATACGACCCGCCTCTGGGAAACAACGTGTTATCCGTCGCTTTAAGACCGAGTCTGTACATGACATCGTGCTGACCAAACCAATCGAATAGTAGGTTCCCTCTTGTATTTTGCAAATTATTTCCCCAATCTCTCTTATACTTACTGTTGCAGCTGAGCCATCTGCCCTTGGATTGCAAGCAAGATGGCCAGCATGTTAGGTGCAGCTTCCGTTGTTCTCGGCATTGGCGCCGTAGAAGCAACAGTCGCTTGCTGTACCATAGCCCCCCTACCTGACGCCATTCGGGCGTAGGAAATTTGGGACAGACTAAGTTTCTCCCGCCAGGCTCTACTGTGGTAAATGGCTTTACCCCCACAAACTTGAGTCCTTCGCACTCCTTCCCTTTGAGCATTGCCAGAATCTCCTCAGAATCAGAAGACGGTTTCAACCCCTTCAGCAGCAACGATTGCCGGTTTTTACACTTCGGCGTGAATGAGTAGTGCTCCGTCGTCGTTTCTTTTAAGAGTTCTTTCACTTTCGCGTAGCCCTCCACTGTATTGCAGTGGGTGACATGGCGATCGTTCACCAATCTCTTTATGTTAAAATTATTACCAATGACCATCTTATACAGGTCCTTGCTGCTGTTTTTTCAGCTGTCGCAGTCGCTGCTGCTGTTGGTTCTGCTGCTGCTGTTTTTTCTGCTGCTGCTCTTGTTTCTGTTGCTGCTTCTGCTGCTTTGTTTGCTGCAGTTGTTGTTTCTGCTGCTGCTGGTTTTGTTGTTGCTGTAGTTGTTGTTTCTGCTCTTGTTGCTTTTGTTGTTGGGAGCTCTCTACTTCCAGTTGCTCCCTCTGCCTGCTCGCAGTTTGTTTTTGTTTAATGGCAAGCACTTTTTCTGTCAGCTTTTTTATGCTGTTGTTAAGTTCTTCCACCAGTTTATCCTCATCTTCCGACTCAGATGCCGCTAGAGTCGTTATTGTTGCCCCCCTCGTAATGGACCTCATCAGTGATGCATATCAACGCATTATCTGCTTGTTTTTTGTTTTTTTGTATTGTTTTTGCTGTTTCAGCTGTTAAAGCAGCACTTATTTCAATTTTTGTTAAAATACGAATTTTCAACCTGCTCCTCTTTTTATACCTTTTGCCAAGGTACCAGACCCAGTGTTTTGCAATTCCCGTTAGGGGACGAGCGGAACGCTCTCCACCATCCATCACGTAATTTCTTTCTTAGCTGTAGGGTTTGTTTTGGTAATCTTTAAATATTTACACAATTTGAAGAAAAAGAAAAAAAAAAACAAAAAAAAAACAATTTTTAAGTTTGGCACGGTTTAATGACCGACGTCAGTCAGTCAGTTTTTTTCTGGTCAGTTTAAACGCGTTTTTATTAGGGTTTGTTTTGGTAATCTTTAAATATTTACACAATTTGAAGAAAAAGAAAAAAAAAAACAAAAAAAAACAATTTTTAAGTTTGGCACGGTTTAATGACCGACGTCAGTCAGTCAGTCTTTTTTTTGTTCAGTTTAAACGCATTTTTATTAGATGTCATTCATTAACTCGTACATGCTATACAAATTAGCTTAAGTAACTTAAAAATAATTTTATTATAACTTAGTGGCCCCATGCGGGCACTCTAGGTTAAACATAATACTTAGTCTGTGTCTGTTCGTTTCTTACAGTCTATTTTTATTTTTGTTTTTACATATATTAACACTAAAACTAAGAAAATGAATTTTAATTAAAAAAAACTTAGTGTCTGGACTTTTTTGTTATAATATTAAAACTAAACCTATATAATATAAAACTTAATATAAAACTTAAACTATGTAAAAATAAATCTTAACCTACCTATACTATCTAATTGTACTTACACATACAATTTTTTATTTTCCATTTCTATAGCTATCATGTACCCGAGGAATTTGGTGCTGCCGAACAACATCCCTCATGTTGCGACTCCCTACCGCCCTACTGAACCGGAGACGCTCCGCACTGCCGTGTGCGACGTCTCTGTCGTAGTTGAGTCGCCTGTCCCCAGCTGTCCGAGCGACGTGGAAGATTAGCGGCACCGCGAATCTGTCCTGAATCAGACCTTTCATATCTAGGTAGAGGAACGCTTCTTTAGGAATAAAGCCGTCAAGGCGAGCTCTCTCGTGATACATATAGTTGGGGTAGTAAGCCACTGAGATCAGGTTGTTCGATGAGGTCATTGCTCTTGCAACGTGCCTTCGAGTCAACTTAATAACAAAATTATCCACTCTTATTAGGATCGTCCTATTGTACAAGACCTCATTAGGATAGAATTTTATGTACTCAGTCTCTGGTGTTCTATATAAGCGAAAACAAGTCCCTCTCAAACACCCGAATCTTTTCCAATAAACTTGCTCTCACGTTGTACCACATAATATATCTAAATACAAGCATGGGCTTAAAAAGGGCCATGTGACAGATTACCTTCACTCTCGCATCGAGTTGGCTGTTATAAAATTCAATGCGATGCGTCTCTTTGTAAGAGCAAAAGCGCCCTTGGCTCTGGTCAGAGCAACATCTACATATATGTTTGTTAAAAAACAGATCCCAAGGTATCTGACTACATTTCTACAAGCATGTGGCTGTCCATGTTGTCCGACGATCGAAAACTTCCCCCAATTCTTTCGGGTATTCCTAGAGGCCCCAGACAAAGGCATCCTAAACAGAATGGTTTCCGATTTCTGAAAGTTGATTTTCAACTTCCAGTCCTCGCAATATCGTTTAATTTTATCGAAGTCACGTTGCAAAGGTATGTTAATGACCTCAATCTTTGGACCTCATCTGTACGCGATTAAAGGCTTACACACACCGAGGCGATAGCGATAGCGACAGCGATGACTATCGCATAGCGAGAAACAAGTAAACACACCAGCGCGATAGCGATGGAAGTTTTTGCCCAGTTTCTTGTCAGCTTTCATTACTATTGTTATGGTTTTAATACAATGGCCTTTGTAAGGTTTTCGCATGACCGACGAGATGTCTCCCCAATTGAGTGCAACAGCCCCAAAAGCCCAGAGTGGCGTAGTTGGTAGGAGCACTGGCTAAAAGCCGGTGAGAGGTACTGAGTTCGAGCCCAAGGACTAACGAGAATCACACTTGTTCTTTTTTTGTAGATTTCCCCGTCAAGCTTAGGGAACTAGATTGAGCGCAAAGTTAGCGGTAGATAGCTTAGCTAGCTGGGGTCAGTTGTTTCGATCACGGATGGGGTGATGAAATAACTGACCACTGAACGGGAAAAATAGGAGGAGTGCTAGCAAGTGAGAGAAATCGTGGCAGTCATTCGAGAGCTAAGTAACAGGTCGGTCATAAAACTTAAGATCGGGACGAAAAATAAAAAAAAAGCAAGGAAAAAAAAAACCGAAAACGACGAGTCTGGAGTGTCGCGTTTTCTCGTTTTTGTTTTTTTGGAAACTTTCCCGGAGATTCGTCGGGGCGGAATTTTTCCTGAAACGAAAAAAAAAAGATCAAAACCAAAAGAAAACCGAAAACGAGGAGTTTGGAGTGAGGTCGACAGAGTGTCATGTGTTTTCCTTTTTTTTGTGCTTTTTTTTTGGGAACTTTCCCAGAGATTCGTCGGGACGCATTTTTTTTGAAACGAATAAAACAACAAACGAAAAGTCGATAAAGAAAAGACAAGTGTTCGCGCAAGGAGAACAGTGCGTGCAAAACAAAAAAAAAACCTGATCGGTTCGGTTAAACCGTGAGGGTTATGTTGGAAAACCCTAAGGGAATTCCTTCGCGAGTGACCAAAGACTTACAAAGGAAATAGGCCGAGCCACGGGGGTGTATTAGACCACCTAACCATACCACCTGGACTTCCCATCCACCAACACGTCACGAGGTCGTCGGAGGCGCTTTCAGCGAGGAGCTGCAAGACGGAGTCTTAACCCATACTTAAGTATTCATTGTACTAACCTATTCCCTCTTGCACTTTTCTTTTTTTTTGGTTTAGTAAATAAGTATAGTTTAAAGTAATGATAATATATATATGTACGTATATTATATAAGTATATACATATTTGGAGTTGGAGGATTTATGGAAAAAAAAAATATGCGAATTAGTTGAGTTGGTTAAAGCGCCGCATTGTAAACGAAAGGGATCGGATCCGAGCTTTCTCGTCTAGTTTCAAATCTGGGTGGCGGTCGTGTAAACCTTTTTTTTTTTTTTAAATTCTATTATTTTTTTTTATTTCTTGGAATACATTTTTGTTTTTTTTTTCTTTTGTTCATATACATATGTTATATACGAGTATATATATATTTATTTCTTCTTTTCTTTTTCTTTATTTTATTTTATAATTGTGTTTCTTTGAATAAAGGGGATTGTACATATTTAAATTACGGTGAATAGTGTTTTTTTTCCTTCTTGCGCCTCTAAGTTGGAAGCGGCCGTGGGGGTTTCTTCCGTTTCCCCAGTGTGGCGATTAGGTGTTTTGGTGGTCTCGCCTTTGTTTTTTTTCTTTTGTTTTGTTTTAGACCTGGAAATGGGATCGCGAGTTTTGCTGGCAGAGTCGCGATTCGACGCTGTAGAGCTTTTGGGAACAAAGGATAATCGCGTGGCGCCCTTACCATAACTACCCACGACTACTACTCCATCGAGCAGTCCCTGATACCGCGGAGAACGAAACGACGGTAACACTATATGTTCTCAGAAAGCATCTATCTGTCTTGTAAAAATGTGTAGCTCAAGTGATGAAAAAGAAGAAATACTATTGTTGCTTGCTTTAGCAGACGAAGAAGATAATGCGTAAGTTTAATACAATACTTGTACATAAATTCAACTCATTTTTTATTATATTACAGAATAAGAATGTGGATGCATGAAATTAATTTAAATCGAGATAATCGAGGAGAATTTTTTACATTATTTCAAAATTTGAAAACCGATGAAAAGCAGTTTCATCAGTACTTCAGAATGTCGTATGGATGTTTTCTGAGGTAGTAACATTAATTGAAGAAGAAATTCGGAAAATGGACACCAACTATCGTTGTGCTATTACGGAAAAGGAACGCCTGGCAGTAACGTTGAGGTAAGCTCACAAAAATAAAACACAATATTTTAGTATTTAGTCTTTAATTGTAATACCTTAATAACAAAACATCATTGTTTTATGAATGAAAAGATTCGTAAAACTGGGCTGTTGTTGGCAGATTCTCTGAAGGAGGACCTTCGTTTAAGGTGCTTGTATATGGCGAACCTGGTAGCTGGTGTACTGTGTGTAATGTGCTTTGTAGACTTCCACTCAAAGAAGTGCTTACTGATTGAAGTGCATATTCCTCATCCTCTCTCTGGAAGAGTTCTTCTTCGAAAATAATCTTAGCAATTCTCATTTTTACTGAAGCTTGCCTTCGTGCTGAAAAAGTTGCTACAATTTTGGCAAAACCTAGGAACATGTGCTCAGTGGCATTTATTTTGGAAATGTGAACTCCATAAGCTTTTCGCTTTTCTTGGAGATATGTTAAGATTTTATCGACTGAACTTTCCGCTTCGCATTTTCTTTTTCTTGGTGGTACAATGTATTCTAAGGGAACATTTTGCTGTTGCTGTTCACGTGATTCTTCATTTGCTGGGGAACGCAAGATACTTGTCGGTTCACTGCTATCGTTAAGATCGGTTTGTACATTGGTTTCAGTCTGAGCAAACTTTAGAAAGGGTTTAAATATTTCCAATTGTTTCGCCCATGGCCAGCCTTTATAATAGCGAATAGATGGTGTAGATTGGCCTGTTGTGGTCTTTTCGGATCGTATAAATCTGGCATAACAATCCCAAAGATTCTTCCATTTTTTTTAATTCATCTCTTAAAATTAAATATTGTATGTACATAATGCTAAATAGCTAAATATAAAGCTAAAGTTTTTTATTATTTACTTTCAGATTTTTAGCTATGGGTGATAGTTATGTTACAATTGGCAATAGCTACAGGATGGGATTTTCCACTGTTGGGAAAATCATTAAAGAAGTTTGTGAAATTCTATGGAACAAACTGCAACCGGTTTATATGCCTGAGCCTACTAAGGAAATATGGGAAAACTCTAAGCGCATATACAGGGAAAAGTGGAGATTTCTTAATTGTATAGGTAGCAGCGACGGCAAGCATATCACCATAAAAAGCCCAAAAAATAGTGGATCGACGTATTTCTCTTATTTAAAAAAGTTTTCAATCGTTTTATTGGCTGTAGTCGATGCCGACTACAAATTTATATGTGTTGATATCGAAGGATATTGGAAAAATAGTGACTCTGGTATTTTCGGAGCATCTGCTATGGGACAGCGTTTTGAAAGATGATCATTTAATATGCCAAAAGAGAAATGCTTGCCTGGTCAAACAGTATTGACACCAAATGTGTTAATAGGTGACGATTCGCTCTAAAGTCATATTTGATGAGACAGTTTCCTTACAGAATAGCAAGACAGGACTATGCTAAAGAAGAATATAACAACCGTCTCTGCATGGCTAGGCGTGTCGTGGAAAATACGTTCGGAATTTTATCTCAAAAATGGCGAATATTTTTTAGACCTTTGGCTGCTAATAGTGAAACCACTGTAAAAATCATCAAAGCAGCTTGTGTCTTACATAATTTGCTTAGAACAAAATCGTCAGAAAGTGCAGATACAATATACGAGCCTTTGGATGCCACCGAACCACAAACACCGGCATTCACCAGTTCTGCTGCCAATGGACGAAGACCAGCAAATGAAATTCATCAAATTCGTCAGAATTTTGTTGATTATTTTAGTACTCATAAGTAATAAATAGTAATAAAAGAACTCAAACCTTTGTTTACTTACCACTTTGCCCCAGCTCCAAACCAATTGCACTCCAGACTTTATCCTTTTTTCTAAAGTTATTTTACTCACTATTATCCAAATGATACAATATTGGATAATTTTTTACACAAGAAATTAAATTTTCCACGTCTACTATTGCGCGATAGAACGATAAAATGCTACATGCAGCGATAGACACGTTCAATCGCGGTAATCGCCGATATATATCGAACTCGGTGTGCATGCACAAACTTGAATGAACGTGTTGCGATAGATCGCTATCGTTACCTCTATCGCTATCGCTATCGCGGCGGTGTGTGTAAGCCTTAAATCGTCTGCGTACGCTATGGCATGGTGAATTGAACCTACCAGATCACTTGTATAAATGTTGAATAGGATCGGCGGATTTACCGCACCTTGTTGCAGACCGTTTTTAGTGTTAAATGTTCCAGCAGAAGTCACATCGACATTCTTTACGATAAACTGTTTACTGGAGAGCATATCAAAAAGAATATATAGCAGTGGTTTACTGTCCAACCTGTCCAGCTAGAAAAAGAGTTCTTCTAACCATACGGTATCGAAATCCTTCTCCAAGTCACTCAGGCAGGCACCTGTGCACTGGTTCTTGCCTTTGTTCCTGTTGACCGACGCCCTAACTGCTTGGCTACCTTGTAGACGAACGACTGAAAAAATTTAATACCTTCAATCGCCTTTTAATTACTGAAAAAATCATGGGCGAAATATAAGAAATTTATCCACTTGAAGGACTATCACATAAGGTTTATCCAAAAATTAATTGACGGCATTACCGCTGCAACCGAACAAGAAGATACATCGACGAGCTCACCGTAACGCTGAGGAAAACAGAGCTCAGTTTTTAGGAAGCTTCTACTTCCCTAAAATGGCATCAAAAATAAGATCAATGGTGAACCGCTATAAGACTGGCAAAAAAAGTGAATACTACAGGTATCCTACCAAACCACTCCTAAGTCGTATACCCAATTATCCATGTAGTCTTTATATCGATATCTTTTCGCCCGGGAAGCCTTTTGTATTAATAGCCGTTGATAAATTTACGGAGTTTGCCAAAGAGAAATAAAACTCTCACGATCTGTAGAGGACGACCTTTACGAGATATCCTAATCCTTTCCTGTGTACCTGAAAGCGTCATTATAGATAACGAAATTGCGCTGAATTCAGCATCAATAACCTCAATATTAGAAGATGAGATACAAAAGAAAATATTTAAGACGCCGACATATAAAAGTAAGATGAACGGCAAAGTCCTTCATTTTCACTCTACGTTATCTGAAATCATAGATGTCTCAATTCAGATGGGCCTTCACGGTCTTTTGAAGAGCTCGTCTAGAAAGCCGCTAATGAGTATAATTTTACTATTCTGATAAAAAAAGCCATCACACTCTTCTATGCTCGAATACCTAAACTTAATCCTGAACAATTCGAAAACACACACTTATCTAACATTGAAGAACTCAGAAACAAGCAGGAGAAAGATATTAAACATCATAAGAAGAAACGGAAGCCATTCAAAGAGTATCAGGTGGGACGCGCTACGAATGCTCATCAATTCCTCTATTTATAAAAACAAAAAGATTTATCCTCAAGCCCAGTTTCGGACGTACTCTGAAATATCGTAATTCATTCCTAAGCCATACAACTCTCACATGAAATGCGTTCCCGGGCTCTTTATTTCCTTGTCATTATAACCTTCAAACATTTCGTCTGTACCTCTTTATACTTCCTCCTTAATTTTCCTTCGCCCGCGCTGTGTGTAAGCTACTTGACCGCGTGCAAATTACAAAAAAAAGTGCTTTATGTCAAAAATAATAAACGAGTAGGTAGATATCGGCAAGAAATAGTTAAAGAAAATGAAAATTATACAATTACAAAAGAATATGGCAAAGTAAGCCATAAAAGCAATATTAGAAACTAACAATCTTTTCAGATGCACTCTCTGCACTTGCAAAGGCAACATCCAAATTTTGGACTTCTCTAAATTACAAAGAGTGCAAACGGTAGTGTAGGGCAGACGGAGATACACGACGGAAATTTTAAACTAATCTACATTATTGAACTGGACCAATTTGAATGATTCATATCGAACATAACCCCAATTCTAAACCCTGAATCTACAAAATACCCCATTATATCTCCCTTATTATCCCATGAGATATGATAGATTCAAAATATATTATATAATTTGAAACCACGAAAAACAAAACGCTCATTAAATTTCATCAGCATTGCGTGAGAGATGAGTGAATAATCGTATATAAACCCTGAATGACTCGAACTGCAACCAATTTCAGACTGCTATAATTTCCAAACCGTTCATGACAGTGAACTCAAATTTTGACACATGACAGATAATTTTATTATTTACAAGCCATTTAAACGATTTGCGTCTCAGTTGTGTTGAAAAATTTTTATCCACGATGGAATTCAAACGTGATAGTGAGATTGCTTTATATTTGGGTGGAAAACCACAAGTAGCTATCGTTAGAGCCCTCCAGCACCTCAACGTGAATAAATCATTTGTGTCTCGAACCATAGCTCTTTACCGTGATACTGGCAGCGTTGCAAAACGCCATGGAGGTGGTCATAAAAAAACAGCAACAACGGCAGAAATGGTTCGGAAAGTGAAGGCTGGAATTGAGCGAAACCCGCATCGAAGTGGAAGAAAAATGGCTCGTGAGCTACACATATCGTTGAAACGGATGCAACACATACTGAAAAATGAGCTTGGGCTCAAGCCATTGAAGTTCCAGAAAGCACACGGTCAGAAAAAAGTTAGAGTCGAAAGAGCGAAGGAGCTGATACGCTTGCACGAAAGTGGTGAGTTGCCGAATTTGTTTTTTTCCGATGAGTCGCCATTTGTTATCGAGCAATATGTTAACAAACAAAATGACCGAGTTTACTTGCCAGAGAGGTCCTTCGAAAATTTACACCTTCGGACGACCACCAGAAAACAGGCAGCAGCGATGGTGATGGTTTGGGCCGCCATAACTGCCGATGGCACCGTCTCACAAAGCGCGCGTCAACCAAGATTGGTTAAAAAACAATGTTCCACACTTCATTTCTTCGACACAACGGATTGCAAATTCTCCGGATGCATATCCGTTGGATTTCTCTGTCTGGGGTATTTTGAAGGCAAAGGTTAGCACTAAAAAATACCAAAGTTTGGACCACCTCAGACAAGTACTTCGCCGGGAATGGGCCAAAATATCACAGAGCCACTTACGTGCAGCGTGCGATGCTTTCTTCGGCGGTCTCAAGGCTATTATTCGCACCAAAGGTGGACATATTGAAAACTATGGCACAATAAAATTTATCAAAAAATAAAAAATTATAGCATTTTAAAAAGTTACGGTTCGAGTCATTCACCCTGTAGAATCTAAAATAAAATACACTCATTACCAAGCAAAAACCATGAATTTATTTATGATGTTATTATAAATGTTCAATATAAAATAAAACTCATTTAGGGAGAATTAGAAAATATTAACTATGCCATTCACAAAGGGAAATTAATCTTGCCGTGATATGATAAATAAACAACAACTGTCCTAGAAGACAATAGAAGAATGTTTGAATTTCTCAGAAATTAAAACCATAAGCAATAATGCGCTGCGTAAAAAATATTCCCATCACCGCTAATGAAATTTACGAAAATTTATTGATTAAACCGGTTAAAAGAAACAATGCAATTTCAGAAATATTATTCTATGTGGTTCTTGGAAATACGCGTAGGATTTTTTTTTTTTTTTCAGAAAGAGCTTAACACTCAAGTGGGTATGAATACACTTATAATGCCTCAGGATGTGTTAAGTTTTTTGGAAAATGGGATAGAGAGAGGAAGAAAGATGTTTGGGCTCAGTGGTTATTTCGCTCCATGGGTGGCATCCAACATTTAATGGGGAGACTAAATTCTTAGTGGAGGTAGTCTTGATATTGATTTCTAGTCAACTACTCGTCTTACTTGATTTTCGTTAACTGAAAATATGGATGATATGTCTTTCGGGCGAGGCTGGGATTCGAACCAAGAATCTTTCGATTTGGAAGCCAGTCAAAGACCACTGGAGCGACGGCCACGCAAACTTTAATAATCTGTCAATTCGTAAATCTAATGATATTGTGAACAAAGAAAGCGATACATGTATGCCTAATTTATTAAATAGCCTATCAGGTACTTGTAACACCGCCAAAAGGCAACACGTTTCAACAATAGACGAAATTCGCACAGGCCTTCTACTCCTAAACCTGTTCATTGGCATTCTAGAGCACGGGAATACTTTTCATAGCATCCATGGTATATCCTGATAAAATTTAACAACACTACTATAAATTGAAATAAATGATAATTCATCTCTAGAGAAGCATCGATGGTTAAGGCATTTCCCGCAATATTTCAACTCAATCTGAAAGAAAAAGAATACCGAGAATCTCATTAAAAATGATGAATGGTATCCACATCAACACAAACGAGATTCAATTACTGCAGCCTAAAGAAGATATCCACAAATTTACCATTTACTCGCTTATCAAATGCATTGAAATATTAATGAAAATACTGACACTTTTAAAACCGTTCACAAAACAAAAAAGCAGCAAGAAAGTCAGAAACCAAACGGCCGAAGTAAGCATTCCTAAAGCAGACGTTCAATAATCATATCATTCAACTTTTTACAATACCAAGAGATACTCCATCAAATCATGTCTTTGCGACAATTATTTTAAAATAGTGTGGACTATATACTTTAATTGAATTGGAATCTCGAAGCATGATCAAAAGTGAGGCAGCAGTTAGCATCAATAAGCATTCGCAGTGGAATACTCTAGCATGCATACAAAAACCAAGGAGTACACTCTGCATCCCTCTTATAACTGTTTTAGTACATACATAAAATAAAAATTATCCAAAACCATATAATCTTATTTTTGATTCATAGCCTTTGGGGTTTTTTTTTTTTATAATTTACGCGCGCCTAATTTATTATGAATACCCTTTTACTGTTGACAGGGCGCGGGCGGAAAGATAGAAGGAGGAGAAAGGAAAGCATTGTTGTGATGTAGTGGTTTGAAAGTTAGGTGTATTTGGTTTCGTTATTGGCTCTCCAGAGGTGGGAGTCCGAATAGGACGGAGAGATCTCCTTCACTCGGAATGATTCCGGTTGTGAATTTTAACGGTTGATTTGTACAGCCTAATCTACATGTCAGTGTTATGCCTTCCACCCGCAGATTTTTCTAGTGAGTTTCAATTGCACAAATGAAAACTTTTGTCGTGGCTAAGATTGGAACCTTGACCCTCCGGATCTCCGGATGAGAAGCGATTGCTAGTACCACTACACCACGGCCAGCCCTTGGAGCTTAAAGCAAAAAAAACTTTTGTTTTTTTTTTTAAATTCATCTACTGCACGTTTCCCCAAGTATCATAAAATCTTGATGACGATTGTTCATGTTCACATTAAATCTTACATTTTTTATATATTTATATCAAAATATCTTAACTTCCTTTTATACTTAGTAATTCACCACAGTAATTGAATTACAACCTTTCTCATCTATTGTGAATTAATGTATCAAACTCTGCAAACGAGAAGTAGTGTTCGAAATCTCCTTCCATAAATTCTCTCTCCAGGAGATCGAGCAGCTACTGCGTAAAATTGAAATCGAGGATGAAAGAATTCGAAGACCAACCGTCGTAAAGAAGAAATTAGTAGTAAGGAAGAAATTAAACACAATTCAAAGTCATGTCTTTTATATTAAAGTTGAGAAGAAGAGAAGTAAAATTTAATAGTTCATAAATTCGTTGAGCGAACTTAGTTCCTGAAAACTCTCAGGAAACATTTTGGTGCCGAAACCCGGGGCAATTAAATATTTGGCTTTGTTCCCACATCTTTCAAGGCAGCGAAGAAATTTCCGAGGAAACGCAACAAAATCATCGCCGATACACAGCAGACCATTGAATAAAGGTGGTAAAATTATCAATTGTTTAAATTTTGCCGGTTGCAGTTTTGTGATTTGTATTTGTGGCCTTAAAGCGACCGTGGAACTAAAAGCTCATACTCGTCATTGCAACTGCTGAACCAGCTACGCCATCATCAGCCATCGAAGGAATCACCCGTTTGGTAATATAATTAGCAACCCAACAGCTCCTCAGACCGAAAGTTTTGCTGCTGTACTGTGGGGAAATCTGATGACGTGCGAAGAGTTAGAATTGGGAGTTTGTAAGCTTTTCGAAGAAGAGACACCAGTAAGTTCAAATTTTTGATCTCATTTTCACCACATATATATGAGTGCAAAGCCTAGTTAAGCTTTTAAGAAATTGTTGAAAAGCGATTTTCTTGCCGTTAATTTGTTGCTGTGTAATTAAGAACTTTGTTGCTGACTTACTCGTATTGTTGTTTTTCTACGATATTTGGTTGCTGAAAACTTGGTGGATATCGTTGGTCAAGGAGAGTTTGGAACCGGTTAAGAAAGTTGCAGAGGAAAGTTGCGGAGGTAGAATTTCTTGTATAGGCATTTTCAGTTCCATTATCATAGTAGTTTGGAAACTTGTTGCTAAAGTGTCTGGAAACCATTAGTTTCATATATGAGTACATACCATCCCTCTCTAATCAGTGACAATACTACGTATTAATCCAATAAAACTATCAATTTAGTTTGATTAATTTGAATCTTACTTATAATAGTTGTCGGTTGTTAGAATGTCGGATCCAATTGTAGCAGCTGATGGCAGTTGAGAGATCGATGGTTCCACTGATGCTAAGCTGATAGTAGGCAGAAGACGTTAGCAGATCTGAAGACATTGAGGGCTTATTGATTTAAAAGGGGACTCGTTATCGAAAACTGAGTTAGAATGCCGACTAGGTATACTAGAGTCGTATTTTAAGCAAATCCTGAACTTGCAGACATCAATAGAGCGATATAATATAGTTGAGGAAGCAAATGCTAACGACAATTTCCGATCAGAAATCGAAGACGTATATATTGGTTCGAAGGCAAAGATCATGGAGCTTTTAGCTGCGTTGAAAGACAGTACGATCTCTGGTGAAAATTTAAATACAACTTTGTTTCACCCGCAGCCAAATTTGAGGTCGAACTTAGAGCAAATAAAGTTGGCTACATTTTCGGGGTTAGTTTTCCGAGTACCCGAATTTCATTGGTCTGTTCAAGAATCTGGTAGATAAAGACGAGACGCTTGATAGTTTACAAAAAATTAACTATTTAAAGAGGTCGTTGACAGGTGCTGCATTGGGAGCAATACAATAGTTCGATATGACAAGTACGAACTATAGGAAGGCACTTGAGCGATTGGCTAATCGTTTTGATAACAAATGCCTAATTTTTCAGGAGCATATTAATTCTCTGTTGGAGCTTCCCAAGGTTACGAAAGCTACTTCTTTCTCATTGCGAAACTTGGAAGATAGCTTCAATACTCATTCAACGGCCATGAATTATGAGCACATTACCCATGCCATCCTTATATCCCTGGCGTTAGATCGCGTAGGCTCGGAAACACTTTCCAACTGGCAAGATGCGATGGATTATAGCAAGCTCCCATCGTGGGAAGAATTTACGAAGATTCTAGACCGTCGTTGCAAGAACTTGGAGGCAAAAGACTCCCAAAGGCATAATGCGGATAGATCGGTTGTCTCAAAAGGGCCAAAAAAAATTATTCTCGTCCTCGTAATAGAGATCGCTTTGACAACACAAAAAGTGCAATGTGGATTTTGTAACTTGGAAGGTCACGAAATAGGTTGTTGTGCTGAGTTCCAGAGGTTGTCAGTAGCAAGTAGATTTCTCGAGACCAAAAAGTTAGTATTGTGTATAAATTGTTTGCAAAAAGGGCATTCAGTGAGGCGATGTTCAAAGCCGAAATGCAGTATCTGTTTTTTTCCACATCATCACCTTTTGCATAGGTTCTCCCCAAACACGAATGTCAATGAGGAAACAGCAGGGTCGTCAAACACTTCACGTCCTATAACGTTGCTTGGGCGAACTTCGAATCAAGTTATCCTAGCTACAGCATTAATAGAAGTCAGAGATCAATCAGGGCCTCATCATCCAGTGCGTGCGCTTCTGGATTCTGCTCCGCTGCTAAATTTTATTACGGAGCGTATGGCTCAAAGGCTAAGGTTGAATAGATTGAAGGCGGATATGGAAATCAGTGGTATCGGAAAGAATGTTTCTAAAACTCGTTTTCGAACTAAGGCGGTATGTAAGTCGAGGATTTCAGACTTTGAAACAGATTTAGGACTTATTAAGATTATTAAAGGCATCACAGACCTTCAACCGAACAAGTCGTTCAACATTGAGAACTGGAATATTCCAAAGAATATTATTTTGACAGGTTCAAAGTTCAACCAGACATCCAAGATTGATATGTTGATAGGAGCGGAATGCTTCTTTGAATTATTGTCGATTGGACTATTTAAGATGGAAGGACGACCTACTTTGCAGAAAATGTTACTCGGCTGGGTAGTATCAGGTAGATACGATCTATCGTTTGTCCGGAATGCTACAGTTTGCTTAGTTGGTGGTCAATATTATGAATAAGACATGCAGTTGAACGAGATAGTTGAGCAGTTTTGGAAGATAGGAAATGTGGATTGCAAGAGCAAATTTCTAAAGGAAGAAGAAACTCCATACGAAACACATTGCAAGAAAACTGTCATGCGGAATGAGGAAGGCCGTTTTGTAGTAAAGTTACCATTTAAAGACAACCCTAAAGTGTTAGGAGACTTGCTCAAAACAGCTAGGAGACGGTTCTGTGCATTAGATAGGAGATTAGAGAGAGAGAGAGAGTTAAGGAACAGTACTGTAAGCTTATGAAGGATTTAGGTCATATGCAAGAGGTTTCTGAGGATAAAATTTGCAAAATGGAATATTTTTTCTCCTCTCCTTCAATATGTTGTCAGGCCTGATTCTTCGACAACGAAGAGAAGAGTGGTTTTCAACTGCAGTTCCAGTACTTCTTTGAACGACATTTTGATGAAAGGCCCGGTAATCCAAAATACACTCAATTATACTGTGTTTTCGTTGTTTTCGGTTCGCTTTTAGAGCTGATATTTCAAAAATGTATATGCAAATACTCGTTGATCAGCAGGATCGGAAATATCAATGCGTTCTATGGAGACCTCAATCGTCAGAAGAGCTAAAGGTATACCAATTAAACACCGTAACCTATGGGACAACGTCGGCTCCATATTTAGCCACCCGCTGTCTTAAAATGTTGGCAGAGAAAAACATGGAAAAAAGACCTTTGGGGTCAAAGGTGATAGGTGAACACTTTTACATGGACGACCTTATAACAGGAGGAGATTCATCAGAAGAGATCGAGAGGATTTACCAAGAAGTCAGTTTGATTTTAAAGAGTGCTGGATTTGAGCTATGAAAATGGTGGACCAATGATGAAGTCATGCTAAATCAAATTCCTGATTCAGATAAAAAAGTTCTCTTACAGATAAACGATTCCGATGTAATAAAAACCCTTGGCATTAAATGGAATCCATCTACCGACCAGCTGCAATATATGGTACCAGACATCGTCCGTTCAAATATCGTTACCAAAAGAATCATCCTTTCGGAGCTCTCTACTCTTTTTGATCCACTGGGACTGACTAATCCAGT
This sequence comes from Volucella zonaria, assembly GCA_963966105.1. Taxonomy (NCBI): domain Eukaryota; kingdom Metazoa; phylum Arthropoda; class Insecta; order Diptera; family Syrphidae; genus Volucella; species Volucella zonaria. The sequence goes on along the minus strand of OZ014530.1, from coordinate 145,803,617 downwards.
GATTGTCAAGGGAAAAATAATACTTCAAAGCCTTTGGATGCAGAAGACAAATTGGGATGAATCAGTGCAGGCTCGTATATACGAGGAATTGATGATGTTTCGACACCGCCACCGAGAACTGAACAACATTAAAATTCCACGATATATCTTGACACCACATTACAAAACGTTTGGGTGGCGGTGGCTCAAGTGGTAGTGTGTTGGCTTCCCAATCGGACGGTTCGGGGTTCAATACCAGCCGTGACCGAAAGACTTTTTTTCAGGCAACTAAAATCTTGTGAGATGAATGGTTGCTTAAATACAACATCGAGTCCAATTTACACTAATAATTTAGTCTCCCCATTAAATGTTGGATGCCACCCATGGAGCGAAATAACCACTGAGCCCAAAAATCTTTCTCTCTCTCTCTATCCAATTTTCCGAAAAACTTAACACGTGCTCCGGCATTTTAAGAGTAGTAATACCCTCTTGAGTGTTAAGTTCTTTTTAAAAAAAAAAAAAAAACAAACAAAACGATTCAAATTCACGGGTTTGCGTATGCATCGCTGAAAGCATATGGTTGTTGTATATATGTTTGAACGACTGATGAAACTAAGCACATGCAATCTGTTGGCTGCAAAGTCAAGGTTTGCCTCCATAAAAGCACAAAGTTTGCCTAAGCTGGAATTGTGTGCTGCGGAACTGTTAGTGATGCTATTGAGAACAGTGTTACCCAATCTTTCACATCTGATTATATGTAGACCAGGTATATCTTTGGACGGACTCTGAAATTGTTCTTTGTTGGCTATCGGCGCATCCTTCAATGTGGGATGTCTTTATCGCAAGCAGAGTGTCCAAGATACAATCAGATCTACCAGCATCGAATTGGAGACATGTAAGCGGTAAACAAAATCCAGCGGATATTATTTCTAGGGGATCATACGCAGTTGAATCGGAGAAAAGTATTTGATTTCCAGGACCAGGATTTCTGTACTTTCCAGGCGATCGGTGGCCAGTTCAAAAAGACTTTTCTATTCTTAATAATGCACCAGGCAGGCGCAAAACAGTGACTATTTTATTAACGAATAATATTTCACAGCAAATTTCGGAAATGTATCTGCATCATAGGGACGTCCAAAGGACTTGCAGAGTTTTTGAATATGCAGTGAAATTCATAAATGCATTAAAGAACTCTAGGCGAAAACCGAATGCAGAAATTGATCAATTAGACCCGAAGATATGTATTGCCACAAGGCTTAAATAAGACGTTATTTCCCTAGCAGTAAAAGAGATAGATGACGCACTTCTCCATATCTTGTGGCACATTCAGCGCGGCGAATTCAAAGAAGAAATCCAGCAACTATTGTAGGAAAAGATAATTCGATTAACCCAAAGAGTTTCGTCAAAAATTTAAATCCTTTCCCCGACGATAATTCTTTAAAACTCCTTAGAGTTGGTGGGCGTTTGCAAAACGCAGACATTCCTTACTCTACCAAGTGTCCTATTCTTCTTCCCAAATCCCACCCTTTTATTTATAATCTTGTTTTTTACTTACATAGAAAAAACTACCATGCAGAACAACAAGCGCTAGTTGGCATTATACGGCAACGATTTTGGGTGCTTGACGTTAGAAGACTGGTGAAGAAGGTGGTTGACAGATGCGTTCACTGCTTCAGGTATCGGCCCACGTTGATGACACAAATTATGGGAAATTTGCCATCGGACCGTGTGCAACCAGCCAGGCCATTCCAGAAGACTGGAGTTGATCTCAGTTGGTCACTCTATGTTACACAAAAATTTCGTGGACAACGTATCTGCAAGGCCTACGTTGCAGTTTTTGTCTGCTTTGTGGTCAAAGCGGTTCATTTAGAGGTTGTCTCAGACTTAACAAGTCATGGTTTCACCGCTGCTGTGAAAAGATTCGTTGCCCGGAGAGGACTATGCCGAGATCTTTTCTGTTACAATGTAACCAATTTTGTTGGAGCACGAAACGAACAGAAGAAGTTTAAAGATCAATTCCTGCAACAGCAAAAACAAGATAAAATCGCTGCCTGGTGTACCGGAGAACATATAAATGTTCATCACATCCCGCCTCGAACGCCTCATTTTGGAGGACTTTGGGAAGCCGTTGTAAAATCTGCGATAGCTCATTTACTGCGAACGTTGGGTCAAGCCAGTTTGACGTTTGAAGAGCTTACTACAGTAGTGACAGAAGTTGAAGCTATTTTAAACTCTCGACCGATCTGCCAGATGTCTAGTGATCTTAATCGGAGATCCTCTGAATGCCATTCTAGAACCTTCACTAGAACATGAAAAGATACCCTGTTTGAAGATGTGGAGGCGGCTGGCTCAAATTAAACAGCATTGCCGATGGACGAAAGAGTATCTCTTAGAGTTTCAGCGAAGGACATAGTGGAGGTTGTCATCCGAAAATGTAAAAATTAGAACAATCGTCCTTATTTCTGAAGACCATACCTCTCCTCAGCAATGGCTCCTGGGCAAAATTATCAGAACAATGATATCAGCATATCAGATGGCAAAATTCGTGTCGTTGACCTGAAGACAAGGAATGGAGTTCTCCGTCGAGCTATTCACCGACTGGATCCACTACCAACAAATGATTAAAGTATCTGTCACATGTTGCGGATACTTTAAGACGGCCAGAATGTTCATGTTCACATTAAATCTTACATTTTTTATATATTTATTTCAAAATATCTTAACTTCCTTTTATACTTCGTAATTCACCACAGTAATTGAATTACAACCTATCTCGTATGTTGTGAATTAATGTATCAAACTCTGCAAACGAGAAGTAGTGTTCCAAATCTCCTTCAATAAATCCTCTCTTCAGGAGATCGAGCAGCTACTTTGTAAAATTGAGATCGAGGATGAAAGAATTCGAAGACCAACCGTCGAACCATCAGGTACAAAATATACTCGTGTAAAAGATTAGTAAAGAAGAAATTAACTACAAATCAGAGTCGTGTCGTTAAAGTTGAGAAGAAGAGAAGTAAATTTTAAAAGTTCCTAAATTCGTTGAGCGAGCTTTGTTCCTGAAAACTCTCAGGAAACAACGATTTTTTTTATTATTGTTACTTTCATAAGAAAAATATTGTGAAACGTTATGTTCATTAGGTTCTAAAAACAAGGTACTACACGAAGTTACTACGATTAGTACTAACAGAGCAATTGCCGTTAACATGGGTCACAGTACACCAAAGCAAGCCTTTTCTTAAATCCTTGATAAATAATGTCAACATTGGAGATAGACCCTTACTGTAGAACGATTTTTTTCTTAGAATATGCCCAGGAATCATTTCCCAAATTATCGTTGACGAATTAGTGGACACCCTGTATATAATTATTTTTATGGTCAGTTTTGAACATTCTGCCCACCACCAAAAGTTTACATTTTATGCAGCTCCAAATACTTGTATTCTTATTGGTGCTTTAGTCTTTATGTTGCAGTAAAAAATATAATGGCTACAAAAATGGATATTAAGGTTAAAATGGAAAAGCCACTGCGCTTTATTAATTTTAAGCCTATAAGGTCGAAGTTTTGTTTGTTGAGTATATATCTGTTGTTGTAATAACAGTAACTTCTTACGAGTATGATCTTTGATCCTTGCAGTCTTTATTGATGATATTTCTTTTTCAGGTATGTCATGTATTCTGCTCACTATTGGATTTTGTCTATCAATGATAGTTACTTCTGATTGATACTTTTGAAGTCCAGAGAGGGTAGCGCCTTCGCTTCTGCTGGCACAACCGGCTTTAAGCGATAGCATTCCTTGCGATTAAATTTCCACGATTTCGTTCCTCTATTTTTGTTCGCATTCCAAATATAGTGCCGACTTCTTGAATACTTATACCATATGGTATATCCATGCATTAAGAGGTGTAGTTCTGCCCAAAATGGTTCACTTTCGTTTTCTCGTATTCATAACTATGGGGGGAGGTTTTGAACAGAGCTGCCAGGGTAAACTTTCTTTGAAAACTAGATGGTCTTCCAAGCACCGCATACATTAGTTGAGTCTGGCTTGAGACATCATAAATTGTAAATTAAAAATTTCGCTCGTAGTTTAGCTTTGGTAATCTTTCCATTGTGTTCGAATGGGATTGTAATCATTTTAAAAATATCTGATGACCTTTACTTGATTAGTGACGGGTTCAAATTGCCCATTAACTTCTTGTGTACTTAACTGCATTTTCAACTTCTCTTGATTTTGAAGGAGTATATAAAATTATTTTCCATTTGTTATCGATCATCTGCGTCTATTATTCCAAACAATGCGTTGTGGATAGAACCAACCCATTCCAAAGTGGCTCGTCTCTGTCTATTGTTATGCATAAATAATCGATCATTGCTCTCTATTTTTTCTTGGCACTTTTTTTTTTTCTTGTAAAAAGGACTTAACACTCAAGTGGGTATGAACAGCCAGTGATAATGTTATAATTTTACTGGCATCTTAGGATTGCGTTAAAATATGGCATTATTCTTTTATTCATTTGAACATGCTGGGGGCCACAGTCACCTACTGTATATACGAGAGTAGGTTTTAATATGTTACAAGCTCCCATTTTTATGCCACCACGTCCATTCTTCCCACTGAATTTAAATAAATTGTCGTTTTATCTGGTAACTCACTTATCATTTTCCTGCTTGGTTCAATCCCTGCTAATTTGGTGGGCATAATTATCAACATCGTTGTCAAAAACAATTTAAATAACATATATTTGTTTTCTTTGGCTATTTTACAGCAGTCAGATGGTTTCTCTTCGTTTTAATTCCCATTTGGACGTGCCGGGGGAATAAAGTGCCAAGTTATCTGCTCGTTAGCTAATGTCGGTGCTATTTCATCGTTTTATTTAATCGCCCTTTTAAATTCTTTGTTCAATCATTTGCCCATGCTTACAAATTTTCTTCTGTTGTCTGAATAAATATGCAAGCACTTTCCACGCCTACCTAGTATAAATCTTTTCAGAGCAGTTAAGAAATCATGAGTGGTTAGATCGCTTACAGCTTCCAAATGAATTGCTTTTGTAGCCAAACAGATGAACACTGCTGCGTAATCTTTAAATGATTTTACTCCTCTTCCTTTTGAGCAACGCATGAGAAAAGGACCAGCATAAGCGATTCCTGTGTATGGAAACGGACTTGATGTCGGCAATCGTTTTCGTTGTAAATCACTCATTATCTGTGTAGGAGACATTATGCATTTTGTACAAGTGCGAACAAAGCTCTTTATCGCATTTTTGATTGTAAGCATCTAATATTCCCGTCTTATTGTGACTTCTAGTAAACGGTTTCCTCCATGAATAGTGCTAGATTGTATAATTAATGTTGTCAACTTTGACTAGGCTAAGATGATAAGGTGGTTCATTTTGTTAATATGAAACCTACGCGTTTTTTGTCCAGACACGGATGCAAGCTCACAATTTTGCTGCTGCAGTTCACCACACCTTGGTTCTCTAGTTCTTGTATTTCTTTTTCAAATACTTTCTGTTGTAGCAATTATATTATTAGTTCTCCTGCCCTATTTATCTCTTCGACCGATAAGTATTCTTGTTATTTTTGTTATTTGAGATCCATCCCAGCGTGATTGTTGAATCACTCCAAGCATAAACTTTATTTGGTCTATTTATACTAGTCACAACTTTTTCTAATTTTGGTAATGTTTTACGGTTTTTTAATGGATTCACCTTCGTTTTTGCTATCAGTATCGTTATTGTTTTTTTTTTTTTTTTTTATAATTTAAGCGCGCCTAAGGGGTTATGAATACCCTTACACTGTTGCCAGGGCGCGGGCGGAAAGGTAGAAGGAGGAGAAAGGAAAGTTTGTGATGTAGTGGTTTGAAACTCAGGTGTGTTTGGTTTCGATATTGACTCTCCAGGGGTGGGAGTCCGAATAGGACGGAGAGATTTTTCTTCTCTCGGAACGTGAGGTTGTGAATTTTAACGGTTGTTTTGTGCTTGAAAAACCCTAGAACAGCCAAATCTACATGTCAGTGTTATGCCTTCACACGCAGATTTTTCTGACTGAGTTCCAATTACACAAATGAAAACTTGATGTGGCTAGGATTCGAACCTTGACCTTCCGAGTGAGAAGCGATAGCTAGTACCACTACACCACGGCCACCCCGTGGTGTACTTTTGTGCTGTTTACTTTTGTGTAATGGTCTGCTGGATATGCTTTTTCTGATGGGTCGCTAATCCGCACTTCTGCAAGTGGCTTAATGTTTAGTTAAAATTGTGTTCTGGCCCTATAGTTTTTGCATATAGATCTTAGCGGCAACTGTTGATAGCAATCCTAGTTGGTCAGATATTTGCACTATTTGTGATAGTATGCTTCTTTTTATATTTTTGTTGGTGTTTTTAAAATTTATTTTAAACATAAACTCGTCTTCTTTTGGGTGCCAGTACAACGCGTTCGTTCATTTTAATCTGATCAACTTCCATATCAGATATGGTTATTATTTTTTTATTATTTATTATTACTTTCTTAGCTGGAATCCCAAACATTGAATTTGAGTTGCCATTTGTATTATTTCACATTCTTAAGCTGAATCTGCGCCTGTTATCAGGTCATCTATATAAAAGCCTTTTTCGATGATTTTTCGTAGCCAATTCATCTCACATTTGCTTCCACTGTTCGGACTGCTAAAATTGTTGCAGCAGCTGTTCCATATGTGACAGTATTTAGTTCTAATCCCTCAATCCTAGATATAGGAGTTCAACGCCGTAGGATACGATTTTTTTTTTTTTCTTATAAACTAGCACGAGCTCAAGGGGTTAAGGCACCCTTAAAATGTGTGCACACAGCGCGGAAATTTAGGGAGGAAAGAAGGATAGGTACCGATGCACGTTAGTTTTATATGTCTGAATGCTATAATGACTAGGAAATAGAGAGCTCGGCAGGGCATTCCACAAGCTAGTTGCTCGGCTTAGGAACGAATTACATTATTTCAGAGTGCGTCCGAAAGTGGGCCTAAGGGTATATTGATGAGCATTCATAGCGAGACGTGTGTTACGGTTAAGGTTTGAAGGGCCGGAATGCTACTGGTGATTTCTATGGAGCATTGGTGGTGGAAATAGTTATAAAACAAAGTGAGACACGAGACATTACGTCGGTGTTCGAGGGTGTCCATTGTTTAAGTGATATTAGTATCAGCTATGAGTTTTATCGCACGGTTTTGGATCCTTTCTAGCAGGTGCAGAGATGTTTTAAGCGCATTTTTGGCTGTTGTAGGGTTTTCAAACACAAAAACAACCGTTAAAATTCACAACCTCACCATTCCGAGTGAAGAAAATCTCTCCGTCCTATTCGGACTCCCACCCCTGGAGAGGCAATATCGAAACCAAACACACCTGAGTTTCAAACCACTACATCACAAACTTTCCTTTCTCCTCCTTCTACCTTTCCGCCCGCGCCCTGGCAACAGTGTAAGGGTATTCATAACCCCTTTGGCGCGCGTAAATTATAAAAAAAAAAAAAAAAAAAATCCGACCAGATGTGGGCATTGTACTTCAATTTTGGGGGGATGAATGCCTTATATATTGAGGCCAGATCAGAAGGGCAAAAGTATTTTTCACATCGTTTGAGAAAGCCTTGACATTTCGCATAATTTTTGGTGACATCGACTATGTGGTCATTCAAAGGTGACACACATTCCGAGAATGGAGGGTTTTTCGGTTTCGACGATGTAAGTGCCATTCATAGATAATGGCTGGGTATTTAAATGTCGCTTTAACGGAAGCAGACAGCATTGTGTTTTGGAAGCATTAAATTCCACTCAATTGGTTATGCTGTTAATATCGGCATTTAATGAGCTTAACATACGCTGCCGTTCCCGTTCTACAGCCGAAAAGCAGGGACGTGAGTCCGGAAACGAATATAAAAAGCAGAGAGTACTGTCATCAGCAAAGGAATATATTGGATTAGAAATAGCAGAGAGAGATCATTGATGAAAATTAAAAAGAGTGTCGGAGACAGAACGGAGCCCTGGAGCACACCAGTATTTATTTTGTGAAGATCAGATTTGAAACCATCCAAGACAACTTGATTTTACCGTTCCGAAAGGTAATTTCTAATCCATTTAAGAAGACAGTCATTTTCGACAAAAGAGCCTGATACCAAACTCTGTCAAATGCCTTAGAAATGTCAAGTGCAACTATTTTGCTTTCGCAAGATTGATGTACGCTTTGGTTCCACTTTCGGTGAGACATGTCATCAAATCACGAGCGGACATATTGCCGGTCATTGAGAGGCTTGCGTGTTTCGAGATATTTCATGAGCTGACGGTTTATCAACGTTTCCCTGACCTTGGTGGGAAGGGACGTACGTTCAATGGGTCTGTAGGAGGAGAGAGTAGAAGATTCGCTATTTTTAGGGACTGGCTGGACAAATGCTGTTTCCCATCTGCTCAGAAAGAATCCTAAAGGGTAGGAGTGATGAAAAAGCTTACGCAGTGGATTTTCCAGCGTGGAAGAACAGCTTTTCAGAAGAAGGGGAGATATACCATCTGTACCAGCGGATTTATGTACGTTGAGATCTTTAAGTACTTTAAGTACGATGGTAGAGTCTATCTCTTTTAGAAATTTGTATTTGCCTGTGCATCATCTCCGCATCTGCTGTAAGTACTTGCTACCTTATAGTATCTCCATTTTAGCAGTATATCAAATCGTCACAACTTGAGTCCAGCATACATTAGGTCTGTTCCCGTGAGTTTTTTGTAATAATCTGTGAAAGAGAATTTTTGATTAAGTTTCAAGAGTACGAATGAATTCTCTCTTAAACAAACCCAAAATCTCGTGGAAACACGTTTTCGTAAAATGTGTTTGAAATGCCAATAGTAACAAGTAAAAACAAAACAAAAAGGAAAAAAAAAGAAAAGAAATGGTAAAACATTGGTTTTTATTACTATTTTATTGCTCTAATATGAATTTAATGAGTTCTATTATATTATTCGAACAATTCGCTTCAATATGACGGTCTTTTTTCTCCTTTTTGCTCATGTCCAAGACATCTTTTGAGTTAGTTTGCATAAATTTGTCGCTATTGACACATTTCTTTTAAAAGTTCTTTTAAAATTTAATTGATTTAACGTTTTTGGAATTCCTGCCCAAAGAAAAGTCTCGTGTAGAAATTTGTAGGAATTCGCAGGGTAGGGAAATGAATTTCTCTCGCAAATACGTTCTCTTTTACAATAAAAAATTTTTCTCCCGGGAAAAGGTTTTTGTACAAATTTGTATAAATTTTGCTTTCCTGGAACAGACCTATTATATCGTTGAGACTTTTTCCGTTAGATAATTTTGTGGAAGCATCAAAAACGATACGTAATTTTGTAGTAAGATGTTCTTCCATTATAACTGTTTGATGTGGTACATAAAAGTTTCCTTCTGATTCGGCTGTGACTTTTGACATATGCCCAAGATTAATATACTCCCTTATGCATTGCGCATAATCTTTTCTGAGTTTTTGATTTGTTTTAAATCTTTTTTCACTGCCATTAGACGCACTATCGCTGGCTTTGTGGAATTCCCAAGTTCAATGTCTTCTTTAAGTGGGATTTCTACAATGAATCGTCCATCGGTATCTTGTTTAACAGTTTCACCATATATTTTATTCATAGTTTATAACTATGAATTTCAGGCACTTCTTCTAATTCCCAAAATGGTTCTAGATTTGTAACTGCCGCTATAAGTTTTGGTTAATCTTTTGATGATGCCGGAAAGAGTCCATCCCACCTTAGTGGTTTAACTAACAATACCGTTTTGTTTGTAGGCGCCATTCTCCAATATTTTTCCAAACATATCTCCTCCAATTACTATGTCAATTCTATCAGATTTATTGAACATGGGATCGGCCAATATATAGTTGTGCCAATGCGAGGATTTTTAAGCAGTTGAGCTGCTGCGGAAGATATCGCAGTTATTTGTGAGACTTAATCAATGAAGGCTCTGAATAATAGATATTCCCCCATGATAGCTTTCACTTTTATCTGTGCAGTTGCTAGAATTACAGTCGCTGCAAAATTGTTCGTTGAAGTCATTGCAGTCTGCTTATTCGTTACTTTTGCATTTTCTAGGTGTAGAATCTCGTGATGATTTTGTGACCAGTATTTGCATTTCATATTCTACAATACATATGGCATTTTTCACCGTGTTTATGAGAAATGCATTTGAAACAAAGATTTTTCTCTTTTCATTTTGTGATAGGATGAGAGTTGCAGTATGTTTTGGCTTAAATAATTCTTTTCTATTATTAAATTTGTGTCGACGACCGCTTTAAGTCTTTTGTACCGTCTTACCAAAAATTCCATGATCTCGTCTAGCGTTTGAGTTTCTTTTGGCTTTTTTGCCTTTTGTTCATACAGTTTGATGTCTTCATTATCCAGTTTTCTATAAATTATTCGCGCGATAAACGGATTCTAACCGTATGTATCTACTTCTAATACACGAATTGCATTAAGACAATCATTTGTAATATCCAACGGTTGCCTTACGCTTTCTGCTGAATTACTGTCAATTTTTGGCCGATCTATATAGAATTCTATCCCATTGAGTGCTGAATAGAATCCTTTCATTGTCAATTCTTTGCTTCACAAATTGTATAAAGATATTGTATAAGCCGAGCTGCATCTCCTTTCAAACATTGGCGTACACGCAATATTTTCTTGGGGTTCTATATGCACATATTTTCATGAACTATATCTTTGAACAAATTATAAGATGTCTACCACTCTTTTATGACGCCGTAAAATATTGGAATTTCTAATTTTTCCAATTCTAAATTTTGTCGAATTTTACAAGATGTTTTTATATTTATTAAGATCATTATAAATTTTTAGCTTTCTCATACGAAGCAATTCCAGTTCCTCAAATTTTTCATCAGTTTTTTCGTTATAGAATACTGATAATTGTTCTTTGTATTCTACCAATATACAAAGGTGGTGAAAAGAGGGCTTTAGAGAACTATAGGCCTTTCTCTATATTACCAATAGTTGAAAAATGTCTTGAAGAAGTTGTAACGAGAAGACTTTGGAGGTTTCTAGACAAGGAGAAAACCGTAGCGAAGAACCAGTTCGGGTTTCAAAAAAATAAATGCACAGGAAAACTACTTGGTGAACTTGCAAATTTAGTCAATCAGAGTCTGAATTTAAATCATCACGAATGTTCATCGACTTTAGCAAGGTATTCGATACTTTGAATCACCGTAAACTAATGGACATCCTGAATTGTGCTGGAATAAGAGGGGTTTTAGCAGATTGGTTATGCAATTATTTAAATAACAGAGGTTAAAGTGAAAATAGCAGGCGAATTGAGTGAGTGGAAGGAAATCAAATATGGGGTTCCACAAGGCTCGAAACTAGGGCCCGTATTATTTATCCTGTACACGAACGAAATTCTTAAAATCTTAAAGAGTAGTATTTCATTCGCATATGCCGATGATATGGCAATTGTAGTTCAGCATGCATGCTTCGAAACAGCTATGAGGATAATGCAGGAGGATTTCGAGTAAGCTATAAAGTGGTGTCATGGCATGGGGCTTGTAATAAACGCAATATATCTGAAGAAATGCTCATCTATTACAGTGCTTAAAAAAGTATATTACGCATTAGTGGAATCCAAACTAAGCTATGGAATATTGGCCGGGGAAGTGCAGCAAAATACCATTTAGATAAATTGCAAAAGCTGCAAGCAAATATACTAAAAGTAATGCAGCGAGGTGTGAGGCGGGACGAGGATGATTTACTGTAGAGCAAATCTTCAAGATGGTGACTGTAATGGAGTATGGCAGAGATAAAAGATTCCCGAAACCAGTTTCACAACAAATAAACACTAGACGAAAGGATAGAGGTATGCAGCAAAAACCTAGGTTCAAGAATGTTTATGGCAAGCGACAACTCAACTACATGATCCCCCACGTTTTAAATAATTTTCCTTTGAGACTTATAAGCATTATTAATTTCAAAAAAAGAAAAAAAGAGATTAGGAAATTTTTGCTTGCATAAATCAATAGTATTGTATTTTAATTTTGATTAATTAATTATTTAATTTTGTTTTCTTAAATCTTTTTGAATTCATATAAGTAATGTTATTATTTAAACTTAAAGTTCAAATTCAAATATATTACAGTTTGATCTCCTGCAGATAAGCTTATGCTTTGCGGGTAGTGCATATGTATTTGTTAACTCTTTAATTTGAATATAAATAAAAACTAAAAAAAACTAAGCTTTTAATTCATCGAACATGTCTAAAAAGACCTTATTGTCTTCTTCACTGATTCTTGTCTTCTTCATTGAATTCTGGTCTTGTTAATTCCAAAGTGACGTCCTAAGGTTTTGGCATGCATTTCATGGAGCACTTCCCCGATTTTAGACCGGGGCACGATTCACTGCATACGGGATGTTGTTCCGTCTGCTTTGTACCATTTGTGTTCAGCAAACAAACTTCCACACAAAGTGAGTCCCACGATGCCCAAAACGCCTTAAGAGTTTGGATCCGTTCCGAAGTCTCCTGCAAGCTTGGACTTTCATCACGGCCAATATTGGTTCGTAGTCGTTGACTGCCTGTTGGGAAGAAAAGAATTAGTCAGTACCCAACCCTCAACTGTCTCAGTTGGATAGTAAGCTGTTATTTCGATTCCTTACAGTTCCAGTATTCAAATTATTATTATTAATATCAATATTATTATCAGTATTATTATTATTATTATCAGTATTATTATTATTATTATCAGTATTATTATTATTATTATTATTATTATTATTATTATTATTATTATTATTATTATTATTATTATTATTATTATTATTATTATTATTATTATTATTATTATTATTATTATTATTATTATTATTATTATTATTATTATTATTATTATTATTATTATTATTATTATTATTATTATTATTATTATTATTATTATTATTATTATTATTATTATTATTATTATTATTATTATTATTATTATTATTATTATTATTATTATTATTATTATTATTATTATTATTATTATTATTATTATTATTATTATTATTATTATTATTATTATTATTATTATTATTATTATTATTATTATTATTATTATTATTATTATTATTATTATTATTATTATTATTATTATTATTATTATTATTATTATTATTATTATTATTATTATTATTATTATTATTATTATTATTATTATTATTATTATTATTATTATTATTATTATTATTATTATTATTATTATTATTATTATTATTATTATTATTATTATTATTATTATTATTATTATTATTATTATTATTATTATTATTATTATTATTATTATTATTATTATTATTATTATTATTATTATTATTATTATTATTATTATTATTATTATTATTATTATTATTATTATTATTATTATTATTATTATTATTATTATTATTATTATTATTATTATTATTATTATTATTATTATTATTATTATTATTATTATTATTATTATTATTATTATTATTATTATTATTATTATTATTATTATTATTATTATTATTATTATTATTATTATTATTATTATTATTATTATTATTATTATTATTATTATTATTATTATTATTATTATTATTATTATTATTATTATTATTATTATTATTATTATTATTATTATTATTATTATTATTATTATTATTATTATTATTATTATTATTATTATTATTATTATTATTATTATTATTATTATTATTATTATTATTATTATTATTATTATTATTATTATTATTATTATTATTATTATTATTATTATTATTATTATTATTATTATTATTATTATTATTATTATTATTATTATTATTATTATTATTATTATTATTATTATTATTATTATTATTATTATTATTATTATTATTATTATTATTATTATTATTATTATTATTATTATTATTATTATTATTATTATTATTATTATTATTATTATTATTATTATTATTATTATTATTATTATTATTATTATTATTATTATTATTATTATTATTATTATTATTATTATTATTATTATTATTATTATTATTATTATTATTATTATTATTATTATTATTATTATTATTATTATTATTATTATTATTATTATTATTATTATTATTATTATTATTATTATTATTATTATTATTATTATTATTATTATTATTATTATTATTATTATTATTATTATTATTATTATTATTATTATTATTATTATTATTATTATTATTATTATTATTATTATTATTATTATTATTATTATTATTATTATTATTATTATTATTATTATTATTATTATTATTATTATTATTATTATTATTATTATTATTATTATTATTATTATTATTATTATTATTATTATTATTATTATTATTATTATTATTATTATTATTATTATTATTATTATTATTATTATTATTATTATTATTATTATTATTATTATTATTATTATTATTATTATTATTATTATTATTATTATTATTATTATTATTATTATTATTATTATTATTATTATTATTATTATTATTATTATTATTATTATTATTATTATTATTATTATTATTATTATTATTATTATTATTATTATTATTATTATTATTATTATTATTATTATTATTATTATTATTATTATTATTATTATTATTATTATTATTATTATTATTATTATTATTATTATTATTATTATTATTATTATTATTATTATTATTATTATTATTATTATTATTATTATTATTATTATTATTATTATTATTATTATTATTATTATTATTATTATTATTATTATTATTATTATTATTATTATTATTATTATTATTATTATTATTATTATTATTATTATTATTATTATTATTATTATTATTATTATTATTATTATTATTATTATTATTATTATTATTATTATTATTATTATTATTATTATTATTATTATTATTATTATTATTATTATTATTATTATTATTATTATTATTATTATTATTATTATTATTATTATTATTATTATTATTATTATTATTATTATTATTATTATTATTATTATTATTATTATTATTATTATTATTATTATTATTATTATTATTATTATTATTATTATTATTATTATTATTATTATTATTATTATTATTATTATTATTATTATTATTATTATTATTATTATTATTATTATTATTATTATTATTATTATTATTATTATTATTATTGGGGGGGCAAAAGGCCCACGTGGCTACATGCCGTTTCCAGCTAGCATGAGCTGCGGGTTCGTAATGTCCGACTCTCACCTCCACGATCCGGTGCCCCCTGGAAACCCGAGCAACCCATTGTGAGATACAGTAACCAACCTGTGTGGATCGTGGGTCGGGGCCAACGAGAGCGGGAGACCCCATTGGAATAGATACCTGATGAGGGTTATGAAACTGATGACGACCTGGAATACGAAACCGGTACACGACCTCTATGAAATATTTGGAATAGATTGCCGAGAGCTGGTGGATGCAGTATTCTGTTACCTTAATACCCAAGAGTGACATCTTGGAGAAACGGCTTTCAGGCTAATGCTGCATCCGCCCCCGTCCCATTAAAACTGTGGCTAGGCTTTGAGTACGTTCCGAGTCCGTCGCCGTTAAGTTGGTGGTACAGGTTCAGTTGAGAATAACTCCTGATTTTGCGCTTAGATCCTGGCTCTGAACATAGACTCTCATAAGGACCTATGTCAACCCTTGCGTGGCCTCCCTGCGTGCATAGATAACCACGGGGATTATTAGAAGCCACCGTACAACCGTACGAGGATAGCGGCTCACAGCGGGGACCCAACAGAAAAAACATGAATAGAACACAAAAACAATTACAAGCAGTAAATAGAAACACACCACAAGCGCTAGAAAAAGAGAGTAGTGAAGAATGCGCAAGCATATTCAAAAGCAGTAGTAAGATCACACGTTCGCCCACACTAACACCAGCGGGCGCGAGCGTTAGTGATAGAAGTGAGCGAAAATTGCAATCGAGCACCACAGAACCGACACCAGCTCGTCTCTCCTCAGCAGCAAACAAAAACCCGCGAGAAAAAGACCAGGAAACTACACCGGTGCTGACAGACTCCGTGATAGCCTACACCTCACCACGGCAAGAGTGTATTGAGAAGATGAGGACCGCGGAGCAAGAGTCCTTAACCAAGTGTAAAGACGTGCTCCGAAAAATGAAACTGGCTATGACAAGGCAAAGGAATGTCAGCATGGACGTAAAATCGGGTGTCTCGGAACTAGAGGAACTGCTGGAGGTAATGGAAAGCTACAGGCGAAATTGGCTGAACACGGAGAAACAAATAACACGACCAAATACAACCTCTTGGAGCAAGAAGTGTCAGCCGGTTGTGGTAATAGAAGACACTCCAAGAACCGCAAAGAAGAAAAGAGTAGCAGCGAGCCCAGCAGAAACTGAATCGCTTAGACAATCCAACGAGAACGGAAGAGAAAAGTGGCATATAGTTACAAGGAAAAAAGCTCGAACACACGAAGAACAGAGGGACTCGAAAGAGGAGAAAACTCCCCAAAAACAAAAAACAGACGAGCAAAAAGGAAAGGAAACTACACCAAGGAATAGACAGAAAAAGAAAAAACAAGCCAAGCTCCGACCCGAAGCAATTCTTATTAAGCCGAGAGGCGAAGAAACATATGCAGGGATCCTAAAGGAAATACGCACCAGCGCAAACCCAGATGACTCTGGAACTGTCATAAGAGCAGTGCGTAAAACGAAAGGAGGAGACGTCCTCGTTGAGCTCGACGCCAAGACAAAGGACAAGGTAGCCTTTGGAAGGTCGCTGGAAAATATCTTAGGCGAAAAGGCGGTTGTTCGTAATCTGGAACCAAAAATAACACTCGAAATAAGGGATATGGACGAACTTACCACTGTAGAAGAGGTCCACCAAGCCATAAAGAACAGAGTTAGTGACCCCACATTAGACATCCGAGCTTTTGTCACTAAACAGAGTCGAAGTGGCCAACAAATTGCCATAGTAGAAGTAAACACTCGAATAGCCGAAGAACTAATGAAATCCCCCAGGATTAAAATAGGATGGATTCACTGCAGAATCCGCAGAAGGGTTGTAGTCCCATGCTGCTACAGATGCTTCGGGTATGGACACCTGCAAACTTCCTGCGCAGAAGTGGATCGAAAGAGCCTGGGACTCTGTATTAAATGCGGAGAACAGGGACACAAAAAACAAGACTGCACGAAAAGCGCAAAGTGCTGCTTATGCACTGCGCTTAAGAATCCATCACTAGGACTGGATCACGTGCCAGGGTCAGGCAAATGTCAGGTGTTTAGAGAGGCACTTGAAAGAGCAAAGAAGAGAAACGCCAAATGAGCAGAATACTCCAAGGAAATCTCCACAGAAGTCGAATGGCGGATGAGCTCCTAATCAAACTCATAACTGAGCTGAAAGCAGACATAGTTATCATCAGCGAACAGTATAAGAATAAAAAATGCCCAAACTGGATCACAGACACACTGGGAACCGCCGCTGTCTGGATCCCGAACGCGACAAAAATTAATGTTAAAGACCAAGGCAGTGAAAGAGGCTTCGCCTGGATGAAATGCGCGGAACTCACACTAATAAGCTGCTATTTCACCCCAAACGAAGGCATAAGCGAGTTCCGAGAAAAACTGGATAGATTAGAAGACTTTATACAAGAGACAGAGGGGGAAGTGCTGGTCGCCGGT
Source organism: Volucella zonaria (assembly GCA_963966105.1). Taxonomy (NCBI): domain Eukaryota; kingdom Metazoa; phylum Arthropoda; class Insecta; order Diptera; family Syrphidae; genus Volucella; species Volucella zonaria. The sequence continues at coordinate 145,785,932 of OZ014530.1, read as the reverse complement.
GACTTCAATGCTAGAGCACAGGAATGGGGTATGCCAAATACAAACTCACGCGGAAGGTACATACTCGAAATGGCCGCAAGAAGAAGTATTAATGTAGTCAATATAGGCAACACGTCTACATTTAGGAGACCTGGATACGAAGAGACAATCCCTGACATACCCTTTGCCTCAGAACAAACTTCAGCCAAGATAAAAAATTGGAGAGTTATAGAAGACTTCACAGGCAGCAATCATCAATACATCGCTTACGAAATATGCAGCCAAGAACGCGCCATCAACCCGAACCGAAGCCGAAAAACACGATGGAATGCCAATAGACTCAATGAAGAGCTACTCAGATCTGCACTCGAGGGGACCGTAAATACGACCGCAGAAATGGCGGGGAATGCAGAAACAAACACAGAAGCTACGATGCAGCTTATACGCCAAGCATGCAACGCATCGATGCCACGCGTCCATCTCGGGTACCAAAACAGAAAACCGGTGTACTGGTGGACCGACGAGATCGCGGCTCTCCGAAGAAAATGCCTACACCTGAGGCGCAGAGTCACCAGGGGGAGAAGAAGAAATGCGGAACTCAATGCAAACACTGTAACAGAGTTCAGTAATGCAAGGACCGAGCTCAAGAGAGCAATAAAACAGAGTAAAAAGCACAAGTGGGAAGCCCTTCGCCGAGATGTGAACAACGATCCCTGGGGACTAGGCTATAAGATCGTAATGCGAAAGCTGGGAAGACGGATGACAAGCCCGGACCTCAGCGAAGAAAAAATGAGGAACATAGTGGAAACTTTATTCCCAACTCACCCCACCAGACCCCCTGACATCCCCATAACTCCACTAGAAGAAGTCCCACTATTCACTGAAGAAGAGCTGACTCTGGCGGCGAAAACCCTGCAGATCCGAAAAGCCCCCGGCCCTGACGGAATACCAGCAGAGATTCTTAAAAAGATAGCACAAATATCCCCACAACTGCTATTGAATATGTACAACAAATGCCTGCAAGAAGCGGTTTTCCCCAGAAGATGGAAAATGCAACGACTGGTACTAATCAGCAAGGGGAAAGGCAACCTAGACACCCCATCAGGCTACAGGCCCCTATGCATGCTGGATATCGCAGGGAAACTTCTGGAAAAACTGCTGAAGACGCGGATAACAGCAGCCATACAAACAGCAGGAGGTTTAGCCGAAAGACAGCACGGCTTTCGAAAGGGCCACTCTACTATCGGAGCAGTTAGAGAAGTGATAAAGTCCACCCAAATGGCCCAACAAGGAAATCACCACTCAAGAAAGATTGTGCTACTAGCAACTCTGGATGTCCGAAATGCTTTTAACTCAGCCAGATGGACGGACATAATATACGCGCTCGAACACGACTTTAGCATACCCGAGTACCTCTTGAGGATGGTGAAAGACTACCTAAAAGACAGAGAGCTAATCTACGACACCAAAGAAGGCGCGCGGAGAAAGCAAATCACCGCTGGAGCAGCGCAGGGTTCAATTCTGGGACCCGACCTCTGGAACATCGCTTATGATAACATCCTTCGCATGGAGATGCCAGAAGACACGTTTCTAGTAGGCTACGCGGACGACATTGCCGCAGTGATAACAGCAAGGGATATTCATAATGCACAAATGAAATGAAACCAGGTGATGAGAAGAGTCCTACCCTGGATGCAAGAACATGGCCTAAGGCTAGCTGCAGAAAAGACGGAGATAGTCCTGCTAACCAAAAAGAGAATCCCGACCAGAGTTGATTTTCAGCTAGGGCAAGAGACGATCACCAGCAAGGAAGCGGTCAAGTGATTGGGGGTAGTCCTTAATACGAAGCTCACCTTCTGGCAACAAATAAAGGGCGCATCAGAACGGGCTGCAAAAGTAACGACAGCACTAAGCCGACTAATGGCTAACATAGGAGGCCCGACGGCTAGCAAAAGAAAACTTCTGATGACGGTAACAAACTCTATTCTCCTGTATGGGTGCGAAATATGGGCTGAAGCCCTTCGCCAGGAGAAATACAGAAAACAGATGGCAGCAGTCCAAAGACGCGGTGCCTTACGCATCGCGAGCTCATATAGAACTGTACCAGAAGCAGCTATATTGGTAGTCGCGGGAACAACCCCCATCGATCTCCTCGCAACAGAGAGCAAATACATATATGAAAGGAAATCCGAAATTGGAACGGAAGCAGCTGTTCTTGAGGCGAAAGAACATACGAAACAACAATGGCAGGAGAGATGGAACTCAGAACGGAGGGGCCGTTGGACTGCTACACTAATCAAAAGCGCTGACAAATGGGCACAACGAAAATACGGCGAAATAAATTACTATGTCACCCAGTTTCTATCCGGACATGGTTACTTCAGTAGCTACCTAAAGAAGAAAAAAAAATTATTATTATTATTATTATTATTATTATTATTATTATTATTATTATTATTATTATTATTATTATTATTATTATTATTATTATTATTATTATTATTATTATTATTATTATTATTATTATTATTATTATTATTATTATTATTATTATTATTATTATTATTATTATTATTATTATTATTATTATTATTATTATTATTATTATTATTATTATTATTATTATTATTATTATTATTATTATTATTATTATTATTATTATTATTATTATTATTATTATTATTATTATTATTATCCCGTGTGGGGTTTGCTAGATCCTCCATCGGGACCCTCCCATTTGGCGAATTGGGGACGCTCACCATGCCTACTAGGCGTGGGGGGTACCAGGGAAATAAAATACCTGGGGGTGATCAAAATCTAGCACGATGATGGACCGGCAATGATACGGAGTAGCGAATTTTAAAACCTCAGCACTGTGTCAGAACGAGTAGAAACCGCTATAAGTGACCACCCCGATGACGACCCCGGCATTAAATGGACTACGATTTGACAACATGATATTGATCAGTTTGCCTCGAGCTGACGGCTGCAGTATTCTGGCATCTTAGTAAGAGGGGTGAAACCTATCTGAAACGGCTGCCAGGCAAATGCTGTAGCCGCCTCCGTCCCGTTAAAACTGTGGCGAGGCTCCGAGTACGTTCCGACCACGTCGCCACTGAGCTGGTAGTACAGGCGCAGTTGAGATGACTCCTGCCTAGCGCCGAGATCCTGGCTCTGAACATAGGCTCCCATAAGGACCTATGTCAACCCTCGCGTGGACCTCACTGCTTGCAAAGGGACCCACGGGGATCGCTGGAGGCGACTGTACAACCGTGGAAGGATAGCGGCTCGTAGCGGGGACCCAATTGCAAATGAACAGAACACCCCCAAAAACAAAAACAAACAAAATAATTGCCCCAAAAACAAAAACAAACAAAATAATTGAAAGAAGAGAGAAAACAGAGGATCAGCCCGTTAGTTTGGGCTTTCAAAAAAGCCGTAAGATTCTCCGTTCGCCCCCACTCCCGAGAGGAGTAAATGCTTTAGCGACTACCGGGACGACTGGAGATACCGTCCAATCGGGCGAAGACTCTTCCAACTTAACTGAAGGAGCAAAAACGACGATGCAGATACAGCAGCAGACTGTCGCCTCGCCTGCTACAAGCGTACAGGATGAACCGCAAACGGCTGTGAGAACAAATTCTTCTCCCCGCTTAGAGTCAATATATAAGCTGAGACAGCTGGAAGAAGAAAGCTGTAGACATGCCCTAACAAAGATGAAGCAAGCCATAAGGAAGCAAAGAAACATCAGCAAGGAAGTTCAGGACGGCGTTGTTGAACTAAGCGAGGCTTTCGACGTGTTAAAGCACTACAGGCAGATGTGGAAGTCGACAGAAATGCAGAGGTTCGAAGAAGAGCAGGCAGGAAATAAACCGGGAACGGCTGACAGTCAACCACGATCAGGTAACACACCTCTGACAGTCCGCGGTAAAAGGATAGCCACAAGCCCAGCTGTGTCCAATGTGTCCAAAAAGACAAGAGAAAAGGAGCCTGACGCTTGGACAACTGTAATTCGCCGGAAGCAAAAGCCAAATTCAGATAAGGAGCTCAATGGCAATAACGCGGCGATTCAGGATAAAACTGAACATAAGAAGACAAGGACGAGAAAAAGAAGCAAGAGAAAGCCAGAGCCTAAAAAGCGTTTAGAGGCCGTGCTCGTCAAACCTGCAGAAGGTAATAGTTACGCCGATGTTCTCCGCGAACTTAAAAGATCTGTCAAACCAGAAGAAGCTGAAGTAACCGTAAGATCCGTTAGGAAGACTAAGGACGGCTCGCTTCTGCTGGAACTACTAGATGGAGGAAAGAAGAAACAATTCTGCGAAGCAATTAAAAAATCCCTAAAACAATCTGCGAGAGTGACGGAGCTAAAACCAAAGACTACCATCGAAATTAGGGATATGGACTCCCTTGTAGAACCAGAAGAGATAGCCTTGGCGATTAGAGAAGCGATTCAAAAAGACGATCCAGATATCACGGTGAGAGTCTCAAATAAGAATAGCAGAGAACAGTGCCGAGCATTTGTGACAATGGCAGATGACATAGCAAATGTCATACTCCGATCTCAGCACATAAAAATTGGCTGGACACGATGCAGAGTCAGACAAGCAAATGACATTAAACGCTGCTTCAGATGCTTTGGTGTGGGACATACACAAACGCTATGTAAAGGCCCCGACAGAAGCGGACAGGGTTTATGTATACGATGTGGAACCGCTGGCCACAAGATGAAAGAATGCAACAACACCCCGAAGTGTTGCATCTGCGTTGAAGAGCACTGCGACTCAACCGACCATGTACCTGGCTCGAACCGTTGCACTGCCTACAAAAGACTCAGCGGGAAACAATGATAAAGCTACTCCAAGCAAACCTGCATAGAAGTATAACCGCCAGTGCACTGCTACCGCAGATTATGCTTGAGCATAACACCGAGTGTGCAATCATCAGCGAACAACACAGCAAGTTAGCAAATGACCTTTGGTTCGAAGATACAACAAAAACAGCGGCGATATGGCTAACAAACAGCGAAAAATTTCATACGATAAGGCACGGCTCAGGCGACGGCTTTGTATGGGCAACTAGCAGGAACTACACTATAATCAGCTGTTACCTAACTCCAAGCGACCCCATAGATACTTTCCAAGCCAAACTAGACTGTATCGAGGACGCTGCCAGAGCGATAGGAGGAAAACTTATTATTGCAGGTGATTTTAACGCAAAAGCATCAGAGTGGGGTATGGGCACTACAAATTCGAGAGGTAGAAGAATTCTAGATATGGCTGCAAGGCTGGGTTTGGTGATCGCAAACCAAGGTACATCGGCTACCTATAGAAGAGCGGGATGCGAAGGCACAATCCCAGACATTACGCTCACATCAGAGTCTTTGATTAATAGCCTAAAAGAATGGAAGGTGCTGGAGGATTACACGGGGAGTGACCACCAATACCTCACATATCGCATCGCAGCTGATACATCTACCAATAGTTCTCACATCAGAAAGGGAACGCGAAAGTGGAATGTCTCGAAGCTTAAAACACCCGAGTTGTTAGCGGAGCTAGATTATGCATTCCCACTCCAACAACAAACAGCTGACGCTCGAAGTAAAGTAGACCGCACGATGGCGAGCATTACACGAGCCTGCGAAGCATCGATGCCAAGAATCGGAGGCAGATCTCGGAAAAAGGAGGCTTACTGGTGGTCTGCAGAAATAGGGGAACTCCGACGACTTTGTCTCTACCAGCGGAGATTGTATACTAGAGCAAGGCGAATCGGCCCAGCCATTGAACTCGCACAAGGATATAGAACTTCTAGGAAAAATCTTAAAATGGCCATTGCAACAAGCAAAAAACAGAAATGGGAAGAGCTCCGTACTGACATCAATCGCGATCCATGGGGCCTAGGCTACAAGCTCGTCATGAAAAAGCTTGGCGGGGTATCACCATCAGTGGACCTCCCAGCTCAAAGTTTGGAAAACGTGGTAAACACACTCTTCCCAACCCATGAACTGAGAACGGAAATCGTAACGACAACGCAGAGAAATGAACTGATGACACTGTTCACGGAAAGTGAATTAAAAGCCGCGGCAAAAACTCTAAGAAATCAAAAGGCTCCTGGCCCAGATGGAATCCCAGCGGAGGTGCTTAAAATAATTGCAATTGAACGACCACAAATGATACTCGAAATGTATAACGAGTGTCTAAGGGAAGGCATTTTCCCAGAAGTTTGGAAAATACAGCACTTGGTATTAATTGGAAAGGGCAAAGGCGATCCCGAGTCGGCATCCTCGTACCGTCCACTCTGCATGTTAGACACAGCAGGTAAACTCCTCGAAAAGCTCATTAAGCCGCGCTTATTACAAGCAGTAACTGAATCTGGCGGACTTTCAGATAAGCAACATGGCTTTCGACAAGGCAGGTCTACAGTAGATGCTATTGCGGATGTGCTCAAAAGTGTAGAGATAGCGCAGAGTGGAAACCATTACTCCAGACGCATCGTCCTTTTGGCAACCCTAGATGTAAAAAATGCTTTCAATAGTGCGAGATGGACCGATATAATTAACGCATTGGAAGGTCGTTTCCAGGTCCCACAATACTTAATGAAAATGATCCGCAGCTATCTCGAAAATCGAATTCTAGTTTACGAGACAGAAAACGGGAAAGTACGAAAGCAGATCACAGCGGGGGCAGCGCAGGGCTCTATACTTGGACCGGACCTATGGAATGTCATGTACGATGAAATACTCTGCATTGACATGCCAGATGACTCGTACCTTGTTGGATACGCAGATGACATCGCCGCAGTGATAACCGCAAGGAACACAGAAGAAGCTCAGCGAAAGCTAAATCAGGTGATGATCAGGACGCAGGCATGGATGCTTGATCACGGTCTAAGCCTTGCCACGGAAAAAACCGAGCTCCTTATCCTCACAAAAAAACAAATACCAATCGAAATACCGATATATACAGTTGGTGGTATGCTTCAATCAAGCAAAACAGTAAAATATCTGGGTATCCATCTGGACTCCAAATTATCCTATTGGGCTCAGATAAACTATGCAATAAAAAAAGCAGGCCAAGTCACGGTAGCCTTATCACGGCTAATGGCAAACACAGGTGGCCCGACTGCAAGTAAGCGAAAATTACTTTTGGCAACGGTGCAATCAGTTCTGCTCTACGGAAGTGAAGTGTGGGCTGATTCGTTGAAAGCAGAGTACCGCAGGAAGGCTTTAGGCTCAGCGCAAAGAACAGCAGCCTTGAGGGCAGCGTCAGCCTATAGAACGGTTTCAGAGGCGGCCGTACTTGTCATTAGTAGCACGATCCCTATTGGCTTACTAGCTGCAGAACGCAAGAAGAGATGGGAACAAAAACTCAGCAACGAAAGTCGACTGACAGTAGGAGAATTAAGAGCACAGAGCATTGAACAGTGGCAGCAGAAGTGGCAAAATGAAAGGCATGGCCGATGGACAGCGAAACTCATCCCAAATTTAGCAAGCTGGGTGAATAGGAGTTTCGGAGACGTAAATTATTACCTCACACAACTACTTTCCGGACATGGTTATTTCCGAAAATACTTGCATCAAATGGAGAAATGCAGCGGCCCAAGCTGCATATATGGCGATTCAGATGTTGATGATGCTGAGCATACCTTTTTCAACTGCTATAAATGGAGGGAAGAAAGGATCAGCATTGAAATAAATTGCGGCCCACTAACAGCCCAAACTGTTACGGAGATCATGCTGAAAAGTGAAGAGAGCTGGAATCGTATTGCGAATTTTGCTGAACGCACTCTCCGAAAGAAGAAAATAGACCTGGACGCTTACCAGGATGGAAGCGGCTGAACAAAAACATATAAGCGGGCCCGACGGGGAAAACGCAAGCTAAGAGTGGCACATATAGCCCAAGAGAAGGGAGCCACACCGAAGTAATACGAAAGTAGTCCCGGTGTGGTTGATTCCCATGGCTGAAGGGTGGGGGGTTTTAGTTGGTAAACATCCGAGGAGTCCAACATACCCTGTCGTGAAGCGTGACGACCTGGCAGGGATGCGTAATGCATTTCCCCTCCCTGACCCGCAAAAAAAAAAAAAAAAAAAAAAAAAAAAAAAAAAAAAATTATTATTATTATTATTATTATTATTATTATTATTATTATTATTATTATTATTATTATTATTATTATTATTATTATTATTATTATTATTATTA